>JAPEIP010000008.1:82822150-82860121 GCA_026120095.1 Capsicum chinense | reverse complement strand
TAATGTTTTAAATGGTAACATTAGTGGTTTAATTAGCTAAACAGGTTTGAGTCCCTAAATATTAAATTGATTAATGTCTTTACTTGAAGATGGGATCAAATCCCTATACTTTCAATTGATTAGTGTCTTTGTTAGACATGGGTTCGAGTCCCAAAGTCAAATGAATTATTAGTTGATTGATAATGGTACTGTCAAGTTGTACGCTTGCATGTGGTCCTGGTATGACGATACTAATGAAGTGCCTTTAGTAAGTGATTGGCTTAATAGTTATGAATGTGACATGGTGTTTTTAAATGAGGCTTTAAAGCAAGATATATATCCGATCCATGAAATTAGAGTCTAAAGGACTAACATTGAAAATCGCACTAGTTGGTTTGGGTGTCTATTGACTCAAAGGTTAGAGTCCACCGAATTGACATATAAATGGGAGGTTTGAGTTCCCCGTATTGTATACATTGGTGCTTAAGTTACCTTGATTATGCTGGGAGGTTTGAGTCCCCCATCAAGGAATATACAGATATGGATATTCTCTGGTTCATACAGCTACACGTACTCGGGCCTTTCCATCAAGGGGAGAGCTAGGTCCATATAGCTCGTGGGTGCCTTATTATATGACGATTATTTTACACAGCGTAGGTTAATTATTTGAAAGTGCATGCTAATGTTTTTCCCAACCCCAGCATAGTATATATACATATGTATTTCATTGGTTGATTGGTTGTGAATTGTTGGCACTATTTTATCCTTATCCTTGAGTTTAACACTACCACTCTAACCGCTCACCATCCTTAAATGCTATATCCCCATGCGATGAAAGTGCTAGTCATACTATCACACCTCCATCTAAGTGACTTGGATTTGGGGATAAATTGTGTTTACTTGAAGTAGTTAGATTCCATACTTCATAAGGTTCTATTTTTTGCTTTGGGTTTCTTTTGTCTTTATTAGGTTAGAATTGGATATTTGTCTTGGCTATGGTTAGGGGAATGTCCCGACAGGATATTCTTGTTTTATTTTAGAGGCTTTGTATGGACAAACTGTGGACTTGGGTAATATATGGAATGGTTATTATTTTGTGGTTTGTTGATTGGTTGGGTTGAGTGTCGGGGGAGATCTCCGATTCTAGTTGGACTTAGGATGTCCATTACGATAAGGCCCTACTTTACGTCTTGTAAATTAGATGGTCATGAATGATAGTAAAATATAATCGTAAGATAGAAGAGGTCAAAATCACACCTCAAGTCTCAATACCAAATCAATGACCAATTTATCATTAGGCATAAAATGATATTATGAATGATAATAATAATCTTAATACAATGTACATAACCAGCTAGTCTAGACAATAAAATACCTAACTAAGCCTATCACGTGCCCCTATTGCCCCTGTTTTAGAAGACCTAATCAACATACAACAAACCACAAGGCATAGTTATCACCCATTCCTATGCACCCCCCCCTCCGGATATTAGCTGATATATATAGGCGCATACTAGTGATAGGCAATGCACATGCAAGAATAAAATCAACAAAATTTACAATACCTTAAATCTCATCATTGGTATAACGATCATCATCCTCATAACCATCACCATCATCGTAATAATCCTCTGGCCTTGTCGGGTGTATATATATACATATAAATGTATATGTATATATTGATATGTATATATATATATATATATATATATTTTCCATGAATAGGGTTAGCCAAACTCAAACTGGTAGATGTACAGATAGACACATCAATATAATCATCCTCTAGCCTTGCCTAATATCAGCACATCATCATAATATCTTCTAGCCTTGATGAGTATCATCATATCATCATAATATCCTACAGCCTTGTAGGGTATCATCACATCATCATAATATCCTCCGGCCTTGCCGAGTATTATCATATCATTATAATATCCGAATTAATATCAATAATAGAGAGTGAGCCCCCCGAGGGATAAAGTAAAGTGCAAGCCCCACGAGGGCTAATGTAAAGAACAATCCCTATGAAAGCTAAAGTAAATAGACATAAAAAGAGAATCAAGGTAGAGTAAACTTCCATAATTCATCGTTCATCATCAATGTCACGTTATCAATAAGTATATAAACATAACATGAATATTATAACTTTTATCGGGTTTTACCTAAAATTTATATTGTCAATCCACCATCTTCCTCCATCCCATACCATAGAGATATGATTATTGATATGATAGGTGCATGGGTTCCAGTCGTGGCTAAAAGAGTATAAATCTGTAAGTTTGTTGCCCGGAGTGAACTTTGGGACTAAATTATTTTAAAAGTATAGATCGAAAGTTGTCCTAGTATATCTTCTTAAACATCATTATTAACCTCTTTTACATATAAGTTATTCATTAAAATAGGAAATTTATGATTTTGAAGAAATCCATTTTTAAGGTAGAAAGTTGGATTTAACCGTTAATTAGTGACATCAATAAAAATATTATAGTTTAATTAGAATCATATCATTCATCGATGCAACAATAATGAATGTACCAAATCTATGCATGCCATCACTAGTATTCATCTAATGGAACCATAAGTATAAATATATAAACAAACTGCAATAACATCATTTACAAGGATAGATACTTCCCGGATGGTCTACTCATATCATAACATAGCCTTGGGCCCAATAATGTGTCTGGAATAGTTATAATATTATAATCACGGCCTTTGGCCCATATACATATCCAAAACCTATGTCAATAATCATATTTATACAATATTTCATATTTAAAAGCCATAGCATTTATAGGAGGCATAACATCTTTATAAGCCATAAGGCATATCTATATTCATCAACATATAGGAGGCATCTCGCATCTAGTAGGCATAACACATTAATAAGTGTCTAATATATAGGAGGCTTAACACTTCAGTATAGAATAACTCATAACTATGAGGAATATCATCTCTATAGGCCATTAATCATAATCTAGGGAAAGTCATTATAGTTTGCCAAGCCATGAAGTAAACTTATTCCAAAGGATCAATGGTCTCAATTATTCCTAACATCCACAACTAAGTCCACAAGGGCTAACACAAGTCTTAGACTAAGGTGGACCAAAAGAACCCACTTTTATTCCTCAATGTCCATATTTAGGTGATTTATACTTCAAACTAGGCTAAGGTATCTAGTTCAACTTCTAGATGTTTAGTAAGCCCTAACCAATCCTAAGATAGGAATTCCATCTAGAAATAAGGGCATTTAAATCAACTTACCTAAATTATAGTTTCCAAATCACTAGAATATCCCCATAGATTAATCACACTAATCATAATTCCAACACTAAAATCACATTCCACAACTAGCATCATATCAAATACACTATATGAATTAGTTCAATCTAGGGATAAGTCAAGAGGATTAAAAAAGGGTATTAAGAATTTCAACTTATGAGTCAAGTCCCTTATCTAATCCCCAAACTTCAATATTCAATACTAAGTCATTCTACGCATAATCAAACTTAACATTCACATTCACACTCAATATATAGAATACATTATCTTACGAAGAAGACTTGACAAAAGCCTACCTCAAAGCCAAACCGCAAATTCTTACATTATTCAAAAAAATCTCATTTTCATTTCATAATCCTAAAATGCCATAACACTATCAATATCATAATTTACTCATCAATACGATAATAATGATACCAATATTTTGCGCTTCAATTCCAAAAACCACAAACCTCAAGTGGGTCCCACTTATGGAAATCATATTTTTGCAGTCAACCCGATGTTGTATCAAGCTCATGGAATTAAAACCCTAAAAAATGAGTGAATACCAAGAAATCTTTCGGCTAAAATCAAGCCCTAAGAGAATTTGGGGTTCTGGGTCAAAAACCATGAACTTCACCAAGAAGGTGATGAAATATTACCTTAATTCAGGTGATAATTATGATAACAGATGTTAATCAAGACCCAAGTCACCCACAAGACTTAATTATGAGTTATCATACGCATTTAGGTCTTTTAGATCTCAAGGATTAAGAGAAAATAACCACAATTACGACACTAAGGTCTATTTATACCACTATAGGTAAAGAGATGTTGCCACCATTATCCCTTTTAGCATGATATCTATAGGGTGATTTCCATACATCCTTCTCACTCATGGCATCCCTTTATTGCACTAGATATCAGCTGAAAGTTGGACGAATTTCCAAGTTTTGGCCAATGTCTCGAGACTCATTAAGAACCCAATTTTTACCAATGAACTATGTAACCACACTAAATTCGACATTTCAGATTGGATGACAAAGTTAGACTTTCCATCCAAGGTTGTTTTTACTAAATATGGGTCCTGCACCTAAATTTTCAATTTTCTAAGTTTCAGACCAATAGATCAAAATAAGTTTGGATGCATTACGACCCAAAATAAAGGTATATCTAGCAGAAAATTGATATTCTAGAGCTATTGGTGAAGTTGTAGTTTTCATACGATATCGTTTTACTGAATTTTTGCTCGGTGGCTGTTTGGAACTAACAAACTTCCCGATAACTAATCAGTCAATCCCAACTAGTAATAAATGAGTTTAGAAAGCTATAGGAAATCCATAACAGCAAAAATAAGAAAAAATATGAAAAATTAGCTTAAGGTGACTACAAAACTAAACATTATAGCCACATAATTGGGAGTATGTCGAGCATGGATAAGGTATTATCTTACTAAACAATCCAAGACCACATTATAGGGACATAAACAGCTTATGCCTAGAATAAAATCAAAATACACTATGTCTAATGAAATAAGATTAGCCTAAGTATTCAAATCACTAACAACTATAACAAAATATCTATAAACTAGATCCAGTACGAAAGAGTCACCCATGAGACTAGACACACATAACAACAGAGATAGAAAATCACAACATAACTCTAATTATGGTGCACAATAAGTAGATACATAAGAATATATAGACCCTATATCAATTAAAGAAAATGTCGGCTAATGGAATACTAAAATTGTACCTATAACAACAACATCGAAAGAATATGCCTTGGGTCTAGCAGGTATGACATACATCTAACCACGCCTGCCGCCTGGCTTACCTTATAACTAATCTTCTATTCTAATTGCTTGAGGACTTGAATGAGATTCCTATGGACCACCTGAAAGATCATTCATACAACTTTTTGTTGGAGGAGATACTACCCTATTGGAAAAACACTCAAAGTTTCTAGAACAACTGCCCCATGACTGTGTCACTCTCTTTAAAAATGGCCAAAGGCCCTATAATCATAACATATCTATGGTACTCTGCTGTGTTTAGAAGATCCAACTAACTTGGAGTAACGACCATGGATAGAATACCAAGAAAATAAAGCCCTTAGAGGCTGAAAACTACTCTGGCCAGGACAATCACTGTAACTAGACTAGCCTCTATCGATATGATGAAGTGCAACATAAAGGGGCCTACTAGACTAACCTAGATACTGAGAAGGATAACACAGAGGGTACCTACCCTAAGAACCCTTGCTAAAAACCATGAGCCATTATAAATCACACTAAAATAGTCTTGTTATTGTGACTTCTTATAATGTAACACCCCGAATCTGGTACCTGAAATGCTACACGGTGCTCATGATCTCGAAGGACCATAAGCTAACCCATGAATGATATCTACAACTGAGCAATGAATAATACATTATAAATATATAAAATATAAGCGTTAAGGCTGTAAGGTTAAAAAATAAACTAATTCTAAAAATAATATAATGTCTATAATGGTGTATAAAAATACCTAAAACTGAAATAAACTGTATGAACACATGGTGTAGTCTCAAAACCTCTAAATTGTTTGAAAACTTTAGAGTTGATGGGACATGTCCTCAACTAACTCTTAACTACTGAAATAATAAAGTAATAAAATAATCATGCTATCCTCGAATGATGAGGACTCACTGTTAGTCTAGCTACTGAACGTTTGTTCTACTAAGGATTCTCGGGAGCTCGTTCTTCTAAACCTTTGGTAGAAAACAGCATAGGGCAAATGCATCAGTATGTTTCATGTACTGGTATGCAAGTGAGGTTGGCTAAATGTAAGGGTTCATATGCATGAACGTGAGTATACATACATGAATACGTAACTATAATGGAGATCATGATAATGCTGACTCATTAATTCTAATAACGTGGATTTACTAATATCTAAGTATTGATACTGGGATACTGGATGACTGAGTCTACTTAATAGTGATTTTCTAATGTCATATTAATAATAAATAAATGACTATTTCTGACAGTTTTGATTATGAAGAACTGGTCTAATTGACTCTATCTGATAGTCCTGAAACTGAATACTGATAACATGGGTTTTGTAGAATTAATATACTACTAATTCAATTCGTGATAACATGATTACTGAGTCTATTACTCGTAGCAACAGTGACAGCATCTGATAGTCCTGATACTGGTGGAACTAGCTGGGTTCCACACTGTACTAATTTGACTGTATCTGACAGTCCTTTTTTTCTATAGAACTGAACTAAGTTGTATTACTAAATATGGATATAAAACTAAGACTGTGGGAGGTAATCATCTAACCGACATGCCAAAAATTTGAACTGATTGGGTACAACCTGTAACCCTAGCTGGAAGGTTGTCAACACCATGCCACAGGTAAAGACAAGCAGTGAGTATACCCTCTCTGAAAGAGAGCTCTTTCGTTAACCCCTACTAGTAGAAAACTAAAATGATATGCATAAATCCCAAAATGTGTAGGGTGCATCTCAACCTACGCTGGCTACGTAGTTTTGGAAGAAAAGAATTGCTTTTAAGGATGACACCCTCCACTGAATAATAGGTGAGACCCCATCCTTTGGTTCACTCGGTGTTGATCCTACTCCCAACTGAATAGACACTAAACTGATTAACTAAACTGAATTAATACTAAAGATATTATTTAGTAGAGCTAAACTGACTTCACTGAGTTTTGTTGACTTACGGAATGCTATTCAGATCTAAGGACTGATAGAGAGTACTAGAGTTACTAAGACTTTTAGGAATACTGAGGTTACCGAGATTACTGAGTACTGATGTTACTGAGACCTTTGAGGTCACTGAGATTACTGAGTAGGACTAGACTGTTACTGAATTTACTGAGTTTTCCTGAGTCATGAGATTGACTAAAATTTAAGGATGATGACTTAACTGAGAGTATCGTGAAAACATGACACTGGCTCTAGGAACATAGCTAAATGATTGGGTACAAGTACCCCCAGGACTCGATAGCATGAAACTGATAGGACATGAAACTTCTTGAACACCTAAACAATATCAACAATTCATAATACATTAATTTGGGATTTCATAAAGCACATGGTTATCATAGTCTTGTACATGAATGGAATTGCATATAAACATGTCATACTTTCATCAACATAATCTCATGGACATTCCCTCAGCAATTCATAATGCACACAACATCATGGAAGTCATTCTTAGTCATAGGGTAAATCTTACGCTTCTCACCTGGGTCATAATTAAGCTATAATGCATAATTTCTATTCTCTTAGGCATTTTATCCGACACCTAGGATACATGACTTAGGGCATAGGCATGACTATCTAATTAATAACACAAAACTCCATATTTCAACTCAATTTCAAATGTTTTAGACCACATACTATCATAGGTTTATGAACAACACATAAATATTCCAACTTGGGAATCATACAACCATAATCACATGAACAAAATCAACCCACACCAAAATATTGACAATACAAGATTTAAAACTTGATTCTTGGGCTTCATGGATGAAAGGAATCTAGGAATGAGCACTGTGCATACCTTAGTTCTTGATTCTACAATAATTGATTGAGAGATTCTTTAATTTGAGTCTTAAATTTGATTTCCCAATTGAAAACCCTAGCTTGTTCTAGAGAGAAACTTGAGAGAAACACTACAATTAGGGTGAAATATGGAAGAATCACGTGTTATATGGTTTATATAGGGGTGAGAAATTGACCCTTTAAACCCTTGGATGCTTATTTAAATTATGTGAAAATTTCTTGATTTGGACCCTTGGCGCAACGCGGCGCTATCGCATTGTGTCTCTAGAAAGTCACAAATAGGAAATTGCATTGTGGCACGATGCGGAGCTATCACGTCGCCACTTTGTTTGTGACCTAAAAGTTTGGCGTAACACGCCACTATCACGGAGCAACACTAGAAATTGAAAATATCTATTTAAGCTGGCTCCGCAATGCGGTGATGGCTTATTTGATACACTGTCTTACTAAAAAGGCTCTAACACTTTTCCTGGGTGTTGGATTTAGGTAAATTTAATATCGATGGAAAGCTTATTGAATTTTCCACATGACATAAAGTGAAAATCATTAAAATACCATATGTATAAAAGTGGATTCATCTTTGAAACAAGTTTGTAACATTTTTGTGATAATTTTAAGCTAGGTAGAAGTACGGGGTATTACATATAACTTCCCTCGTAGGCTCGCAAAACATCTCCTTCATAACCTGGTCATGATTAGAAATACCGATAAAAGATCTACCCGCAGCAACTAAACTCTATGTAGACATGTGAGAGAATGTCTCTATCCTCGAACAAAGCACCAAACTAGCTTATTCTTAGTCGTTAAAATAGATGTACCATGCCTAGCCAACTCATAAAATTGAGACTTCTACTCTGTGATAGTTATCAAGCCCTTCTCTAACATTGTGAACTAGACTCTTAGTAGATCTCTAAGACTGTGAGGCATACATTTCACTAAGAAGACCATAAAGAATTCATTCTATATCAAAGGCAGAGATCCAGCTAGCCTAAAATCAAGATAACCTCTCTACCAATGTTGAACTACCAAATCGAACAAGAAAGTAGTGTAATCCACACCATGAGTATCAACTAGGCTAAAATTATAGAGCCTATCCTCATAAACAACCAAGAACTCATAAGTATCCTTGCCCTTTGCACTAAAAAACCTAAGCAGAGTCAATCTAAAAAATTTACCCAACATCTTCTACTTTTTAATAGATATAGCGGGCTAGGAAACTACCGACTGAGCAACTATAGCTAGATGAATCTCAAATTTGTGAATCATATCTACGGTGAACTCTTACCTCTATACAACACTAGTTCAAAAACTACACACCTTCAGATGGGGCACCACCAACTACAAGAGTGAACCAATGCATACCTAGTAGTGAAGAAGAAATAAACCTTAGTGCAGCCTAGGTTTGCCCCTAGCTCACCATTGTATGGAGTGGAGGAATCTCTTAGTTATCCTCAAAATGAAAGTCATCCACTAACTGTAGTAGGACCCCTGGTCGTGGACATAGGGTCATTATTTCGTGTAGCGATAAAACATATCCTACAAATCTGTGAAAGAGTAAAACCCAAGAAATCTTTAGAAATTAACTCAAACTCTTATTATAAAATGAGTGAAGAAAGTGATGATCTACTAAAAATGTCCTATAGCCTCTCAAAGATAAGAAATAGACATTATCGTTCTGATCTGGGGGACTTTAGACACTTTCTCTTCTAATAACAACACTAGTGAACCTAGCAGTCTAATAGCAATTTTTCATGACTTGATTTTTGACTCATGATGAAACCTACTTTATCCGATCAGTAGGTAAGTTAAACCATAGCTCGGGGCTATAGGCAATGGGCTAATTCGATAGAAAAGGGCATAAAAGCCAAAAATATACTAGAAAAGACTTAGAAGTAAACATAGACTAATAATAATAATACAAAATATAATTAGAGAAATAACAACATCCCACGAACTAATAATGTTAGTAAAGAGCAACTAATACAACAAGAGTACGACAACTATCATATTCAAAAGTATATTCGTATTGAAAATGGAAAGACCAAGGAAAAATAAAAGAAGGAGAAAAGGTCAACTCCAGCTTGAAGAGCTCATCCAGTATCCGAATTTAGACAAAAGACCGTAGTATCAATAATGACAACTAATACTTGAATTTGCTTTTAAAATGTACACAATTGTAGTATTAGTAACAAACCCATGGATAATCAGTAGGCACCATCATCTAATTGAGTTGAATTATAGTATAAATATAATAAAATATGAGATAAATAATGCTAGGTCAAGCCTAGAGAGAAATCTAGAATAATGTACTTAATACTGTAAATAAATAATCTGAACAATAATGACAATAATATATCATAACTATAGCTAAAAAAATGTCCCTCACAAACCAGTAAGTCCAATAAGGTAAATAAACTAGTGCAGGCTTCCATAAGCGTAAAGGGTGCTATCAAAGAGAAGTATAACCAAAATTATACTAATATACCCTATTTTGAAATTGTAATTATGGATCCTTCCATACAAAATATACCAAAATAGCACTAATTCCATAAAAACCATAAATAACCTCTCAATGCAAGACTTCAACAAGAACTTGTGTCATTATTTGCCAGACTTGAATCAAAACTAATATCGTGAATAATGCTAAAATAGAATCAAAAAAAAGATCATAAATTGCCGGACTTGAACTAGAACTATTATCATCTCCTAAGCATCAATCTATCTTAAATAATCATGTATCTAACCTTCTTAAATTCTAAAATATAAATTCATACAATATACACATCTATTAAGTCTAAAAGGAGTTAGTAATAGTCTTTTGTTAGAGGGCCCCAGTTCTAATCTCCAAAATCTATTCTAAGATAAATTCTACCTAAACTAGGCTAAGGTATATAATGTCACTATTAGATATTAAATAAGCCACGTTTTAGTCCTAAGTTACAATTCTACCTAAAGAATAAGTAACTAAGTAAAAAAGCCTAATTTATGGTTCCTTAATTTACTAAAAGGTCCAAACTATACTAAATATATATCCAACACCTAATTTATAAACCAAATCTAGCATATTATCATAATATAAGACAATTTATCCAAATCTATGAGAAAGGTAAATCTAGTCTACTTGATGCTGAAAAAGGATATTGTAATCTGCTAATAGTACCCATATTAAATTTTTATTCTTTGGATACAAAGATACATACAAATCCTATATAGAGCTCGCTTGCGGAATTACATTTTCCAAATCATCAATATGTCCTTCAATGCTAATGGAAATTTTACCTCAATAATGGGTAATTTTTTTAGCTCAAATTCTACTAAAATCAACTCAACATCAATATAGAATTTTTGTGATTAAGTTGAGTAATTAACCATGAATTTGATGGAAACTTACAATGATTTTATTGAAGAAATGAGAAATCTGGACTCACAAACAACACAAAATCACCTAACAATGTTTCTCCCAATTTTCCATATTTTCTAGGGTTTTCACTCTTGAGACATGTGAGAAAATAGGAGAAAATAGGGGTAATGGGGTATTTAATTCCTCCCAGGTATCTCTTAAGCAGACATTAGAACACTTCAGAGGTCATAGCTTAAGCAACCAAGTATCGCTTAAGAAGTACTGCCTGTTTGCACACCTTCACTTAAGTGGACCAACATCCGCTTAAGTAAACTCATCTTACATGCATGGTCACTTAAGTGACTGGATGGAAACTTAAGACACCCTAATGTCACTTAAGTCCTTCCACTAGCTGAGTTGTGCACCAGCTAGAGACTTGGAAAATTCGAAGTCTCTACCAACCCTATGGGATTCATATAAAATCCTTCAAATGCAAACAAACTATGTTATCCTACAAAATTCAACATTCCAAACCCAATGGGTCAGTCAAAATTTCAATTTAATGTTGTTTTGATGAAAAGTAGGCCCCATACCCAAGGGCTATTTTAATCAACTTTTGTCCAATAACCAAAAATGATTTCAAAAGTCTTGGGACCCAAATCAAAGACCCCCTAGCCTAATTTTGATATTACTAAACTGATAAAACTATTATATTAATCATTTTAGTTTTATTGATTGAAATTTTTACCTAGTAGCCAATTTTTTCCATCAACGAGTTCAAAATAAGGAATTAGCTCTAAAAACCAAACAAACTATCCAGTAACTAAAATATCAGCTCTAAAAAGTCATAAATGACATGGGGCAACAACAGTAAAGCTCTAAATAGTTAAAGTACATAAAAGTGTAAAGATAGGGTAAAAAAAATTGAAAGATAGATGTAGTGAAAATTTGGATTGGTTAGAGATGATTCTTATTTAAAGTATGAGGTGTTAAAGTTCTTAGAGAAAATGGTCACTATTACTAGCAAGAATAGCTCATACTTACCTGTATTCTATAGTACAACCCTTGAAGTCTTACTTGCTGTTGATCCTCAAAATTCTGATATTAGTGGAGTACTAAACTAGTGGCAATCATATGGTTCATCTTAAGTGACATGTTAATTCTTTGTGAGAGTGAGCAAAATTTGATTCTTACACCCATTCTTATTATAAATTGTATAGCTGTGAGTAAATATCGGTGACTCTTTTGTGGTGAGGGAGCATGTTTGATGATTGTTAGATGACTTGTATGATATCTTTGTTGTATAATATGTATGAGTTTTCCCACTTGGTATAGCTAATTCTTTAGTCTATGCTGCATTGAATTAGTGTTCACATGTTTTCAAATGTAATATGCCATGGTTGATGTGGAACATACTTTTTGTGTAGTCACATAGTACTGGATTGAGTGTCTTAGTTTTAGTAGTGAGGGTAGAGCCTTACTTCATGAGGCTTGATATTAGCGAGTTGTTTAGGGAACAATGCTTTAAGTATGGGTTGATAATCTTGGGGGTATTATACACCTAAGTGCCATTATCTATGCATTTTTAGCTTAGTTTTGAGGACTTTTTGATTTCCTTAATACATTATTGAGGGTATAATTTTGAATTTATATGTTAAGTAGCATGTTTAGAGTGTTTAAGGTGCATTTGAAATAAGTTAAAATTCAAAAGGATCAAATAGAGTTTAGATGAGAAACCAAGTTGCTCTAGCTTGAGCTATACTTGATTCTATTGTACTTTGATGAAGTATATTATGTTCTATGAACTAATTATAGTTATTTTATGTTGCTAATTAAAGCCTACAAACAATTCCTCAGAAGTGGGGAAACAAGGAGGAAATATACGCCAAGATAGGAGCTTAAATAGAGAGAAATCTCACATTTGGGAGCACCCAATGTGCCGCATCCCGCAAGACAAGATATGGAGTATGTGCCACTACCCCTAAGGCAACCACTAAATAACTTTTTCTCACCTTGGGTGGGTGATGAAATGCCAAAAACTGGAATTAGGCCTCGCAATGTGAGGCAATTCTTGGGGCATCCATAAGTGATTTTTAAGCCTTTTAATAGAGGGACAATGTTATCAGTGCATATATTTGTGTTGAGCTACACATGGACGACGTAAAATAATACAAAATAAGTACTTATTCATAATTTCATCCCATTTTTGGATAAATACACGAATTGGAGAAGAAATAAGACATTAAGGGGATCAAACTACAGTTCTTTGTTCTTTAACTTTACGTTCTTGTAGTTTCACTTTATAAACTTATCTATGGTGATTCTTTGTAAGACTAGAAGTGGATAAAAACCCTCATTCTAGTTTTTATGATACAAAAAGGTGTGTGTAATTGAGGTTTTATGGTTGGCGTATATGTTTATCATGTATTTGATTGTTCTTGTATTTTAATTTTACTATTCTAGAATGTCATGAACATTAAGATAAATCTAAGCCCTAAAAAAATTGACCATAGGAGCTGAGGAATGTAAAGAGTGTGGATCATATCTTTAATCATTAGATACTAATTTTTATAGGATGATTTGTAGTTAGGATGGAGATATATCTAATGCCCCAATTGGTAAATGGAATGAGAAGATAGTTAATGCATCCAAATTAAAGTCTCACACAACGATACGGTTGTGAGATTAATTTGGTTAGATGACTTAAAGGATAAACATACCTAAGTTATGATATCAACCCATTAGATCAACAATAATAATAAACACCACACCGGCTTGAAACTATAGTTATGCATGAATGTGAAGTAAGATCCTTAACCCTAGAAACTCTCTATGTATTGTTTACAATCTAACTTTCATACTATTGTTCATTTTGTTACTTAGTTAAAAAAAAATTATAAAATCAATCTAATATTTGATTAAAATTCATACTTATTTAGTCTTATTAGAAATATTATAGTTCGAAAGTTGCTAATTACCCGGTCCCTTAGGGATAAATATTTGGCTCCAAATAGACACTTTAATGTTTGGATAACCATGTACACTTGCATGTGCACTAGGACACAACATAGATCTCATATTGGAAAGTTTTTGGTTGGTGAATCTACTTTGATCAGGCCTGATTCATTTACGAGGTTATGGAGAAATTTAATCTAATTGGAGAAAGACTAAAAATAACTCTAAGTAATTACAAATCTTATGTAGGCATGAAAACAAGAGAACTTGAGTTTATACTTGATGATTAGGTCCATTGTAAATTTCACTCATGAAATAGTTGATGAGATTTGGTATAAAGGGGAAGCTTAATCCTTGATATATTGGTCTTAATAGAATTCTAGGGCGCATTGTAAATGTGTGCTATGATTTAAATTTTTCAATGGAGTTAACATCAATGTACCTAGTCTTTCATGTAACTCTATTTATAAATTACTTAGGTGATTTAACAGTAGTTGTGCCATTAAAGAGTGTAAGCGTGAAAGGTAGTCCATCTTAAAAAGAGGTCCCAATTGAGATTCTTGATTGTTGGGTTGTTAAGTTGAGGAATAAGAAGCCTTTTAGGTAAAAATAATTTTTAGGAATCAGCTAGTTGCAGGAGTTACTTGTGAAGTAGAGGCGGATATGATGACCAAGTACCCTCACCTATTCCCCTGTAGTTCAGACACAACTTGAGGTAAAATTTTCCATTTTAGTATTATCATTAGTTTTATGTCCTATTATTGTTATTATGCTTTTAGAAGGCATGCATGTCTCACAAATTCAACTCAACTTATATTTTAGTCAGAAACCGGTAACTAGGACAATACTTCAACTTTTAGTACTCAGGCCTTCATTTGAGGATTAATATTCCCAAGGGGAAGATACTGTAACACCCAAAAGTCCATCAGATCATATCTTAGGATTATCATAGGAATAAATTGAAAACCAACATATTTTACTCAAAAGGTCTCATTATACAAGCCGTACAGTGAGACCATGAGTCATGGTTTGACTTGTGGAAATTATTTTAGCACCAATCAAGTCTTCGGTGCGTACAACTCAGACCATGAATGATTCAAGGTCAAGTAGCATGGGCCATAGTGTGATAAAATATATCCTAGCGTTAATAACTTGTAGCCATGAGTTGTAGGTTGAACTCATTGACTCGTAAGATGGAACCATGCCCTAAGGCAGAAAGACTAGGAACCATGAGTTAGAGGTGACTCTCAAGTTTATGGTATGATTCATACCCAGACCTGTGATGACCAAACAAAAATTTTACTTACATTTTAAAAGGGGTATTTGCATACTTTTCTTATTTTCTAAGTCTAAATAATATAGATTTGAGGACTATTAGGGGGACGTTACAATACCCTTAGTTGATTATTCCCTTTCACTTCTCCCAAAATATCTCAGACAAAAGAAAAGAGGCAATTAAAGTCCCCTAAGGCAAATTAGGGTTCTTTTCCAAAAGCATTAAGAATTCAAGTTTCTTAAAATAATTCTTCAATTTAGATAAGTGGGGATTTAAACATTGGGTATCCTTTTACACTTGTGTCACATAATACTTTATAAAATTCAATATTTATATGAATTATGATTTAGGGTTCATACTTAAGCTATGATGTCCCTTAAACATTAATCTTCTCATGATTCCTATGTTCTTACGACATGTTTTCCATGATTTTACATAGAATATGATAGTTTCTTATATGAATTAAACACTAGAATGATTTAAAGTAAAATTAAGATATTTTAGTTGTGTTTTAAGTGAATGTTCCAGATTAATAGAGTTTTAGTTTAAACAAGCATAATCATGTTTCATTTATATAATACTTTTAGATTAATCAAGTTTAAATAAGATATCAGTATATTATCAATTTGGGAGTAGTACTTAGCATTGTGTTAGACTAGGGCCTAAGTTTTACCTAAAGTACCAGAACTATGTACCACTATAGGTTTATTTAGCCCTTCTAGATTAGCCACCAGTTTAGTGATCACACCAATCATATCTTTATACCTTGATAAGGTATTTTGTGTCATCTTGATGGGTTGTATACACTGGAATCCATGTAATCTCATGTCATTTATATTGGTTAGTAGACTCTCATACAAACTCAATTTAGTACTTGTGTATAACCCATACTTTTAGATATTTTATGTGTTGCTATTGAAATCATATTTTACTTTAGCATTTTAGTACAAATGTTTTGGGTTATTACATTATAACTTCACGTGTTATTCAGTTTGGATGCTCAGTATAGTTTATCAGTTTATTTTATTGCTTGCATATTTCACAAGTTTAGTAAATTCAAAGTATTAATCACATACTTTCTTTTGAATTGTAACATATTATGATATAAGTTTAGATGCTCACTCCAAGCATTATGGTTAGTATGATATAGTACCACTTCAATAGTTGGGACTTGTCCCAAAAACTCATCTACATTAGATAGCTCTCACACATAGAGTAAAACGTTTAGCTTCTTAATTTATATCAATTTTAATGTCTCTTTCCAAACTTTCTTTACTTCAGAGATTATAAGTTGTTTTATATGTTTACGGTTTTAAATTAGTTTAGCTTCTACGTAGTTTAATTGTCTCAAAATGTTTAGATTTATGCTAGGCCATGTGTTAACTTTGGGTCACTTGTAACTTTGATCACCATGTTACATTTAGGGTGTAGTCTCGCGTCATGAATAGATCACCCTATACCTGCCTATTGGGATCTAAATGATCAACTTCTTGGTAAATTCATAGTTGATATTGAAATTCAACCTATTTAGAAGATATACTTTTATGATGTTGCATATCATGGATAAGATAGTGCTACTGTGGTATTTATTCTTTTTCAAGGAGAGTTTCTACCATATTCCTTTACCTTGACATAATGTTGCTCCAATAATATTACTAAATATCAAGCATCAATACTTAGACTTGAAGTGACTGCTGATATATATCAATTGTAATTGCATGTGTTTGGTGACTCTCAATTGGTGGTTAATCAACTTTTAGGAAGCTATGAGGTAAAGAAGTCTAAATTATAATCCTATCATAGTTATGCTTTGATGTTGATAGATATCCTAGAGATATAACCCTGCAATATGTACCAAGAAAGGAAAACAAGAAAGTTGATAACTTGGCTACTCTATCTTTGATACTAACTTTGTCAGATCAAGCATGAGTTGTAATATACCAGAAATGGAGAGTAACACCGTCAAATAAGAATAAATATTTTGATCAATACTACCACTATAGTATCAAATATCATTTTTAAGAATTTTATTCAAGAAGTGGTAGCAAAAGAAGAAAATTGCAGGGTGAATCTTCTAGAAATAAAATCATTTGATGTGAAGAAGTTTGAAGCTCAACAAATTCTTGACTATTAACAAGTTGTGTATCTTTTGCTTTGAAAAAAGGGTTCAGTTGAGATGTTTCTAAGTTAAAGATTAAGTCCTGTGATGTGGAGATCCATTATCAATTTATTATAAGTCTAGAGAAAAGATTTTCGTCAAAGTTGGATCAATCATACATCCTACAAGAAATGTATTCAAACAATACTTATAAGATTGTTGATGCAAATGGAAAGAGGATCTATCCTGTTATAATACTTAAAGAGGAACTATCCTTGAAGCAAGATGATACTCCCAAATGCACTAGTATAAACTAAATAATACTCCAAACCCATAAGAGGTTAAATTATGCAAGACCAACTCTCCTTGAAGAAATATAGTACTTCTTGACACACAACATAAGTTTATGTAACTCCTAGCCTGTAAAAGAATAAATTGTGTATAACCCAATAATATTGTATGCAAGGTTAAAACCCTCGAAAGAGGTGGCATAAGAAAAATTTTAGATATAAATAGTGTTCTAGGCTGATAACCTACAAAGAGGTGACCAATATAGAAGGTAGGATAAGCAAATAATCACTCATTTAGAACTATATTATGATTTGATCCACTTAGAGGTACTATGACATAACCCGAACAAGGGCCAGGTCGTAATTGACATACAAGTCAAACTAGGACAAAGGACCACCGTTGTTACCCAACCCAATAAACCAAACGCATACCTTGAGCGGATGAATTTCTACCATATAGGAAGATAGCATATTAATGCAACCTAATACTCTTGGATAGGTCCATGACCGTGACTGACACAAGAAAGTCCAACAGTCCAATACTAACAAACAACCATAACCAAATTGATATAATAACAAAATTATTGTCTATAACTAAACATAAAAGGATGGAACAATCATTAATTCAGTCCAACGGTATCAGCCCCAATACCAATGCCAATACTAAGGATGACAACCCTACTGATACTGCCCATTCAAACCTATAGTTGTCACACAAAGCCTTTAACAAAAAGAAAAACAATAACAGGTTGGGAAATTCCACTAACTATAGCAAAACCTGATGTCTATAAAATGACCAAAGTGTGTAAAAACATCTATGGTATGAAAGGGATCCTTCCATACTATGGAAGATCACCATTCAATCCAACCGAGCTGATCCCAAATCTATTCACTAAGCAGGAAAAGTAGAATGGCCGGTTCTTCCAAATTGTGGGGATACAGCCACTCAAAGATTAGTTAGCGGGTGAACTCTATGAAGTACTCAAGATAAAGATAAAATAATGCCAACTTTTAAAACGAAGTAAAACCAACCATATGCATTCACAACCATACATACAAACATATATATATATATAACTATGTTGGTAAGAGGGAAATGGGTTTAGCATGTATTTAAAACCATTAACGTGGGTATGTGTAGCTTAACCATCCTAGAACCACCCACGGGCTATATGAGTCCACTGCAACCCCCTGAACGGGTCCCGATACATGTAGCTACATGAACCACAGATACCATAGGAGCAGGGGATTCCAAAGTATCTATCGCTCTCCATGATACATATAAGAAATTGTAACTTAGGGGATTCCTATGTACCCTACATGCTCATCATGGACAAATCCACATGTCAGCAAATATGAGTTTCCAGTGTCGGTCCATTGGACTTAGATATTCATGATTAGCTATTAGACCCCACAATTATTGCCCAATTAAAACCATTACCACATAACCAAGACCACCATTCCATTTTTTGTTAACCAAGGCTATAAGTAGTGGTATCATCATATCGATTATAGCTTTGTAAGAAATGTCCTTATCCAACCTTTTGTAGATTAAGAGATTCCTATGTACCAATAGGTTTCATTATCAAGTTGATCGAGGGGAGTCTCATGTACCCCACAAGTGTTTCATTATTAAGTTTACTTGGGGGATTCCCTTGTACCCTATAAAGATGTCTAATTAACAATAACAATGACCACAAAACCTTATCATTTAACCACTACGAACCATTTAAACTATTCAAACCATTTAACGTTCCAATACCAAGTTAAACCATGCAATAGTTGAATTAAAAGTCCTACAATTTAACAAAGAAAAAATTCGTAGGCATTTTATAACACATGTTGGGGGCATAGTATTTATAAAGACAAAACCAAGTACCAATTAACCATTCCTAGGCAACCAAATGTCCAAACCACTATTAAAACATGTAAATCCATAATTAAGACTTTGAAAAACCATAACCAAGCGTTTATAACCAAAAACCCCAATATATATTTTCAAACCCAAAACTATACAACATTCATGCCATGAAAAATTAAATTCAAAAAACATGCCTTTAGTTGGAATGAACAATCAAGGAGAACTTTCTTGACTTAGATAAAGAAAAAGATGAGAAGAAATAACTCCTACAAGCCTCAATTAACCACCTGGAAGGAAACCTTATATTTTTCTTTACCCTAGAGCCTTAAGATATTTTAAGCGAGTTTAGAGAGTTTAATTGATTGCAAATAGGTTAATGAATTCACAACCGTGGTTTAATTCGTGGGGTCCCAAGGAGTTATCAGGGGAAATATCTAGAATATGCCCACTTAAACTGTATTAATATCCAAAAGGAGGGTACGACCACCTTTACTTATCTGTACCACTCATACCCAAGATGAATCCAAACCCCTACACAGACCAACCTACAACTCTAAAGTCCCACTTAAGCACAATCATACGATTGGTACCCATAAACTGCACCCTAGGTAAAATAAAATCATAGAAAATTTGACAATATCCATCATACAAGCCAATGGTATGACACGTACCCTTTCTTATGGCTCATGGTGAGCCACTCGTTCTCACACTAAAAACTAATCCAACCTACCAATAAACATTGGTCAGAATACAACCAAGACCATTCTAATCGTATCCCGTCATACAAATAGTACCCATTAATCATATGATGTCCAGAAAATAAAAATTCAAGAAATTTTCTAAGGGTCAACACCCAGGGTGTTTTAGTGTCCCCCACTAGGATACTTCCTGCTCAGATAATGGACAACGTAGTACAAGAAGGAATTACACCGCAACATAACCATTCAAACCTTTAACAAAGGTAGAAAACAAGGATGCAAAGAAATCAGCCTCCCTTGAACCAAGTTAGAAAACTAAGGTGTGATCAAGAACATATACCTTCCGTATGGATATCTAGAGCATAAAACAAATGTGGATACTTGGACTTTATGTCCTCTTCTACTTCCTAAGTAGCTTTTTCCACCTTGTCATTCCTCCATAGAACCGTTACAAAAATTATATCCTTGGTCTGCTACCGATGAACCTGCTGATCCAAGATGTCCACTAGGGACTCTTTATGAGACAGAGAATCTTAGATACCCAAACCTTTTAAAGGAACAACTGATGAAGAATGACCTATACACTTTCTCAGCATAGAGACATGGAATACTGAATGGATGAAGCTCAAACTAGAAGGCAACTCTAATTCATATGCAATATTACCAACCCTCCTCAAAACTATATAAGGACCAACATATTGAGGACTGAGCTTTCCCTTTTTCCCAAACAACATTACTCCCTTCATAGGAGACACCTTTAGGAACACCCTATCCTCAATGTCAAACACTAAGTCCCTACGCCTTTATATCTGCATAGGAATTTTAGCGACCTTGGGCAGCCTTAATCCTATATTGAATCACCTCTACCTTCTCCATAACTTGAGAAACCAAATTTGGACAAACTTATCTACCTCAGTGGTCTCGAATAACCTAATATGAGATCTACAACTACTACCATAAAATGCCTCAATAAAGGCCATACCAATTTGAAAATGATAGCTATTGTTGTAAGTAAACTCAATAAGAGCTAGATGTGTAACCCAACTACCACCATAATCAATCATACATGCACGAAGCATATCTTTCAATGTCTGAATAATCCTTTCTGCTTGCCTATCTATCTGCAGGTGAAAATTAGTACTCAAACTAACCTTAGTACCTAACCCCTTCCTAAATGACCGCCAAAAGTCAGAAGAAAACTGTGTACCACAATAATAGATATTGAAAATAGGTACCCCGTCCAGCTTTTCAATCTCAAAAAGATACACCCTCATATAATCCTCTTCCAAAAATATAGTCCATACTGGCAAAAAGTAAGCTGACTTTGTTATTCTATCCACAATGAATAAATTGAATCAAATTGGTTTTGAGATCAAGGAAGATCGGTAATAAAATACATGTTGATTGCTTCCCATTTTTATTCTAGAAATTCAACCTCTTGATATAACCCTCTAGGCCTTATGTGCTCAACTTTCACTTGTTGACACACTAAACAATTGGCCGAAAAAATAGCCACATCCTTTTTCATACCATTCCACCAATATATCTCCTTGAGATCATGATACATTTTTGTCGAGCTGGGATTAACAATGTAGCATGATTCATAAGCCTCAGCCAATACACTTTCTCACAAACCATTGATGTCAGGAACACATAACGTCTCTAGGTACAGCAAGGTACCATCACTACTGATCCCAAATACCATTTTTTTCCTCCTTCATAACTCTTGATTTTCATCTCGATAGGATCTAGTATTTGTTTCTGCTTGATCTCTGTACTAAGAGATGATAGAACTACTTCCTCTACAAACACACTATCATTCTCAAAGTCCAAAAGTAAAATTCCAAAATTGGACAAATAGTGAATATTCTTCAACAACTCCCACCTCTCCTTATCCATATTAGCTAAATTCCCTATGAATAACCTTTTAAGAGAATCAACAACAATATTAGCATTACCTAGATTATAGTAAAGACTCATGTTAGATTTCTTGAGAAACTCAAGCTATCTTTTCTGCCAGAGGTTATGCTCTTTCTTAGTGAACACATACTATAGACACTTATGATCAAATAATATATCCATGTTTACTCCATACAAATAGTGTTGCCAGATATTCAATTCAAATACCACAACTAACAATTCCAGATCATGAGCTGGATAATTTCTCTTATGCACTTTCAACTACCTAGAAGCATAGATAATCACCTTACCATATTACATCAAAACACAACCAAGTACCACATGGGATGCATTGTAGTAAACTAGAAACCCCTCACTGACTTCAAGCAAAGTAAAAAATGAAGCCTAGGTTATCTTATCCTTAGCTTCTAGAAACTACCCTCATAATTATCCGACAAAGAGAAGTATACCTTCTTCGGAGAACATTGTCAATGGGGGAGCTATCATCGAGAAACATTCCATAAACCTCCTATATCACCCAGCCAAACCTAAGAAGTTCCAAATGTCAATTGAAGTCATGGGTATTGGCCACTTGTTAACCACCTTCACCGTTTGTGGATCCACTATGATACCCTCACTAGAAATAATATGACGCAAAAAAGTAATTGCATTAAACCAAACTCATATTTAGAGAATTTGGCCTATAATTGTTGCTCTTTAATGGTCTGTAAAACCATACAGAGGTGACTGGAATGATCCACCTCACTCTTAAAATATATCAAGATGTTGTTAATACATTCAATGTTAAGAAGATCCAGAAATTGATAGAATACCCTGTTCATCAAATCCATGAATGTCACTTAAGCATTGGTCAAACCAAATGACATAACCAAGAACTCAAAGTACCCATGCGAAGTATGAAAAGTTGTCTAAGGGATATCCACCTCTCTAATCTTAAGATAATGATACCTAGCTCAAAGATCTATCTTCGAAAAGAAATTGACACCTTACAATAGATCAAACAAGTCATGTATCCTTGGAAAAAGACTCTTGTCATTAACCATTACCTTATTCAATTGTCGATAGTTAATATACGTCTGGAGGGAACCATCTTTCTTACGCATAAATAAAATTGGTGTACCCCACAGGGATATACTAGGATGGATGAAACCCTTGTTCAAAAGATCCTTAAGTTGCTTCTTGAGTTGTCTTAACTCGATTATAGCCATTATATAAGGAGAAATAAATATTGGATGAGTGTCCGAAAAAAATCAATCCAAACTCAATCTCCCTATCTGGAGGAATACTAGGAAGGTCATCCAGAATGACTTCAGGAAACTCATTCACCACTGAAACCGGATGCAAAGAATAACCTTCTGATTTAGAATTTATAACCCAAACCAAATGGTAGAGACACCCTTTAGAGATTAACTTCTGAGCCCTAAGATATGAAATAAACTTACCCATGAGGGCTAATTGACCACCATCTTATTTAATGACCAGTTCACCAGGGAACTTAAGGACAACCCTATGAGTCTATTTACTACCGATAAATACCAATCTATACCTAGAATAACACCTAAATCAACCATATCTAATTCATATAAATCCACCAAAGTTTCCTTACTACCAAAAGATAACACAAACCCCCTTCAGAACCTTGTTGAAATCATGAAGTCTCCTACCGGGGTAGAAACCAAAAAAGGATCCAAAATAACCTCAGGATCAAAGCTTAAATACACAACTTCTAATAGGGTCACGTATGAAAGAGTGGAGACCAAATGTAGTAAATAATAAACATCCCAAAAAAAGAATTGTAATGTACCAATCAAGATATCAGGAAATGCCTAAGACTCATATTGGATAGCAAATTCATATAATCGATTTCAGCCTGTGTTGGTGCCAAAAGTAGAAACAGATGCAGAAGCAGCACCCTTCGGTATAGGAGTAGATGAAGAGGAAACTGGAACCTATTCGCTCTCAAAGAAACCTTAACAGCTGGATAATTTTTAAGTATATGACCTAGATGACCACTTTTGAAGAACCTGTCCCTCCCCTTATCACAGAAGCCCCAATGCGACCAACCATAAAACATACCATAAGGACATGATTAAGCTGACTGTGCCCCACTTTCTCACTTCTTCTTTATCCACTTACCACTATCTCGACCACTTTTCTATAGACCATCCAGCTTAGTGAACCTAAACTTCTTACCTGTCTTTCACCAATAATAGCCTACTTTCTCTTTTCTTCCTCCACATATTAAATATGAATATCCAATCTCAATATATCTATGTCCTTGATCAGCGATGCAGTCTTGCTTTTACGGATCAAATCCTGAGATAGTCCTAAAGGAAATTTTCTAATCCTATCCCTCATATTAAACACCAATTTTTGAGCATATCTAGAAAATTGGTAAAATTTCAAGGCATACTCATTAGATGACATCTTCCCTATTTTAGATTAATAAATTCATCTACCATTTCTTCTATCAATTCTTGGGAAAAGAAATAGTTTGGAAAAGCATTAGAGAAGGTATCCTATAGAGAATACTCATCAACCTCACCCATTGGAAGCTCTCATTTCATATAGCATGTGTATCTCTTATCTTTTAGCTGATATGCAATAATAATTCACCCCTTTCACATTTATGGCATACATCACTCTTAAGATTCTTTCCATTTCATCTAGAAAACCCTGAGGATCCTCCTCTACCTCAAAAGCTATAAAAGTTGAGGATTCAACTTCATAAATTGGCCAACCATTACAACCATAGAATATGGAATAATAGATTCACCTCGCTCATCTGGAGAATCCAACAAATAAGAAAAATCATATGAATCAATTGATGGAACTTAGCGTAATACCCCGTATTTTTTGGGCTATTCTTTGAATCATCGTTCCAATATGTATAAGCTAAAATCTAAATGATTCTCATGTGAATATAAGTTTCATGGTTTTTATTCTCATGTTTGGTTTGCTTTCCAGGTGAAAAATGTTCATAAGAATCAATTAGAACAAATAGCTTAGAGCCTTTGATTCTTTCAAAGTTTGGTATTCGATTCTACAAGGGTATAAGTTAAATGGGTATAACTTTTTATATACACAGAACTTTATAGCTCAATACCCACTAAATTGTAGATTATTGAATTATCTTACCAATGATACAAATTTCTCCAAAATTCAATACCCGAGAAAAATGTTATGGCATTTTTTGTGTGAGGTAGTAAACCAACACGATGCGTTGTCCTGCGCATTACAAAACTATTTCACATGCTAATTTAGTTTCTAAAGGGTTTAGGGGTACTTTGGTCACTTCCCCTCAGTGATATCCGCCCATAAAACTTAATTTCAGCCCCCCAAAATCAATACACCCTCAATAATTCATCATTTCTCTTAAAGAAAAACCCTAGTCTCCTTAAGAACACCAAGAACTTCACCAATTTTTCATCAAGAAAAGCAAGAACTTAAGTTTCCTAATTCAATAATGCTTTGAAGATTGTGTTTGTCTTTCAAGATTAAAGCTTTAAGCTATGCAGGAGTTTATCCATGGGTCCTCTTTCAGCCATGGAGACCAAAAACACTTTTCTTTTAATTAAAGAATGAATTTTCCATTATTATGGTATTTTATATGTTCAAGAAAGATTGAATTTCATGTTTTCATGGTGGTTTTAATTCAAATCAGCCAGGTGTGATTTCATGCAAGACTTTAAACTGAATTTCCCAAGCTTTATTCTTGCAAATTCCATGATAGATCCTAAATTCAAGATATTTATCGATATTTTCATGTTTTAAATTCATGCCTTCTACATGTTTGATGAAATTCCCATATCATATTAAGTCAATTTCATGATGAATCCCCAAGCTATGAACTTTGCATGTAACTCTGTTGTTCCCTTATGTTTAAGACATTCCTCCATTTAATCTATGAACTTTACATGTTTTGATGAAACACTCATGTCCTATTTCAATTGAATTAAATGTGAATTCCCCAATTCATTATCTTAGTTATGTAATATGCTATGTTCCTATGTTTAAGATATTTCTATATCCAAGTTTATGATCCCCATGTCTTTGGTGAATTTCCCCATATTAAAGTATTAATCTCCATGTGCTTGATACAATGCCCATGTTAATTTAATAGGGTAATCATGACACATTACCATGCATTCTCATTTATGTACAAGTCCATAACCTCCAAGTGTTTGATAAAGTACCTCAGTGAATGAATTGTTAACAATTGACTATGGCTATGCATTTCAAGATCATGCTATATTTTACTTTTCATGCCATCGAGTCCTGAGGATATTCAATATCCAAAAAATCTAGTTGTTGACCTAGAACTCTGGTAGTTATAGGATAGGCCCAAAAATATCATGATTAGTAGTATTCATTTAGTACAGAACTCAGTGTATTTAGTTAGACACCAGAACTCAGTGAAATGAGTCTAGTCTAGTTAGTGAACATGAACAATCATAGTTCACTCGAGCCTAGTATAGTTTAAAAATCAGTTTAGTGTCCATTCAGTTAGGAGCAGGATTCAGCACCGCGTGAACCCAAGGATGGGGACACACAAGCTAGTAGAGGGTGTAATCCTTATAAGCAGTCCTTATGCTCCAGAACTACATAGCCAGCATAAGTTGAGATGTCAATCTTCTAGATTAAGGGTTGATAAGGTGTTTTACCTTACAGATTGAGGGTACCACAAATCTTATTCAGAGCACCTGCCATATTGAGGATACCACCATTCTTGTTTAAAGATCCTACCATATTGAGGGGGACTCTTTATCTTGTGTTTACCTGTGGCATGGTACTGACAACCTTCCAACTGAGGTTATAGGTTGGACCCCAATCAGTTTAGAGAGAGAAATATTGGTTAGATAAACAATCCCATAGTTACAATTTCAAATCCAGGCTAGGTATAGGACTTATGTTAGTTCTACAGAATCAGAACTATCAGAAAGAGTCATCCAGCTATTAGTAACTCAGTTATTAGTAATTGCAACTATCTGTTACTCAATTATCAGAACTTAGTATTCAGTACCAGAACAGTCTCAGTTACCATCTTAGTTACAGTCTAAGTCACAATCTCAGTCCAAAAATTAGATGAGTAACTTAGTTCAATTTTAGGTTTACTTTACCATAGCACATAGTTATCAATTATTCAGTTATCAGTATTTTAGTATCTCAATTTACAAACTATTTCAGAATCATGTTATACATTTGGTCTAGCATTCTCAAATACTATAGTTTTTTAATGAATTCATGTTCAGTTACCTCATGTTCCTCAGTAAGTCCTTACCTCAGATGTATAATACTCTATAATTTTATTACAATTGTTCATACTGAGTATAGGTTAGTTTTACATGACCAGTATTCAATTATCAGTCATTTAGTTGATCGGATAAGTTAGTTTGTTTATACATTCGTGCTCAGTGTGATGCTATATTTAGATCCTCAACTTAGGTCAGTCTCCATCACATAGTTTTAGACCCATTATTCATATAGTATCTGTGTTTTATCATATTCCAGCTTCAGTTATACGTATATTATTTAAAAAAGTTTACAAAAACTAAGTATAGATATTCACCATCTTATCCAAGAATGTTTTTCACTCATGCTTTAAGATATTTCAGTTTTCAATTTATTCCAGCCTATTGGTGAGTCTACTTACACTTAGCATGCATGTTTTTTCTCATTATGTATGAAATCAATTTTATTTATTGCATTCACCCATGCATACTCAGTACATTTCAGATGTACTGATCCACATATATTTCTATGTGCTATATTGTCTCATAATGTAGGTATCAGTTACAGCCTACACATAATAATCAGACAGTTGTAGATTTCTACCAGCAGGTGATGAGTTCTCCTACTTCGTGAATTCAGATAGTTTTAGTTCATGTATTGTTTATTTATTTTCATGTGTATTGATTAGTGGTAGTTGGAGGCATGTTCTAGCTATCTATAGTCAATATAGTAGAGGCTTCATAGATGTTAGTCAGAGTCAGCCATGTAAATTTTAGTTTCATCCTTTAAATTTATCAAATTGTAAAGCTTTATTTGTTTTGAATCTATTTTAGATTCTTAGTATGATTATGTTTTTTCATAGAAGAACAATTCTTTATTATTTTATAATTTAGTTGCATAATAGTATGCCAGTTCATGGGTTATCTTGGGATCACTTGTGGTTCTAAGCACCGTGTGAAGACTAGGGAGTAGTCTCGGATAGTTACAAAATTGATATTAAAGCATAGAGTTCAAGTGTCCTAGGGTGTCTATGAAGCCATGTCTAGTAGAGTCTTGAGGAATGGTATGGAGATGTCTGTACTTTTCTTTGAGAGGCTACAAGGCCTTTAGGAATATTTCCCTTATTACAAGTCTCAGATCGTACAGTAGAAACATTATCTAAGAAATTTATACAGATCCTTATCTTGCTATATTCATGCTAACTCTACCTTAGTTTTGAGGCAACAGAAATAGTGAAGCTTAAGTCCTTACAGATAGTGTTTTCTTATCCATTCCCCACAAACAATTATGGGATTGCATGTTTGCTTAGAAAGTATCCCATCAGTGCGCTTATGTCCTAAATTTTAAAATATTTTATTCATGTTTATGAAAATTGTTCCTTAAGCAAAAGTGAGATGTGCTTTCATATTTTCATCTCAGAATCCCTTTTACAGTATGTGATTTAGAGTTAGAAGTATGAACCCAGAAGTTTAGAAGTAGTAGAGTTAGGATAGCGTTATCCAGATTTAGCATATTATATATTCATGGGCCTAGTTCTACGGTAGATAAATCAATAGGCTTGAAAAGTGTATGCAAGAATTTATGTTCGGCGATTCAAGATTAAGTATGATGGTGTGGATGAGTTTATTATTCATGTGTATTATTATACCCCAGACTCTAGAGTAAAGTTATTGCAGTTCAGTTTAGATTTTAGTAAAGTGGTCAAACTTTAGATGATGGCTTAAAGCTTAGGGAGAGATGATAGAAAAATTAACCTAGTCAGGCCCTTAGATTCTAGTAGTACTGCCAGTTTGTGTAGAAAATCAGTAAGAGAAGATTATCCTAACCTATTCTTATCTTAGTGCAAAGTTTTTTTAGTCATTATGATATCTACTCATGACTAACATAACAGCTCTCTCTCCTCATCATAGCTCATATTCATGAGCTTAATTAAAAAACCATGTACGTTTTTAGTTTCTAGTATAAGGAGTTTTAGTTCACTTAGCAGTATCAATCATGTTCCATGAAATCATGAACTCCAAACTCAGTTCATGCAAATCATGACTCATCTACCTATTCCATATGATATGTTCAGTTCCAGGTGCTCGCTCTATACATCTAATGATCAAAGAAATTTATTTTATGTCCTGTATATCCTCTGTTAAGACCTCTCTAACAAATTCATGTCATTGATACGTTATTCCTCAATCCTCAGGTGATTGTCAAAGTTATTCTTTCATGTTTCAGGTCCTCATGTTCTAACCTTTCAGTGACCTCTCCTTATGTCATGATTAGTTGAAATTCTATATGTTTTTTTTTGGGATAGTGCATGAAAGTTTCTAGGATAGAGAGTTCGAGGATGATGAGATAGTGTAATGCCCCAAGTTTGCAGCCCAAATGCAACATGGTGCATATGATCCAGAAGGACCACAAGCTAAACTATGACTGGTACCTGCTGCAACAATTGAATAGTAATATTACAATTTTTCAAAAATTAGGCGGAAAATATGCCATAAGGTTCAATACTGTAGTAAAACTAAATATTGTATAACAATACCAAAATTTAAAATATCTGTCTGAAAATACTCCTAAAAACATCTGTCTGAAAATACTCAAGTCTAGAAAAACCTTTAAACTATTTAAAATAGGTAGTTGATGGGACAAGTCCCCAACTAACTCCTAAATACTGAAATGATGAAGTAATAATCATGTCCTCAAACTATAAGGACTCAGCACTAACTCTGATTGCTAAAAATTTGAATTGCTAAGGGTGCTCGAGAGCCCATGCGTCTTAACGTATGATATAAAACATCATAACATAAGAGAAACATATGTGGTAGTACTTTAAATGTTCTAGTATGCTATGTGAGGTAGGCTGAAATTCGTGGGTTCATAGGTAAGAACAATAGTGACTCAATGACATGAATATAACTGAGTAAGAGTAGATGCATGGCTACATAAAGTGTAACTGAGATTGTAATAGCACTTAATACTGAGTATGAAAACTAATTAACTTATATATTATTATAGTGATACTTAATTACAGATAAATGAAAGACTGTATATGACAATCTTTATTCTATGGAACTATACTAAGTTCTGTACTAAACTGATTGACTGTATCTGACTATCCTGAATCTGTAGAGCTGAACTGAGTTCTATTCTAGGAACAAAACTAAAACTGAGACTGTGGGAGGTAAACATCTAACCAACATGCCTTTCTCTAAACAAATTGGGGTCCAACCTGTAACCCCAGCTAGAAGGGTGTCAGTACCATGACACAGGTAAAGACAAGTTGAGTCACCCTCATCTAGCAGGTTCTCTGACCGAGAACGATGGTACCCTCAACGGAAAGGTAGATAACTCATCAACCCTCAACTTTCATGTTAATGTTTAAACCTATGTTGGCTATATAGTTCAGGAAAAAATGATTGTTTCTAAGGATCAAACCCTAAACTGGCAGGTGAGTCCCCATCTGTGGGTTCACTCAGTGCTGAATCCTACTCCCAACTGAATAGACACTGGACTGATTTCTAGTTCATACTAGTCTTGATTTAACTATTACTAATTACACTTTCTAACTAAATTGGACTGAGTTTACTGAGTTCTGTTGACTAACGGAATGCTATTGAATTATATTAACTGGCTGAATTTACTGAGGCCTGAACTAAATTCTGACCTGGATTGGATTTATGCTGTGTCTACAGAGTTTTTCCCGAGTTCTGTAACTGACTAAGAGTACCACTGAGCGCGACATGACTTATACTATCCTAAGACTGACCATGGCTCTAGGTAATAAGCAAAATTTTTGGGTATTAAATACACCCAGGAGTTGATAGCATAAATTATAAGACATGGCACAATCTTGAAACATGATTACTAACTATTGGATCATCAATCATTCATTGGAACATTCTAGGAAACATTTGCATGCCATGAATGTGAATACATGCTAACATGATATAATTTCATTATCTAATTCTTAGGAACAACTCATCAAACACTTAGAAAGCATTGTATATGCACATAGTACAAATGAACATATGAGCATCACAATTTTAAGGCTTTAACATGAATTCACATTATACTACATACATAATAGTTGTTCTTACATAAACCTTGCACTTCATCATGGAATAGAAATCTAATCATAATTATAATCATGAATACACTTGAATCCAAATCATTGAAAATATGAACTCAAGCTACTTGAAGTTTAAAATAGTTTCTTGGGCTCCAAGGGTGGAAGGAAACCTTATATGAACACTGACAAACCTTGGTTGCTAAATTCTTAAAGATTAATAGTGGAATCTTGAGCCTCAAATTTGAAATTTAATTACCTAAGGTTATTGTTCTTGAGCAATTTATGAAATAATGAGTGTATGCTGCCAATATAAGTCTAAATTTTGTGTTTTGGGGGGATGCAGGACATGGGAAAAGACCTAAATACACCTAAGGATGCAGATTTTTAATGAGTAAAAACTGAATAATCGATGCACAGACCATCGTGCCGCGTCATTGGCATCAACGCGCTACTTTAAGTCTATATCAGTTCACTGGAAATTTCCACTAGAGCCAAGAAAAAATATTGATCGATGCAATGGTCGATGCACCCCACCAAGATCGCGTCGATCCATTGTTTTGGATTCCCAAACATGATTCAAATGAGATTCAAAAAATATATAACTTATCCAAGAATACCTACTTACATTCTTGATCATAAATTAGCCTAAAGATTGACATTTTAAGGTTAGAGAGGTCGTGAACTAGAGTTTCCAACTTATGAAGGCCAAAATGACACAAGTCTGAATACTCAGCTAAAATTTTCTAAGTCTGCACCCCTTACCAATCTTAAAAGAATGAGTTGAGCTTAGGATTTTGTGGGGTCTTATAATATCTCTCTCTTGGGAGCATTCATCCTCGAATGAGACTGATTAAATAGATAATACTGATAGACTGGATTTAGTCACTCAATAAGTATAACTGAAGCTTGACTCCGTGATTAAAATTATTAATATACTGAATTATCATACTGAACATGCAAATATGATGCATGAGTGTATAGTTGAACATTATTCATGAATGCATGATTAGGATTACTAATAAGATGAGTTTATATATTGGGCATGGATGTCTGATGCATGAGTTCATGACTGAACTGATTTGTGAACGCATGACTGAGAATGCAACGTTAATTAATACAAAATTGGTAGCTATATCTGAACATAAGACTAAGTATACTTGGTTCTAATGGCTCCTTCTCCTTCCCAAGTAACTCTCTCAACGGACTGATTCCACAAAATTACTTTGACTAGTGGGACGTCTTTCTTCCTCAGTCTGTGAATCTAACAATCAAGGAATTAGACTAGAATCTCTTCATAAGAGAGGTTGTTCTGAATATCTATGCCCTTTATAGGGACTACAACTACTGGGTCACCTATGCATTTTTTAAGAAAGGAGACAGGAACACTGGATGCACTGAAGATAATTCTAAATGCAACTCAAGCTCGTAAGCTACCTCTCTGAAAAGGCTGAGAATTCAATAAGCATGGGCATATCGGGGACTGAGTCTCCCGTTCTTTGCAAACCTCTTCACTCCTTTCATAGGAGGGATTTTCAAATACACAAAGTCACCAATCTCGAACATGTGATCCTTTTTGCGTATACTTACGTGTGATTTCTATCAGCTCTGAGCTATCTTAAGCCTTTCCCTGATCAACTGAACTTTCTCTAAGGTTTAAAATACAAATTCAGGCCCTACCAGTACAGCCTTACCGAACTCAAACCAATTAATAAGAAATCCACACCTCCTCCCATAAAGCACCTCAAATGTAGCCATCTGAATACTGCGACGATAGTTGTTGTTATATGAGAATTCAATCAATTACAAGTGGTCATCCCACCTATCCTTAAAGTCTATTACACACACTCATAGCATATCTTTTAAATTCTGAATGGTCCTTTCTATTAGACTATCTATCTGGGGATGAAAGGTTGTACTGAGGTGAACTCGGGTATAAAGACCCTTTTCAAATGTCTTGTAGAAATGAGAGATGAACTAGGTACTTATATCTTAGATAATGGACAAAGGTACACTGTGCAATCTGACAAACTCTATGATATATAGTTTGGCACAATTATTGGCTAAATAAGAGGTATGGACTGGTAGGAAATGAGCTGATTGGGTCATCGTGTCTATAATGACCCAAAATAAATTATGTTGGCGACGAGTATGAGGGAAATTCATCACAAAGTCCACGTTCACTACCTCCCACTTCTAAGTGAGAATATTGAACTCCTACAAAGACCCATTTGACTTCTGATGCATGATCTTAACCTACTGATATGTTGAGAACTTAACCACAAACTCTGTAATGTCTCTCTTCATCCCACTCCACCATTAGATCACCCGCAAATCATAGTACATCTTAGTGGGACCTAGATGAATAGAGTAGCATGCACTATGCCCTTCTGTAAGAATTCGATGTCTCAAATCATCTATACCTAACACATATAGTGAACTATGGCAGCGCAACACACCATCTCCCTCTTGGGAAAAAACATCTACCTTCTAATCTCAACTTATTCCTTTAACATAATTAGACTAGGATCCATATCTTGCTTTTCCTTCACCTCAGAAACTAGCGATTATTCTGAACTACTCTGCAACCATACACTACCTTCTGATGAATCGACTAAGCAAACACCTAGTCGGGCAAGCTAATGAACTTCATGAGCTAACTTATTCTTACAATCCTCCACATGAGAAACACTGCCCATCGACATCCTACTGAGAGCATCAGCCACTATATTGGCTTTACCCGAATGATACAGGATGCTCATGTCGTAGTCTTTCAACAACTTTAACTACCTTCTGTGATATAGGTTTAGGTCTTTCTGAGAGAACATATACTACAGGCTCTTATGGTCTAAGAACACATCAACATGTATACAGTTCAAATACTGCCTCCAAATCTTTAAGGAAAATACTAATGCTGCTAAGTCTAGATCATAAGTAGGATAGTTCTTTTCATGGGGCTTAAGCTATCTAGAGGTGTAGGCTATGACCTTACCTTTCTGAATCAAACCACCCCCCAAAGTAACTCTGGAGGTATCAGAATATATCACAAACCCATTTGAATCATATGGTAGGGTAAAAATTAGAGTTGAAGTTAGTTGAGCCTTTAACTCCTTAAAACTCTTCTCAAAAGAATCTAACCACTGGAATTTGACTTTCTTCTAGGTCAATGTCGACATAGGGGATGCAAAAAATGAAAATCCCTCAACAAACAATCGGTAATAGCTAGCCAAGCCCAATAAAATCCTAATATCGAATGAAAAGATGGGTCTAGGCTAATTTCTCAGTAATTTGGTCTTTTGGGGATCAACTCTAATGCAATTATCAGAAATCATATGGCAAAGAAAAGCTACTGACCTTACAAAAAATTCAGACTTGCTAAATTTGGTGAATAACTTATAGTTTCTGAGAGTCTACAATAATATTATGAGATGGCCTACATGATCATGCTCACTGCGAGAGTAGACAAGAATGTCATCTGTGAAAACTCTGATGAACATATCCAAGTACTGTTTGAACACACGGTACATCAAGTCCATGAACGCTGCAAGGGAATTGGTAAGACCAAAGGACATGACCTATACTAAGTTCAGAAAGCTGTCTTTGGGATGTCACATCTCTGACTATGAGCTGATGATAGCCTGATTTGAGGTCTATCTTACAAAAAAAATTGGCACCCTAAAGTTGGTCAAAAAATTCATCAATTTTGGAAAGTGGATACTTGTTATTCACTGTGACTTTATTTAGCTAATGATAGTCAATACACATTCTAAGAGAACTATCTTTCTTACTCACAAATAAAACTGGTGCGACCCACGGGGACACACTAGATCAGATTAATCCCTTATCTAGGAGATCTTTTAACTATTGCTTTAATTCTCTGAGTTCTACTGCAGATATTCTGTATAGCAGAATAGATATGCACTGAGTATCTAGAAGAAGGTCTATTTCTAAGTTGATTTCCCTTTTGTGAGAAACTCCAGGAAGATCTTCGGAAACACATCTAGGGATTAACATGCTACTGATACTGATTCAAGAGTATAAGTTTGTGAACTTGAGTCCTGGACTTAAATAATATGGTAGACACATACCTTAGATATCATTTTACTCGCCCGAAGGTAAGAAACAAGCTGACCCCTAAGTATTGAAGTACTACCCCTCCACTCAAGGACGGGTTCATTTAGAAATTAAAATTGGATAATTCTATTTCTGCAGTCAACTAAGGCATAACAAGAATTAATCTAATCCATATGGATAACGACATTAAAATTAGCCAGCTATAATTCGACAAAGTCTAGTGAAATGACTTTCTTAGATATCATAGCCGGACAGTTCCTATATACCCGTTGGGCTATGATAGCTCTACCCACTATGGTAGAAACTTAGAAAGGCTCTGCTAGAAGTTTGGGACTAACTATAGAATCAATGGCTAAATAAGGAGTAACAAAGGACAAAGAAATTCCTGGGTATAACAAAGCACAAGCATGTAAATGGAAAACTTGTAACGTACTAGTGACCATATCAAGAGAACTTTCCTAATCCTGTTGGGACTAAAGAAGATAGAGTATGTTTGGATGTTGTCCATTGGTGGAACTGGAAACAACACCTTGTTGATTTGGGCGACTTGACTGAGCTGGAAGATAGTTATACTGACCCTAAGAACCTGACTGGGGACAATCTCTAACTCTGTGGCCTGGCTTGCTACACCTAAAACACATATCACTGCCCTCTCTCCAGATATCGTTGTGATTTCTACCATATTTCTGACAAAGAGGATTGGTTAGGGCACTGCTACTACCCTAGGATTTAGGGCTTAGTTCTCTATCTCTACTTCTATCTCTAAATTTTGGCACTAAAGCACTAGTTTAGGGCCGAGCTAGAACTGAGGATTTTGGGAAGAACTGAGAATGATTCCCACCCTCTGAATCAGGCTGAGCGAAGTTGAAACTACCTGTTCTTGCTCTTTTGTTGTCCCTCTTCTTCTCCCTATTCTATGCCTTCTCTATCTGCTGAGCGTTAACCATGACCCTAGATATGTCCATCTCCTTAATAAATATGGCAGTCCTACACTCCTTTACCATACTATTAGACATGCCAGGCACATAGTTAGTCATCTTAGATTTGCTATCTGCTACCACATGACGAGCGTATCTGGCTAATTAAGTAAACTAGATAGAATACTCTTTCACAGTCATTTTTCCCTACTTCATATTTATAGAAACTAAAACTTTCGTTTATCTCAATTCCCATAGGAAGAACCTACTAGAAAACTAGTGGTAAGCTCCTCCCATTCTATGAGCCCTGCATCTGCAGCCCTTTCTGCTTTCCACCGTTTGAACCATAAGTGGGCCACATCTTACATATGATATGCAACTAAGTCAGTGCTCTGAATATTAGTCACTCCCATAGTATCTATAACTTTTTTCACCTGATCAAGAAACTCCAATGGAGCTCATTTAACTTAGACCTAGTAAAAGGTAGAGAGTTCATTGTAGTGAAATCCCAAATCCTGCCGGCAGCAGAATTAGCCACTGGGTTGGCCGAAAAAATAGCAGGAAATTTATTCTAGGATACCACAGATTAGCTAGGGCGGTGAAAGTTGCTTCAAACTCAGTGTGGGAGAATTATCATCCCGAGGATCTGGCTAAACCGGCTGGGGTTTTGGCTAGTCTCCCGTTCCTCTTTAATTAGTTCTGTTTTGTGGTATATTCTGTCAATACAAGAGAAATTTGGATTCGACAGAGATTTTAACTGGAGCTCATGCTCACTCGCATGACATGAATATAAAATTAAGGGAAACTTTTCCTAAAATACCTCGTAGATTCTTGCCCATAAGTGTGGTGCTCTACACACCCATGTATAAGACTCTACTAGATGCGGCTTTTAGACTTCCTAAGACTCTGTTGAACCTAGCTCTGATACCAAGTTGTAACGCGCCGAGTGTGCACCCTAGATGCTACACGGTGGTTATAATCCCAAAGGACCCCAAGCTAACCGATGATAGGTACCTGCTGTAATAACTAAATAATAATACTGCAATTAGTCAAAAATTAGGTAGAAAGCATGCCCTAAGGTTCAATACTAGAATAAAATTGAATACGGTATAACAATACCAAAACTGAAAGCATTTTTTTGAAAATACTCTAATCTGCAAAGCCTCTAAACTGTTCAAAATAGGGAGTTGATGGGAATAGTCCCCAACTAACATAAAACTACTAAAATAACTTAAATTCTAAAGTAATAATCATGTCCTCAAAGTATGAGGACTCACCACGAACTCTGACTGCTAAAAATATAAACTGTTAAGGGTGCTCGGGAGATCGTGCATCTAAACCTATAGTATAAAACATCATAGCACAAGAGAAAAGTATACATCAGTACTTTGAATATATTAGTTTTCTAAGTGAAGTAGGATGAAATGCA
>JAPEIP010000008.1:82714110-82822050 GCA_026120095.1 Capsicum chinense | reverse complement strand
TAGCTCTGATACCAAGTTGTAACGCGCCGAGTGTGCACCCTAGATGCTACACGGTGGTTATAATCCCAAAGGACCCCAAGCTAACCGATGATAGGTACCTGCTGTAATAACTAAATAATAATACTGCAATTAGTCAAAAATTAGGTAGAAAGCATGCCCTAAGGTTCAATACTAGAATAAAATTGAATACGGTATAACAATACCAAAACTGAAAGCATTTTTTTGAAAATACTCTAATCTGCAAAGCCTCTAAACTGTTCAAAATAGGGAGTTGATGGGAATAGTCCCCAACTAACATAAAACTACTAAAATAACTTAAATTCTAAAGTAATAATCATGTCCTCAAAGTATGAGGACTCACCACGAACTCTGACTGCTAAAAATATAAACTGTTAAGGGTGCTCGGGAGATCGTGCATCTAAACCTATAGTATAAAACATCATAGCACAAGAGAAAAGTATACATCAGTACTTTGAATATATTAGTTTTCTAAGTGAAGTAGGATGAAATGCATGGGTTCATAGGCATGAACAATACTGACTGAATGATATTAATATAACTGAATGATAGTACATGCTTAGATACGTAAACTATAACTGAGATTGTTATAATACTGAATACTGAGTCTGAATACTGATCAACTGATATCTGAGTATACTGAGTCTGAATACTAATAACTGAATGACTGTATCTGACAGTCTTAATTCTATGGAAATATACTAAGTTATGTAATGAACTAAGTGACTGTGTCTGACAGTACTGAATTTGTAGAATTAAAATGAGTTCTATTTTGATATTGGAACTAAAACAAAGTCTATCTAAGGTAATTATCTAACTGGTATTCCTCTCTCTGAACTAATTGGGGTCCAACCTGTAACCCTAGCTGGAAGGTTATTAGTACCATGCCACGATTAAAGATAAGCTGAGTCACCCCATCTGGTTGGTGCTCCAAAAGTTAACGGTGGTACCTTTAACTGGTATGTAGATCACCTCATCAACCCTCCACTGGTATATTGATGTCTGAACGTATCCTGGCTACGCAGTTCTAGAACACAAGGGTTGCTTCTAAGGATACACCCTCTACTAGAAGGTGAATCCTATCTATGGGTTCACTCGATGCTGAATCCTACTCCCAACTGAATAGACATTGGACTGATTTCTAGTTCATAATAGACATAACTCAATTGTTACTGATTATACTATCTAACTGAACTTGACTAAGTTCATTGAGTTCTATTGACAGACGGAATGCAACTAAATTCAGTTAACTGACTGAATTTACTAAGGCTTGAGCTGAATAATGAACTGGACTGGATTGATATTGAGTCTAGTAAGTTTTTCTTGAGTTCTTTAACTGACTGAGAGTACTACTGAGCGTGACATGACTAATACTATCCTGAGACTGACTATGGCTCTAGGTAATCAGCTAAATTATCAGGTATTAAATACCCTTTGGACTCGATAGCATAAATTATAAGACATAGCACAATCTTGAAACATAATAAATAACTACTTCATCATCATTCATCGATATGGACATTCTAGCAAACACTTGCATGCCATGAATATGCTAATATGATATAATTTCATTATCAAATTCACCGAACAACTCATCAAACACCTATAGTGCGTTGTATATACACGTAGTACAAATCAAAACACGAACATCATAATTTCAAGGATTTAACATGAATTCACATGATACTACATATATAATAGTTGTTCTTCCATAAATATTGCACTTCTACATGGAATAGAAATCTAATCATCATTTTAATTATGAATACACTTGAATACAAATCATGGGAAACATAACCTCAATCTACTCAAAGTTTAAAGTAGTTTCATGGACTTCAAGGGTGAAGTAATCCTTGGATGAACACTTGGCATACCTTGGTTGCTAAATTCTTAAAGATTAATGGGGGAATCTTGAGCCTTGAATTTGAAATTTAATCACCTAGGGTTCTTGTTCTAGAGAAATTTGTGAAATAATGAGTGTATATTCTCAATAAAAGGCTAAATTTAATGTTTTTAGGGGTTGAAGGATGTGGGAAAAGACCAAAATACCCCTAAGGATATTGCTTTTTAATGACTGGAAACCAGCAAACACCGATGTGCCGCGTCATTGGCATCGATGCAATGGCTAATGTATCGCGTTGAGTCTATGTCAAATTACTAGAAATTTCCACTGGATCCAAGGAAAAATATTGATCGACGTGATGGCCGACACAACGTGTTGAGATCACATCGATGTATTATTTTGAATTCCCAAACGTGGTTCAAATAAGGTCCAAAAAATATGAAACTCCTCTGGGAATACCTACTGACATTCCTGGTCATAAATTAACCTAAATATTGACATTTTAAGGTCTTATAGGTCACGAACTAAAGTTATCAATTTACAAAGGCTAAAATGACACTAAGTCTTAATACTTAGCTAGAATTTTCTATGTTTGGGACCCCTTAGTAAGCTTAAAAGACTGAGTTAAACTTTTGGGGTTTTACAGAAAGATGTTTTTGTGGTTTCTTTCCTACAAGTTAATGTGTGGTTATGAAGATAGGCTTGAATGTCTTGTTGTTGTACAAGTGGAATGTATAGTTGAGTATAAGCTTTCAGTATAATTCAGTCAGTATAGACAACAATGTAGTCTAGTTGTTAGACAAACAAGTTTCTATGGTTTTCCATCTTTCCTATTCATGAGGTAATTTATATTTATGAAAATTTCAAATTCAGATCAATTTATGATTATGCATCAGATCCGATATTCAGTCATGATTTATTCCATAAGTTTCCTATGTATCATCTCAGGCTTTCTATAGTATTTCAGCCAAGTTAGTATCATTCGGGGGATGAAGTATCCCAAGGAGGAGATATATTTTAATACCCCAAGGATTCATGTCTTAAACCTTTCATTTTTATTCACGAAATTTTATCCATCTTGAAGTAATAGTTACTCACCAATTGATTCTCTCATTTCTATCCCAACCTTACAATCATTCTTATGTCATTGTATGTTTTCAAGAAATCATTTCAGTTCATGATATTTAGCTCATATATCATGTTTGAGAATTAGCTATGCAATCTTGTTCCAAGTCAGTCATGTTCAGAATATGATCTCATTTGTTTTTGTATAGTACTCTCTATCTAACCAGTCTCATTCGAGGACAAATGTTCCTAAGTAAGAGATAATGTAATACTCTGCAGTTTTTGGGGTATTCTTTGAACCATCGTTCTAACGTGCATAATCTATAATCTAAATTATTCCTATGTAAATATAATCATGATCTTTATTCTCATGTTTAGTTTTTTTTTTAGGTGAAAAATGTTCATAAGAATCAATTAGAACAAAGTTGAGATTAGAGCCTTTGATTCATCCAAAGTTTGGTATTTGATTCTACAAGGGTCTACTTTAAATATGTATAACTATTTATATACATAGAATTTTACAACTCAAGACCCACCAAATTGTAGATAATTGAATTAGATTTTCAACGATAAAAAATTTGCCAAAATTTGATACCTGAGCGAAAAGTTATGGCATTTTTCTTGTCAGGCAGTAAGCCGACGCGATAGTAACACGACGCGTTGACCTGCATATTACAGAACTGTTTCACATGCTAATTCAGTTTCTAAAGGGTCTAGGGGTACTTTGGTCACTTTCCCTCACTTATATCGCCCATAACATTAAATTTCATCCCCTAAAAGCTATATACACTAAATTATTCATCTTTTTTCTCAAAAAAAAACCGTAGCCTCCTCAAGAACACCAAGAACTTCACCAATTTTTCTTCAATAAAAGCAAGAACTCATGTTTCCTAATTCAAGAATGCTTTCAAGATTGTGTTTCTCCTTTAATATTAAAGCTTTAAGGTATGTGGGAGTTCATCCATAAGTCCTCTTTCACCCATGGAGCCCAAAAAATCTTTTCTTTTAATTAAAGAATGAATTTTTCATTTTTATGGTATTTCGTATGTTCAAGAATGATTGAATTTCATGTTTTCATGGGTGTTTTAATTAAAATCAGCTCATGTGTTATTCCACACAAGATTTGAAATTCCTCATGCTATGAATTTGAATTTCTCATGTTTTATTCAAGTAAATTCCATGATAGATCCTAAATTCATGGTGTTTAGCAATATTCTCATGTTTTAAATTCATGCCTTCCACATGTTTGATGAAATTCCCATATCATGTTAAGTGAATTTCAAGATGAATCCCCAAGCTATGAACTTTTCCATGTAACTCTGTTGTTCCTTCATGTTTAAAACATTCATATGTTAAAGCTATGAATTTTACATGTTTTTATGAATCACTCATGTCCTATTTCAAGCGAATTACATGTGAATTCCTCAATTCATGATCTTAGTTATGTAATCATGCTCTGCTCTTTTGTTTAAGATATTCCCATGTCCAAATTCATGATACCCATGTGTTTGGCGAACTGCCCCATATGAAAGTATTAATCTCCACGCGCTTGATAGAATGCCCATCTGAATTGAATAGGGTAATCATGACACGTTACTATGTGTTCTCATTCATGTACTAGTCCATAAACTCCAAGTGTTTGGTAAAATGCCTCAGTGAATTAATTGTGAACAATTGACTATGTCTATGCTTTTCAAGATCATGCTATGCTTTACTTTTTATTCTATCGAGTCCTAGGGTATTCATTACCTGAAAATCTAGTTGTTGACCTGGAGCTATAGTAGTTATAGGATAGTCTCAGAAACTTTATAATTAGTACTACTCAGTCAGTACAAAACTCAGTATACTCAGTTAGACACCAGAACTCAGTGAACTCAGTCCAGCTTAGTTAGTGAACACGATTAGTCACTGTCAGTCTAGCCTAGTACAGTTTAGAAATTAGTTCATTTTCTAATCAGTTGGGAGAAGGATTTACCACTGAGTGAACCCTAGGATAGGGACTCACCTGCCAGTAGAGGGTATGATCCTTAGAAATAGTCCTTGTGTTCCAGAACTACATAGTCAGCATAGGTTGAGACATCAACCTGCTATATTGAGGGTTGATTAGGTGTTTTACCTCCTAGATTGAGGGTACCACCATTCTCATTTAGAGAACCTGCCATATTTAGGGTGACTCTTCATCTTGTCTTTACCCATGGTACGGTACTGACACCCTTCCATCTGAGGTTACAGGTTGGACCCCAATCAGTTTAGAGAGGGGAATGTCGGTTAGATGAACAATCCCACAATTACAGTTTCAGCTTAAGGCTTAGTATAGGACTCAGTTTAGATCTATAAAATTAGGTATATCAAAAATAGTCACCCAGTTATTAGTAACTCAATTATCAGTAATCACAGCTATCAGTTAATCAGTTATTAAAACTTTGTATTCAGTTCTAGTATAGTCTCAGTTATAGTTTCAGTTACCATTTAAGTTACTGTCTCAATCAAGAAATCAGATTAGTAACTCAGTTTAGTTTTAGGTTTGTTTGACCATAGCATAAAATTATCAATTATTAAGTTATCAGTATCTCAGTTTATAGACTATTTTAGAATCATGTTATGCACTTGGTCTCGCATTCTCAAGAAATACAATTGTTAAAGAGTTTATGCTCAGTTACCGTATGTTACTCAGTCAGTCCTTACCTCATATGTATGATACTCTACAGTTTCAGTCCATTTATTCAGACTAAGTACAGTTCAATCTTACATGACCAGCAATCAGCTATTAGTCATTCAGTTAATCAGATAAGTTAGTATGTTTATGCATTCATGCTTAGTATGACTGTATATTTAGATCCTCAATTTATGTCAATCTCCATCATGTAGCTTCAGTCCCAGTATTCATACAATATCCATGTATTATCATATTCCATCTTTAGTTATACTTAAATCATTAATGCAAATTTATAGAAACTAAGTGTAGAGATTCACCATCTTATCAGAGAATGTTTGTCACTTATGTTTTAAGATGTTTCTGTTTTCAGTTTATTCCATCCTATCGGTGAGTCTACTTACACGTGGCATGCATGTTTTTTATGATTACGTATGAAATCAGTTTTATTTATCACATTCACCCCTGTATATTCAGTATATTCCAGGTTTACTGATCCATAGATATGTCTATGTGCTATATTATCTCATAATGTAGGTATCAGTTATAGCCTACGTATCATGATCAGACACTTGCACATTCCAGCTAGCAGGTGATGAGTTCTCCTACTTCAAGAACTCCAGGCAATTTTAGTTCATGTGTAGTTCATTTATTTTCATGTGTATTGATTACTGGTAGTTGGAGGCATGTCTCTATAGTCAGTATAGTAGAGGATTCATAGATGTCAGTCAGAGTCAGTCATGTAAATTTTAGTTTCATCCTTCAGATTTATCATATTGTAAAGCTTTATCAGTGTTGTATCTATTTTAGATTTTTATTATGATTATGTTTCCGCATAGCGGAACAACTATTTATTATGTTATAATTCAGTTTCTTAACAGTATTTAAGTTTATGGGTTAGCTTGGGATCACTTGTGGTTCCAACCCGTTTGTGATGACTAAGGGGTTATCTCGGGTCGTTACACTTACCGTTCGTCACATCAGCTTGATAAGGACTAGAAGGAATTGGTGGATCTCCAGAAACACCAGGGACTGGACCCTTAGATCGAGTATAGATCCCCTGAGTAGATCGTGTCCCATCAATATCATCCCCAATAGGAATAGAAGAGTTTATGTGAACTTCAGATTATTGAGGCATGATATGAAAAGTGAACAAAAAAGAATTAGATAAGATTCTAAAACTTGTACACCAAGCTTGAAAATAGAACACAAAGAATAGAAACATTTCCTAAATTCTTTGTAGCCTCTCTCATATTAGTGTGTCACACTACACACCCTGAAAACAGACTCTACTCGAAATGGCTTTGTGGATTCCTAGTTGAGTATGAAACTAAAGCTCCAATACCAACTTGACATAGCCAGAACCATGGCCTTATCAGAATAGGCATCCTAAGTCCAACCTGAACCAAGGACCGCCTCAATACCCAACTCATCCAACCAAATGCATACCTTGCATTGGATGAATTTCATTTACAGGAAAAGATAGCATATTAGTGCAACCTGAGACTGTGGTATAGGTCCATGACCTCGACCATCCCATGCAAGTCTATCCATCTGTACAAACCTACAACCATAACCAAACTGATATAATAATCAAGTTACTATTCATCACATAACATAAAAGGATGGAACAATCATATATTCAGTTTAATGGTATCAGCCCCAATACCAATGTCAATACTAAGGATGACATCCCTATCGACATAGCCCATTCAAGCCCATAGTTATCTCAAAAAGCCTCTAACCAAACGAAAATAATACCGTGCTGGAACATGCCCCCAAAAATATCCAAAACCAATGTCTATGAAATGACCAAAGTATGTAAAAACATCCATGATATGAAATAGAGCCTTCTGGAAATAGAAGTTCACCACTTTAATCCAATCAAACTAACCTTAAATTAGATCTCTAAGCAAGAGGAGTAGAATGGCCAGTTCCCGTATTGCGTGGCGATAAAGCCTCTTGAGCATTAATTAGCGGGTGAATGCTTGTAATTAATCAGGATAAGGAAAAAATAACTTCAACCTTTAAAACCAGGTAAATAAACAATATGCATGAACAACCATACACACATATATATAACAATGCTGTGAAGAGGGAACCACGTTGGTTGCTCTGAGTTGGCTGAATTTTGATCATATAACATGATATCGTAACTATAAAAAGTACAAACACTGGGATAGGTGTATTACAAAGATTGACTGAATCAAGTCCAACCATTCGAACAAACCAATAGCGAAACCAACAAAACCATAACCAAATGAGTTTCGTAATAATTAAATATAATCACAAAATAAAAGAAGATGGATCAACCAACAATATAGTCAACTGGTGTCAGCCCCAATACAAATAACAATACTATGGCTAACACCAATACCGACCCCACCCATTCCAACCCATAGTAGTTCCACAAAATCCTCTAACCAAAAGCATACCAAAATCTAGTTGGGACATGATCCCAACAATAGTCAAAACTAATATCCATAAATAAATTAAAGTATGAAATAATGTCCACTAAATGGAGGCTTCCAAAAAGATGGAAGATCACCACATTATTCTAGTAGTTGATCCCAATTGTCCTCTAGCTAAGCAGGAGAAGTAGAACAGATGATTCCTGCATCATATGGGGATATATCCACTAGGAGATAGGTTAGCGGGTGAACGCTAGCATTAACATAGGATTAGGATAAAATAATACCAATCTATAAAACCAAGTAAATCAACCATATGCATTCAAACCATACATATATATATACAACCATGCTTGCAAAGGGAACCAGGTTTAGCATGCATTGAAAACCATTAACCTGGGAATATGTAGCTTAACTTTCCTTAACAACCCATAAGCTTTATGGGTCCAGTCTAACCCCCTGAACATTCCTCAGTGCGTGTAACCATACGAACCGGAGATACCATAAGAGTATGGGATTCCCAAGTACCCTAACCATCCATGATATATATGTACAATGTACTTAGAGGATTCCCGTGTACCTCATAGTATCATAAAAGAGTCACCATGCCCTATCCCTCATGTTGGCAAACATGAGTTTGCAGTGTTCGTTCGTTGAACTCCCACCTTCATGGTTATCTATCACAACCCACCATTATTACCCAATTAAAACCATTTCCAACCAACCAAACTATTGTTAATAATCGAAGCTATACATAGTGGTATAGTCAAATCATTACAACTGGAATGTATTGTCCTTAGAAAAACCTTTTTGAGATCAAGGGATTCCCATGTACCCATAGATCACATTTTCCAATTAACTCAGGGGGTCATGTGTACCCCACAAGTGTTTTATTATTTTGACTACTTAGAGGATTCCATTGTACCCCACAAGAATGATTGTTAAAAAAAATTCCATTTTGACCATTCCAAACCATTTAACCATTTAGGGTTTAATTACCAAGTTTATACCATGCATATGTTCAATTAAAATCCAATTATGTAGTGAAAACATTCTCATAGGCATTTTGTCAAACATATTGAGGGCATACTATTTACAAAACCAAAGGCAATTACTAGAGAACCATTCCCATGCAACAAATTATCAAAAACCACCATTATAACATATGTATCTATAATTAAAACATGGGAAAACCATAACTATGCAATTATAACCAAATCCCCTAAATTATATTTCGAAACCCAAAATCATACAATGATCAAACTATGAAAACATTGTATAAAACCATTCCTTTATATGGAACTAACAATGAGGGAAGAGAACATGCCTTAAACCAAGAAGATGAGAAGGAGAAACCACCACCACAAGCCCTAAATTAATCCGTAAGCTGAAGCACTAGGTTTTCATACCCAAAAGCCTTAAAGAGAATTGTGGAGTGTTTAAGAGAAGTTTCTAAGTGTTAATGAATAGAATAATAAGGCAAATAACCTCTTAATAGGAATATAAGTCTTGGGGCCTTATTATGTTAAGTGGGGAAATATCCAGATTACCCTCACTTAAAATCGCAAAATCCTGCTAGGTGGGTACGACTATACATACCAGTCGTACCCTCCAATAATAGTGGTACCCACCACTCGTACCCAAGGCCATATCCCTTGAACCCAAACTATCCAAAGCACAACACACCCAAACCTAAGTTTTATCAAAGTGTATGACTAGTACCAAGCAACCAATTAAGTTACCAAGTCTAAGGTTAAGTAAAGTAACAAAGCAACTCGTACCCACCTATAAGACTCCTACCACCTAAGTCATACCTATTCCAGAAACAAAATCAACCCACCAACAAACATTGTTAAACATACGACTAATTTATACCACTTGTATCCCAGTGTATGAGTCATCTCCCCTAGTCATATCCTGTCCAGAGAACAGAAATGTAGGAAATTTTGTAAAGGCCAAAAACCCAGGGTGTTTTAGTCTCCCCTACTAGGAACATTAATCCTCGAATGATGGACAAGATAGGGTAAGCACAAGCACAATTCATTTGTATTATAAAATATCATTCCAATATTTAACCAAGTTTGGAAACACATATGCAAGGATATTAATCTTTCCTTTAACAAACTCAGAAAATAAAGTTGTGTTCAAGAACATATACCTTTTGCACGAATCCCCAGAGAAGAAAATATATGTGGATACTCGGACTTCATGTCCTCCTTCGGTTCCTATGTAGCCTATTCTACCAAGTGGTTCTGTCATAGAACCTCAACCAAGGCACATCCTTGGTTCATAACCACCAAACCTGCCGATATAATATATCATCTGGGACCTCTTCATAAGATAGAGAATCCTAGATACCTAAGCCTTCCAAGGGAACCACTGAAAAAGGATCACCAAGACACTTTCTCAACATGGAGACATGAAATACTGGATGAATAGCACTCAAACTAGAAGGCAATTCCAATTCATAAGTAATATAACCATCCCTCTAGAAAAATTGTATAAGGACCAACATATCGGGGAATGAGCTTCCCTTTCTTACCGAACCGCATTACTTCTTTCATGGGTAATACCTTTAGGAACACCTTATCCCCAACCTCAAACTTTAAGTCTTTACGCCTTACATTTGCATAGATCTTTTGGAGAATTTGGGTAGCCTTAAGCCTATCCCAAATCATCTTCACCTTTTCCATAGCTTAATAAACCTAATTCGGACCAAATATGTCCACCTCATAAATATTAAACCATCTAATAGGGGATATACACCTTCTACCATACAATGTCTCAAAAGGAGCCATACTAATACTAGAATGATAGCTATTGTTGTAAGCAAACTTTAAGAAAGGTAGAGGCTAAACCCAATTGCTACCAAATTAAATCACACATGCTCAAAGCATATCTTCCAATGTCTAAATAGTTCATTCCACTTTTCCATCGATCTAAGGATGAAAAGTTGTACTTAGACTCACCTTAGTACCTAATCCCTTCTGAAAAAACTGCTAGAAATGAGATAAAAATTGTTTACCATAATCAGAGATAATTGAAATAGGTACCTCTGATAGCTTCACAACCTTCTGAATATACAACTTTGCATAATCCTCAACTAGAAAGGTAGTTTTCACTGGTACGAAGTGAGCAAACTTCATAATCCTATCAACGATGACCCAAATTTTTTCAAAAATATTCTGCGACCAAGGAGGACGAATAATGAAATCTATATTAATCAACTCTGATTTCAATTTGTGCAAATAAATTTCTTGATACAACCCTCATAGCCTTAGGTGCTCAACTTTAATTTGTTGACACACCATGAACTTGGCTGCAATATTAGGCACGTCCCTTTTTATACCATACAACCAATATATCTCCTTAACATTATGATACATTTGTGTGGAACTGGGATGAAAAAAATAGCATGATTCATTCGCCTCAGCCAAGATCTTTTATCTCAACCCATCAATTTCAGGAACACACAACCTCCCCTTGTACCATAAAGTATCATCACCACTAATCTCGAATACCATAACCTTTTTACCACTAGCATTATTCTTGATTTTTACCAAGATAGGATCTAGTACTTTTTTTCTCCTTAATATCTGCACCGAAAGACAATCTATCTGCTTTTTGCACCAACACACGACCATCCTTAGAGCCAAAGAACTCCAAGATTAGCCAAGCGGTGAATATCCTTTACCAATTCCTGCTTTTCCTTCTCCACATGAGCCAAACTTCTTATGGACAATTAGCTAAAAACATTAGCAATAATATTAGCCTTACTTGGATGATAGTGAAGACTCATATCATTGTCCTTAAAAAGCTCCAATTATCTTCTCTGCCTAAGATTTAGCTTGTTCTGAGTGAACACATATTGTAGATTTTTATGATAAAAAAGATGTCTACGTGCACTCTATAAAAATAATGCCACCATTTTATGAAAGTAAAACCACCGCCAACATCTCCAAATCATGAGTTGGATAAATCCTCACATGTACCTTCAACTGCCAAGAAGCATAGGCAATCACCTTCCCATTCTGCATCAAAATATGACCAAGTCCCACTCTAGATGCATTATAATACTCCACAAACCCCTTATTACCTTCAGGCAATATCAAAATCATAAGCTGAAGTTAGTTTGCTCTTATGCTTCTCAAAACTACGTTTACATGATTACGACTAAGAAAATTTTACCTTTTTCTAAGTTAACATAGTCAAAGGAGCTATTATCGAAGAAAAGATTTCCACAAAATACCTATAATACCCAGCCAACCTAAAAAGCTCTAAATTTCATTTGGGGTCGTGGGTCTAAGGCCACCTTATAACAAAATCCACCTTTTGAGGATTCACCTAATTCCCTCACAAGAAATAATATGACCGAAGAAAGTTACAACGTTCAACCAAAACTCACAATTGGAGAACTTGGCTTACAACTGTTGTTCCTTTAAGGTTTGTAACACCCCACGGAGGTAATTGGCATGATCCACCTCACTTTTAGAATACACCAAGATGTAATCAATGAACACCATTACAAAAAGATCAAAGAACTTCCTAAAAACACTATTCATTAAATCCATAAATACCGTCGGAGCATTATTCAAGCCAAATGACATAATCGTGAATTAAAAGTGCACATACCAAGTACAAAATATTGTCTTAGGAATATCCTTCTCCCTAATCATAAGTTGATGATACCAAGACCGAAGGTCTATCTTAGAAAAGAACTTGGCACATTATAACTGACCAGAAAAGTTATTTATCCTTGGAAGAGGGCACTTGTTCTTGACTATCACCTTATTCAACTTCCAATAGTCAATGCACATCTAAATGGAACCATCCTTCTTATGAAGAAAAAACACCGGTGCACCCTTTGGGGATACACTAGGATGAATAAACCTCTTATCCAGGAGATCCTTAAGTTGCTTCTTGAGTTCCCTCAACTCAGCCAAGGCCATTCTATAAGGAGACATGGATATTGGATTAGTGTCCGAAATAAAATCAATACTGAACTTGATTTCCCTATCAAGAGAAATACCAAGAAGATCATCCTAAAAAACTTTAGGAAACTCATTTATCAGTGGAACTGAGTGAAAAGAAGGAATCTTCAAGGCAAAATCTTTAACTCAGACTAAGTCATACAACCTTTCCAGATTAATATTTGAGCTTTAAGATAAGAAATATACCTCTCTATAGGAGCTAAGGAACCACCCTAACACTCTATAATCGATTCATTAGGAAATATAAAGATAACCTTACGAGTCCAACAATATAAGGATGTATAACATGAGTGTAACCAATCTATCCTATAAATAATGTCAAATTCCATCATATACAGCTTAAATAGATCTACCAAGGTTTTCTTGCTAACAACAGATACGACATACCCCCCATACACTCTGTTACCAATAAATGAGTTACTTATCATGGACAAAATAGAAAAAGGATCCAAAACAACCTTAGGATCATGAAAACACATAAGCACATAGGGGTTCATAGAGAAAAAATTTGACCCTTGATCAAGCAGATAATACATGTCATGAGAAAAGAGTTGTAACATATTAGTAATAACATTAAGTAATGCCTCAGATTCTTGCCTAGATGCAAGGGCATACAACCTATTTTGGGCTAGTGTTCATAACAGAAATAGGAGCATATGTAAAAGTAGCACCACTAGGTACAATAGCAAAAAATAAAGCAACCGGAGCCTTGACTTCACCTGAAGCACCCTTACCAATCAAACAATTTTTGAGCATATGTCTTGGCTGACTATATTTAAAATATTTGTCCCTCCCTTCATCATAAAAGCACTAATAAAAATGACCATAGAATAAAAAAGAAGGATATGAAGAAGCCAACTATGCCCTACTCTCTTGAGATTTAGCACCTTGTTCCTAGAAATTATCACCACCTTGATGTCGTCTATCACTTGACTACTTTGGGTAAGGAGTGATTGAAGTAGAGAAGAAATAAGAACTCCTTGACTTTTTCTTTGGTGATTTGCTGTCATCCCAACCACCGTGTGCTAAGCATCACTCTTCTTAGAGAACCTCCTCCTCTTACCTTGCATATCCCCAAACTCTACATATTTCCTATTCTTATCCTCCACCTAATGCATGTGGAGAACCAACCTCAAAATATTCATATTCTTAATCAATAAAGTATTCTTGACTTCAAGGATCCAATCCCAATACAACCCAAAAGATAACTTCCTTATCTTTTCCCTCACATCAGCCACTAAACCTGAAGCATACATTAATGGCTAATGAAATTTCAAGGTATATTTCTTTATACATATTATTCCCTACTTAAGATTCATAAACTCCTCCATCTTTGCTTCCATCAGCTCCTGAGGAAGAAAGTGATCTAGAAAAAAATTAGAGAAGACCTCCTATAAAGAGCACTCCTCAACATCACCCCTATACCTGTCACACTCCTCATAATATTGGTACACAACATCTTTTCCTTGATAAGTTAGAAAATTCACCCCTTTTATATTAGTGTCCTGCTTTAACATAATTATCTTCTCTATTTCTTCAAAAAAAATGAGGATCCTCCTCTACCTTTACACCAGTAAAATTAGAAGGATTCATCTTCATGAACTAGTCTACCCTTGTGGCCTTAGCATATAGATCACCAGATGCATCCCGCTCAAACTGAGCACCAACAAACAAAGCAATAGTATGAATAGATTGGCAAAATTCTATATTAGTCACCTCAACTTATGGAGGACTAGTAGATAGTGGAGGAACTCCAGAATAATCAAGGATAAAACCCTGAGATCAATTACGAACTACAGGTGTAGGGTGTACTCCAGCAACATCATCCCCAAATAGGATAGATGGACTTCCTTGTATTCTAAATCATTGAGGAATGATTTAAAAATTAAACAAACAAGGATTAGAGAAAATTCTACGACTTAGACTCCAAGCTTGAAAAAAATACCTAGAAAGTAAAACATCTTAAATGCCATATAGCCTCTCTCTTATGAGTGTGGTGTGCTACACACCCCTAAAACAAACTCTACTAGACACGACTTTGTGGAATCCCAATTTACCATGAACCTAAAGCTATGATACCAACTTGGCATAACCTAATTGGGGGCCTTATGGTAATGGGTATCCCAAGTCCAAATAGGATCGGGGACCAACCCCGTTACCCAACCCCAACCTCCAGTCGCCTACCTTGAGATAGCTAAAATACAAACATATAACAAGATAGTGTAACCATCTAAATTATAGACTCTAATATGACTTGGGATTTCAAACATAAGATCCCTTAAAATCCAATAGTATAGTGAAAAATTCTCATAGTCATTTTATCAAACATATTTGGGGCATATTATTTCAAAAACAAAGGCCAATTACCAGACAATCATAGGGGAAATAACCTCATATTAAGATTATAAGTCATGGGGACTTATTAGGATAAGTGGGGAAATATCCATATTGCTCTTAATTAAACTACCAAAAATCCCATCAAGTAGGTATGACTATCCATACAACTCATACCTAACAATACGAGTGGTACCCACCACTCGTAACTAAGACCATCTTTGTTGGACCCAATACTGTCCAAGGTATGACTCACCCCAAACCATGTCGTATCTAAGTATACGATAAGTACCCATGATTTGTATCCCTTGAAGAATAGAATCCCAAGAGTATTGAACACTGACCACCATACTATTCCATGATACGACTCGTACCCTGGCTTACGGCTCTTGCTGAGCCACCCGTACTCAGATCTATTTTAAGTTAACAAGCCTAAGATTAATTAAAGTAGCTAGACAATGCATATCCACCGATATGACTCATACCACCCGAGTCATTGTAACACCCCAAGTGTACCTCAGACGCTACACAGTGCTTATAATCCTGAAGGACCACAAGCTAACCCATGACTAGTACCAGTTGTAATAACTGAATAGTAATACTGTAATTATGCATAAGTTAGGCGGTAAACATGCCATAACGTTCAATACTATAATAAAACTAAATAGGGTATAACTATCATAAAAGTGTAAACATCTGTCTAGAAATTCTTTAGTTTGAAAAGACTCTAAACTATCTAAAATGTGAAGTTGTGGGATAAGTCCCCAACGAACTCCGGCTACTGAAATAATCTAAAATGATGAAATATTAATAGTGTCCTCAAACTATGAAGACTCGCCACTAACTCTGACTACTGATGTTTTGAACTTCTATGTGTACTCGAGAGCCCGAACGTCTAAACCTATGATATAAAACATCATAGCACAAGAGAAAAGGTACTCATTAGAACATTAAATGTATTGGTGTGCTAAGTAAGGTAGGCTAAAATTCATGGGTTCATAGGTTTGAATAATACTGACAGAATGACATGAATATAATTGAATGAGAGTACATACACTGATACGTAAACTATAACTGAGATTGTGATAACTCTTAATACAGTGGTTGAATATAGATTAAATGATATCTGAGTAAATAGATACCGAATTACTGATAAATGAATGACTGTATATAATAGTCTTAATTCTATGGTACTATACTAAGTTCTGTACTAAACTGAGTGACTATATCTAAGAATCCTAAATCTGTAAAACTAAACTAAGTTCTATTCTGAGACTGGAACTAAAACTGAGACTGTGGGAAGTAATCATCTAAATGATATGCCCCTCTCTGAACTGATTGGGGTCCAACTTGTTACCTCATCTAGAATGGTGTTAGTACCGTACGACGGGTAAAGACAAGCTAAGTCACCCTCATCTAGCAGGTACTCTAAATAAGAATGGTGGTACCCTCAACTAACAGGTAGATCACCTCATAAACCCTCAACTGGCAGGTTGATGTCTCAACTTACACTGGCTACGTAGTTCTGGAATACAAGGACTTCTTCTAAAAATGATACCCTTTATTGGCAGGTGAGTCCCTATCCTTAGGTTCACTTGGTATTGAATCCTACTCCTAACTGAATAGACGCTGGACTAATTTCTAAAATATTCTAAGATGGACTAAATTATTACTGATCATACTTTTTATTTAAACTAAACTAAGTTCACTGAGTTTTGTAGACTGACAGAATAATACTGAATTTTGTTAACTGAATGAGTACTACTGAGTTTTCTTGAGTTCTATAACTGACTGAATTCTACTGATCATGACACGGCTGAATACGATTGTATAACTGACATTGGCTCAAGGCATATAACTAAATAGTTTGTTATTAAATGTCCCCTGGACTCAATAGCATGAAAAGCAAATCAATGCATAACTATAGTGGCAGAATGCTACTAGCTTACTATCAATACATGTAGTTATGTATTTCTGTCAAACACTTGATATATAATGGGCATGTGCGTTATTAAATTCACATAATAGCATGTTATGCTTGGGCTAGTCAATTCACATAGGCATTTTCACAAATACTTGAGAAGCATGGGTATTTCACCTATCAATACACATGTAGTACTATCATGAATTATACATTCAACTTTCAACTCAAGAGTTTAACATAAAGTTCTCAAAGTTCAACTCACAATTAACTAGTTTTCATGAAACTTGGGACAAACCATGGAGTTAGATGACCATTAATATCATATTCATGAATACATTTAAGATCCAATAACAAATCCATGTAATCAATTAACTTAAATTTTAAAAGAGTTTCTTGGACTCCATGGGTGGAAGGATACCCTTGGATAAACACTTTATAGACCTTAGTGCTTCAATTCTTCAAGATTGGAGATGGTTTCTTGAGTTCTTGATTTAAAATTGATCCCCCTAGGATTTCTATTCCTGATAAATTTTAGAGTAATGAATGAATTTAGCCTCAAAAAAGGCATAATCTTCTATTTTGGGGGCGAAAGGATCTGGGAAAAGACCTAAATGCCCCTAAAGACATAGCTTTTTAATGACTAAAAACTGATCTATCAATGCATAGAACGACGCACTGCATCATTTGCATTGATGTGATAGCCAACGTGCTGCGTTGAGTTTGCATTGGTTCATTAGAAATTACCACTAGTAGAAAAGAAAAATATTTATCAACGCAATGGCTGATGCACTGTGCTGAGATCACATCGATGCACTCTTTTGGATTCCCAAACGTGGTTCAAATTAGGTTCAAAAAATTTGAAAATTATTTGGAAATACCTACTGACATTCCTGATCATGAGTCAATCTAAATATTGACATTTTAAGGTCATAGTGGTCATGAACTACAGTTTCCAACTTACGAAGGAAAAAATGACACTAAGTCTGAATACTTAGCTAGAATTAGATATGTCTGGGACCCCTCAGCAATAAAAGACTGAGTTGAGCATAGGATTTTGTGGGGTCTTATAATATCTCCCTCTTAGGAACATTCATCATAGCATGAGACTGATTAAACTGAGAATACTTATAGACTGGACTTATACACTGAACATGCATAGCTGAAGCGTGATTTCATTACTGAAATTATTGATATACTGAATTATCATATTGAGTAAGTATGTCAGATACATGAGAGTATAGCTAAACATGATTTATGAATGCATGATAGGGATTACAGATAAGTTGAGTTTATATATTGAATATGCATGTGTGATGTATGAGTACATAACTTAACTGATTAGTGAATACATAACTGAGCATGCAATGTTAATTAATACCAAGTTGGTATCTATATCAAATTATGAGACTGAGTGATTCAAAGGAGTCTGAGTTTGTGGAGAAGAGGTGAGGATACTTAGTTCTCATATCTTCTACTGCCTCAAAAGTAGCTCCCTTAGCGGACTTATTATGCCAAAGAACTTTTACTAGAGAGACTTTTTTGTCCCTCAGTCTGCGAATCTGATAATCAAGGATTTTGATGGGAGTCTCTTTATAAGAGAGGCTATTTTGAATATCTATGCCCTCTATAGGGACTGCGAGTGTTGGGTCACCTTTGCATTTCTTAAACAAGGAGACATGGAACACTGGATGCATTGAAGCTAATTCAGAAGGTAACTCAAGCTCGTAAGCTACCTTTTTCAAATAGCTGAGAATTCAGTAAAGACTGATATATGAAGGATGAAGTTTCCCCTTCTTGCCATACCTCTTCACTCCTTTCATAAGAAAGAATTTCAAATACAAAAAATAACTAATCTCGCACTTGAGATCCTTTTTGTGTATATTTGCATACGATTTATGTCGGCTCTGAGTTGTCTTAAGTGTTTCCCTGATCCACTAAACTTTCTCTAAGGTATCAAATACCAAGTTAGGCCATACCACTACGACCTCACCAACTTTAAACCAACAAATGGGAGATCTACACATCCTCCTATTAAGCTCCTCAAATGGAGCCATCTAAATGCTTAAATGATAGTTGTTGTTATATGCAAATTCAATCAAAGGCAAGTGTTCATCCCAACTACCTTTAGAGTCTATCACATTCACTCATAGCATATATTCTAAAGTTTGAATGGTCCTTTCTTCTTGACTATCTATCTAAGAGATGAACTGGGAACCTCTATATGAGATAATAGACAATTGAACATCATGCAATCTGACCAACTCCCTGATATAAAGCTTGGAATAATCCTTGAATGAATAAGAGGTATGGATTTTTAGGAAATGAGTTAATTTAGTCATCCTATCTACAATGAACCAAATTAAATCATGTTGGTAAACCCATCATAAAGTCCATGTCCACTTCTTCCCAATTCTAGGTGGGAATATTGAACTCCTGCATGGACCCACTTGCCTTCTGATGCTCGATCTTAACTTGCTAACATATTGAGCACTTAGCCATAAACTCTGTAGTGTCTATCTTTATCCCACTCTACCAATAGATCTCTCATAAATCACGGTATATCTTAGTGGCCCCTAGATGAATAGAGTAGAGTGCACTATGCACTACTGTAAGAATTTGTTGTCTTAAATCATCTACACTTGGCACACATAGCCAAACCTAGCAGCACAAGATACCATCTCCCCCAGGGTAGAACAACTCTATTTTTTGATCTCTGATTGATTCCTTTAACTTAGCTTGACTGGGATCCCTATCCTGATTTTACTTCATCTCAGAAACTAGGGATGATTCTGAACTACTCTGCACCCATACACTACCTTCTGACAAATCGATAAAGCAAACACTTAGTCGGGTAAGCTGATGACTTCCTGAGCTAACTTCTTCTTACCATCCTCCACATGAGGAACACTACCCATAGACATCCTACTGAGAGCATCAACTACTAAATTGGATTTACCCAGATGATACAGGATGCTCATCTCCAACCACTCCAACCACCTTATCTAATGAAGGTTTAAATATTTCTGAGAGAACACATATTGTAGGCTCTTATGGTCTGTGAACACATCAATATGCACACCATATAAATAATGCCTTCAAATCTTTAAGGCAAATACTACTACTGCTAACTATAGATCATAAGTAAGATGGTTCTTTTCTTGGGTTTTAAGTTGTCTAGAGGCATAGCCTATAACGTTATCTTCTGAACAAAAACACATACCTCTAAAGGTGGAAGGTTACTCTTGGATGAAAACTTCGCATACCTTAGTGCCTGAATTTTGAAAGATTGTTGATGGTTTCTTGAGTTGTTGATTTGAAATTGATCTTCCTAGGGTTTCTATTCTTGAGAAAATTGAGAATAATGAATGAATTTACCCTCTAAATAGGCTTAATATCGGGTTTTGGGGGTTGACGGATGTGGGAAAACACTCAAATACCCCTAAGTATGCGGCTTATTGAATGACTAAAAACTGAACTATCGATGCACAGACCAACATGCCAAATCATTAGCATCGATGTGATAGCAAATGTGCCACGTCGAATCCATGTTGGTTCACTGGAAATTTCCATTGAGATCCAAGGAAAATATTGATCGATGTGATGGCCGATCCATCATGCAGAGATCTTGATGATGCATCATTTTAGATTAACAAATATGGTTCAAACGAGGTACTAAAATTTTGAAACTCGTCGGGGAACAACTACTGACATTCTTGATCATGAATCAATCTAAAGATTGACATTTTAAGGTCAAAGAGATTGTGAACTAGAGTTTCCAACTTATGAAGGCCAAAATGACACTAAGTCTGAATACTTAGCTAGAAATTTCTACGTCTGGGACCCCTTAGCAATCTTAAAAGACTGAGTTGAGCTTAGGATTTTGCAGGGTCATACAGTCATAACCATTTTAAAAAATAAATCCAAACCACCAACAAATATTTGTCAACATCCAACTAACCCATACCACTCATATCCCAGTGTAAGGGTCATCTCCCCTAGTTGTATCATGTCTAGAGACAAGAAATCGAGGAACTTTTCTAAGGGACAAAAATGCAGGGTGTTTTAGATATCTTGGTATCCCATTTCAATAAGCAAAAATTAATAGATTGAATCAATAAATCAAAGTTGTGGATTATCCCTTTTGTCATAATTATTAGTTGGACAAGGAATCATATCCACAAATCTCATCCACAGTGATGTCTATTAACACTATAATTAACCATATTCAAAGATCGTATCAATACTAATATTCATAAGCAATATTACTATGCAAATCTAGGATTTATATTTTCAATGTTATTTATTCGCCATTAGCCACACATCTTATCTGTAGGAGATTAATCATATCTATATGCCACATAATCTCTAAGAGCCATTTTATATCCACAAGCCATTACATGCATCTATAGGCCATATTCTTTGTATGAGCCAAATAATAATTATGAGACATATGAAATTTAGGAGCCATATTATAGGTATCTAAGCCATATTATAACTACGAGACATATCATATCTATGTGAGTCATATAATACTCATGGGCGATATTATTCTAATGAGCCATATTACATATCAACATAAACAATATCCCCCAAACAAGCCAACAACCTTTAATCATATCAATATCCATAATATTAACCATGTCAATAGGATAAGTCATTAATCTTACTCAAAAACCACAACCATAAACACATGCATAAGTCATAAAACATACTTATAAATCATAACATTAGTTACACATAAAGATGATATTATCACAATAATTGGAATTTGTATCCATCCTTCCACACACAACTAACATACTTTATATTCATATTCAACCCACTCAAGTGTCAACCACCATTTGTAAGAGTATAACATACGGAAAGAGTTCTACAAGGTTATCATAAGTCTTGGCATAAGGTGGATCGAAGGGGCCAACTCCTAATCCTCAATGATTCTCTTAAGTAATCCCTACCTAGGATAAGGCTAAGGTATCAAAGTTCATTCCTAGATTTTAAGAAAGCCATTATTAGCCCTATGATATAAGTTCTCCCCAAACATGACTAACTAAAGCAATCTTACCTATAACAATAACAACTAAGGTAATTCTTTGAAGTTGAGATATTAGGAACAATTCTACCCTAAAATGAATAACTAGGAATTTTCACCTACTTTGAGTAATTAGGGTAATTCCCTTCTAATTACATACCATGAGGCCCAAATCACCTGAACTTGTAATTCCCTATGACTACCCCCTAGAACTTACACTAAGCGTAGAACAAAAGATAATCCTAAGCTAATCCATGATACTGGCATAACTCCTGAGAAACTGAATAAGATACATAAATATAAAAGAAATAAGCGGAAGATATGCTTTTGCTGAATATGTTCAGTACAAAACTATTAAAAATATTTACACTTTAGTTATACAAAATAAAACTGAATATAAGTAGATCAACTCTGAATGATCGTCTATGAAGCCTCTACTAATATTGACTATAGGTAGCTGGGATATGACCCCTAGCTATCCCTAATCAATACAACTGAATAAAATAATATTGAAAGAACTATAGTTGACTCAAGTCATCGAATCAAAATAAATCATCACCTGCTGGTTGGAAGCTACGAATTGTTTGATTATGATGTGTGTACTACAACTAGTACCTACATTATAAATGAATGTAGCCAGAAACGCATATATATGGTCGGTACTTTGAAATGTACTGAGTATATAGGGGTGAATGCATAAGTAAAATAGAAGCTAAATATACTTTAAAATCCCACATGCTAAGTTTAAAAAGGACTCACCATGGACATAAATAAAACTTAAAACAAAAGTATCATAAGTCATAAATGATAATCATATTGTAAGGCTTAGTGAGACATCACACTTAGTTTCTAAAATCTAAAGTTCTACTCTTTCTTGTTAGAGAATCTTCTACCATGACATAAACCACGTGATCTATCATTGAGTCCAACGTCTTACCAACAATAGGGAGAGTTGTTTTACCCTTGCCATTAGAATAGAACCTTATCTTAAGTGATCACTAAACTTCATTCATATTAGGAAAAATCTTAACCTAAGGTTGCTCACAGTTTCCAGGAATTTAGGATATGCTCATCCACATTCCTTTCTAAATGCTAAATACTACTCCCAAAATACTTATATGCTCATACTTTAAGAAATCCACCTTAAAATAGCATAAAGTCTTATAGAAAGAAAACCAATTATGCTTCTCTTACTTTAAAAATCTTAATCAGCATGAAAAGTTTTAGAGTTCCTGTCTTACATTTAGATCAAAAGATCAAGCTTTTCTTTAAATTATGTTATAGAACATGTCAGTGAAGCTTAAGAGCGTAAAATTCTTGTAAACTCAATAATTGTACTCTGGACTTGGAATTCAGGCTTTAGTTCAGAAATTCATAATAAAACATCATGCTAAATAATTATTCTAAAATTTTAAAGAAATATCTCAGTCAAGATAAAGAATTTCAAATTACAATATGAATCTTATGAGTCAAAACATAGACATATGTAAAGCTTGATGCATTTAAAGATTTCAATCAAATAATACTTCAAGAATATAGTTATTTAAGTATGAACCCTAATTAAAAATAATTAATTAAATCTCAAGATCATACTTTTGGGCACCATGATGAAATTCATAAACCCCACATTCCTAAACTTTTTGACTTCCTTAAAGGGATCTTAGACTTGGGAACTTGAGAGAAGATTTTGAAGAAGAAACCTTAGGCTTGTTGTTCTTGAGAGAGGAGAGAAGAAATAACATATTAATTAATTAAGTATAGGGAAAAATAACACCTTCTTATATTTTTAAGTCATGGGTTGGGTGTTAAAAGAGGAGAAAAAGCAAAAAACACCCCTTAGAAACCTTCTAGAAATCGTTTGGAAGCCATCTAGATGACTTAGGTCACTACTCATTTCTCGGTATGGGTCGTGTATTGAGTCATCACCTGGAACCCAAATTTTGACCCTTACTACTGTCGTGATGACTCCTTCTGACAACTCGTAAGGTCTTCTTATAAGTCATCATCGATGAGTGGTAACCACTATCAGCATTGACTGTGCTTCAGTAATTTTATAATACCTTTTAACCCTGATATAAAATTAAGGAAAAATTTATATGTTTGAAATCACTTTAAATTATCTATCGATTAATGGGTTTTGAGATCAAAAATCCTTCGCAAAAGAAAAGTTATGCTTATTTGAAGATAACTATAGTTATATGCATCCCAAGAATTTAATCGCTACGGAAAGCTTTGACTTGTTCATGATCAAGGACCTATTTGAAGACTTAATATATGTCTAAGTAACTTATAAAGATATCAAAAGATGAGGCTTGATTCTTGGATCCTTTACTAGTCAGGATAAGAGTTATATCTTACGACTCGTAACATGAAGTAACAACTCCTATGGTTGAGTTGACAAGTGACTAGAAACATTTGACTTTCCTACTAGGTTATTTATGACTAGATTATATGTCTCGTAAGGAGTCTTTATGACTTGAGGGTGTAGGTTGTAAAATCCACAATAGCTTGAGAGTATGGGGTATAATAATATTTCTCCCTTAGAATCATTCATCCCCGAATGATAATGACTTTTCAGAAATACTAAGGAAATATTGAGATGATATACTAAACATTTACGAGTTGAATCATGTCTTAATGTCTGAATCTAAAACTGATGCATGATTCATGGATTGAGCTAATTTTCATGAATGCATGCTGGGAAGACTTGAAAATTTGGGAATCCATTAGTATGATTTGGCCAAATTCTAAAGTTTTATAGCTAGTATGATAGCAATTTCTTAATCTAGCCATCCTTTATAGTTAATGCTTATTTAGACTAGAAGTAAGGACCAAACTGAATTACCAATTTGTAGGAATGTGAATAAATTATCTTATAGAATAGGCATATTCATGAAACTTTGGATAGTAAGACTAGATTAAAAAATGGAATATCATAGAATCATATTTATTTGCTTGTAAAACTCAATTGTTAGTTATACAGACTAATTCATACTGAATATTGATAGCTCAACAGATGTATCCTTGGCACGAACAAATATTTAGGACTGTAAAGTGATATCTAATGGTATGAGATTCTAAGAGTCACTTGTAAAAGAATATTTTCTACCTTCAACACTCTTTGTCAGAGGTTCAAATAATACTAAAGAGCAGGGAATTTTGGATTTGACCAAAGTAAGATATCTAAAGGAGGAATCCCAACATTGATAGAACTCTACAATCATGGACTAAAGACCTATGAAGCATAAGCTAGGATAAAATCACTCTTCTTTCGTCAATACAACTACTAACTTTTGAGCTTAACCATACTTCTCAAATACTCCCTCTATTACAATTCTACTCTTGAATGTTATACTTAGTGATTCAACTTGGAATTCTCATACGGTCAATGATAACTCTATCTACTAAAGTCTAAGCCAAACTATATGCTCTCGCCATGTTCAAGCCTAGCTCAAAATTACAAAGTCCAACACATAACACTATAATACTAGTCTAAACCATGAATTCAATACCCTATGCATGCTTAACAGTTCTCTTCTCAAGAATAATTTTTCGTACTACATCAACAACTAAATTCAACCTCTTTGTACGAATTCAATAGCGCACAATGAATTCATCTACTTTTTTACTAACATGGCATTCAAACCTATCATGATAACCATATTTAAACTTTTTGTCAACTAGCCTACTTTAAAAGTTTACCATACTCTCTAACATCTCTTGGAAATAACAACTTCCATACACTAACCCTAGGAAGGCACACATTGAATTCTAAACCAACTATGACATATAAAAAGCTCTGCCTCAATCATACTTCAAACTTATAGCCATACATACAATAAGAATACAATGATCTTTTCCTAATATGGAATATTTACTCTCTCCCATATAAATTATTATTCATCTACTTTTATCACCACTATATTTACATAAGGAAAGGACACTAAAAGGTTAGAACATAAGGTCCTGAAGCATGAAAAAATTCTATGCATAACTTTTCACTTAACTGAGGCCCGAGGAATAGAGTATCTATGGCATATATTAATTAAATACATCTAACTGAGCACATACATGGGATAATTCTAATTTTCACTGATCATTAAGGGTACACCATAAGTTAGGGGAAATGAGCATACTTTAAAGCATGAGTATAGTAGTCATGAGCTGTATGATCTGAGTTGTGAGTTCATAAATTTATTGAATATGATTTGTACTATTAAGTGAACTGGAACTGTTTATACTAGGAAATTAGAGCGTACATAATTTCATTAAAAGTTCATGATATGATCTATGATCATGGAGATGACGTGAAAGACATGAGTAAAGGTCATAATGATTGAAGTACAAAAATTTACACTAAGATAAGATTGGGTTGGGTGTCTTCCTCACTACACCATCTAGATTTTAAAATCTTCATTCTATTATCTTAGCTATCCATAATTTAAACTTAGATTCTAACACTTAACATGGATATTCTAAATTTTTGTAATGATCTATACTAACTTCATTATTGAATGTCCTTTAATATATACTTTCCTTAACTTTATTTAGCTTCAACAATCATAATCACAAACTTATACCCTTCTTGACAACGTACTTTGCTTACTAAACACATAATCTTCTTCTTTTCATGCATAGCCTATTAATATCACATCTCTAAACTTATGTTTTTCTCTAAGCAATGTGAATTTCGGCTACACCGAAGTTACCTGATAATAGGAGCCTATAACCTATAACTTAGCTTGAAAGAACAACACATACTACATAACTAGTGTCATTCACACTTAGCAACTCAAGTGTACTATCTAATAACACACACTTAAAAAACATAGAAATAATAAAATCCTATAAAACCTTGAGAACATCTCTAAATTACGCCCACAACATTATACTTAATTCCAAATTAATAAACATAAATTTTTGCATGCACTATTTCAAGCCTACTGGATCACATTTCACACAACTAACCCCATGGATACTTAATCTAATAAATCCAGATAAATATTACCCCCACTTTACTATTGTTAAACTTCTAAGTCATGCTTTTAACTGTCGGTCAAATGTGATCATAGGATCCTGAGAAGAGACCTGAAAGCACATCTGCCTTTGGCTTAATTCATAATTTTCATGAGTATGAATGAAATCTTTTAAACTTTGGAACATAAAGGCAATGATGGGATACTTTTCAGTCCATATGCAATCCTATAGTTATCTATGGGAACTACTTAAGAAAATACTATTGGAAGGAATTTAAGCCTGAGAAACTGTACAAGTTTCTTAAGGAACATCTCTACAGCACGATCTGAGAAATAAAATAAGGAAAACATCTAGTAAATTCCCTGTGGCCGCTCGAAGAAAAATACAAATGTCACTGTGCTATTTTGAAAGTACCTACTAGACATGGTTTCATAGACACCATAGAATACTTGAACCTTGTGCTCTGATACCATCGAGACTACTCCCTTGACGTCACACGGTGCTTAGAACCACAAGTAATCCTAAGCTAACCTATGATACAGGCATAACTCATGAGAAACTAGATAAGATAAATTAATCTAAAAGAAATAACGAAAGATATGTCTTTGCTGAATATTTTCAATACAAAACTATCAAGGACATTTACACTTTGGTTATATAAAAAAATACTTAAAATAAGTACATTAACTTTGAATGACCGTTTATAAATCCTCTAGTAATATTGACTATAGGTAGCTGGGACATAACCCCCAGCTATGCCTACTCAATAAAAATGAATAAAAAAATTCTACTCAAACTATAGTTGACTCGAGTCCTCGAATCAAAAGAACTCATCACCTACTAGTCGGAAGTAATGAACCATCTGATTTTGATATGTGGACTTCAACTTGTATGTACATTATGAAGGAATGTAGCAATAAATACATATATGTGGCAAGTACTTTTGAATGTACTGAGTATATCGAGGTGAATGCAAATGTAAAACACAAACTGAATATGCTTTCAAATCTTTCATACTAAGTGTAAAGAGGACTCATCTTGAACATAGACAACACTGAAAACTGAAGGATCATAAAACATAAATGATAAATCATTTTGTAAATCTTAGTGAGTCATCACACTTAATTTCTAAAATTTTTAATTTTATTCTTTCTTGTGGAGATTCTTTTGACCGACATAAACCATGTGAGCTATCATGGAGTCCAATGTCTTACCCATATTGCAGAGAGTTGTTCAAGCCTTACCTTTGGAATAAAACCTTATATTAAGTGATCACTGAACTTCATCCATCTTGGGAAATAACTTAACCTACAGTGGCTCGTAGTTTCAAGTAATTTAGGATTTTTCTCATCTACATTCCTTTCTCGATGCAAAATACTACTCCGAAAATACTTATATTCTCATACTTTAAGAAATCCATCTTAATCTAGCATAAGGGTTTATTGAATTAAAACAAATTATGCTTCTCTTTCTTAAATCATAATAAAGATGAACAGTTGTGGACTGCATGCCTTACCTTTAGATTAAAAGAACAAGCTTTTCTTTAAATAATGTTAAAGAACATGGAAATGATGCTTAAATGCATAAACTTCTTCAAAACTCAGTATTTGCACTTCAAACTTGGAATTCATACATTAGTTCATAGAAATTTATAACAATACATCATTATAAATAATCATCTCAAAATCTTTAAAAATATCTCAGTCAAGATAATGTATTTCAAATCACAATATGAATCTTATGAGTCAAAACATGGACATGTCAAAACCTTGATGCACTTAAAGCTGTCAATCCCATAATAATTCAAGAATATGGTTATTAGGGTATGAACATAATTCAAAACAATTAAATTAAATCTAAAAATCATTATTTTTGTGCACCAGGATGAAATAATAGCCTAGTTCATAAACCTCACATTTCTTGAGTGTTTGAATTTCTTGAAGGTAACTTAGACTAGGGAACTTGTGTGACGATTTTGAAGAAGAAATTTTAGCCTTGTTGTACTTGAGCGTGGGGTCAAATAAATAACATGTAAAGTGATTGAGTATGGGGGGAAATAATGTCTTCTTATATTTTTGAGTCGTGGGTTGTGAGTTTAAAAAGGAGAAAATATCAAAAAACACCTTAAGAACCTTCTGGAAATCATTTGGAAGCCATCCTGATGACTTAGGTCATGACTAGTAAGTTCTGGGTATGGTTCATGTCTTAAGTTATCACCATAAACCTAGATTTCAGCCCCTACTGCTGTGGTGATGACACCACCAGACAACGCATAGGGTATGCTTACAAGTTGTCATCATTGATTCATAACCACTGGTAGCATTGACATTGTTTCAGTAATTTGGCCTTTACTTTTCACCACGATATCAGATTAAGGCAGAATTGGTATTGCTGGAAAGCTAAGTAAATTATGCATCTATTTTTTGGTCTTGAGATCTTTCATTCTTTGTATAAGAAAAAATATACTTGCTTGATGATGACTATAGTTATATGCATCCCAAGAATAGGCATATTCATGAAACATTGGAAAGTAAGACTCGATGAAAATATGGAATATCATAGTAGCTTATTTGTCTGCTTGTTAAACAGAATTATTGGTTAAACAGACTAACTGCATATTGATAAGTGAACTGAAGTATCCATGGCACGAATAGATATTTAGGACTATAAATTGATATCTGATGGCATAAAATTCTAAGAGTTACTTGAATAAAAGTATTTGCTACCTTCAACACTCTTTGTAACAGGTTCTAATAACATTAGAGAGCAAGGAATTTTGGGCATTATCTTAGTAAGATATCTAAATGAGTAATCACAAAATGCCTACAACATTATAATCATGGACTCTAGGCCTATAAATTATAAGCTAGGATACAATCACTTTGCCTTCGGCAACACAACTACTAACTTTTGAGCTTAGCTATAATTCTCAAATACTCCCTTAATTATACTTATCATCTTAAATAGTATGCTTATATTTATAAAACTTGTAACTATCTTATAGGCATTGATAACTCTATCTACTAAAGTCTGAGCCGAACTATATACCCTCGCAATGTCCAAGCTTAACTCAATATTTCAAACTGCAACACAGAACATCGTAATACTAGTCCAAGCTATGAATTCAATACCCTATGGTTGTTTCACAACTCTCATCTCAAGAATAATTCTCCTTACCACTTAACCAACTAAATTGAACCTCTTACTATTAATTTACTAGCGCACAATGCATTCATCCACTTATTTAGTAACATGACATTCAAGCCTATCATTATAACAAAATATAAACTCTTAGTAAACCAACCAACTTTGAAATTTTACAATATTTTTAACACCTCTTCTCAATAACAACTTCCATACACTATACCCAAGAAGACACACATAGAATTCTCAACCAACTATGATATATATTAAAAGCTTTGGCACAATTATCCTTAAAACTTATTGTCGTACAAAAAACAAGCATACAATTATCTTTTCCTAAAATGGAACATTTACTCTCTCCTATATAAATCATTGTTTATTTACTTTTATCACCACTATCTTTACATAAGGAGTGGTTACTAAATGATTAGAACACAAGGTCCTAAAGCTTGAATGAATTTTATGCATAACTTTACACTTAAATGAGGCCAAAGGAATAATGTATCAACGAATTTGATTTGTCAAATAGATCTAAACTGAGGACACACATTGCATAATACTAATTGTCACTGGTCATTAAGGGTGCACCATGAGTTATGGGAATCGAGCATATAGTAAAGCATGAGTACATAAGTCATGATCTATAAGTCCTGAGTTTAGAGTTCATAAATTCATGGAATATGATTTGTACTGCTCAGTGAATTGGAACTCCTTATACTTGAAATAGAGAGCATACTAAATTTCATGGAAAGTGCATGGTATAAGCTATGATCATGGAGCTAATGTTTAAGGCATGAGTAGAGATCATGATGATTGAAGTACAAAAATTAAAACTTAGATAAGAATGGGTTGCGAGTGATCTTCCCCAGTGTTATTCTACAACACACTCGTATCACTACTATAATCTTAGAGAATGACTTGGTTCCTTGTTCTATCATCTTTCCCTAAGCTTTAAGCCATCATGCTAAGTCTGTGGGACTCTGCATTAAACTATCAATTAAACTATGATCACACTACTATCGAGAACTATAATACCCTGCAAAGTCCTCTTCTAGTCTGAGCCTTAGAGCGTATTCAGTAAAGCTGAAATCTGAGTCTAAAAGTTTCAAAAATACCTTATCAAGTATGAAATATTTTTAATACTATGGAATTTCCATAATTTCTATTTTCTTATGTAGATCATTGAATAAGCTTTCCATCGATACCAAATTTGCCCAAATCAAACACTTGGGTGAAGAGTTAGAACTATTTTAGTGAGACAGTGTGTCTCCTAGCACCTTAGTGATTCGCTGAGCCAGCCAAAATGGCAATCGTCAAAATCCATTGAACCTTCATAATTCCACCACATCGCGGTATAGTTCCAGTTCACAACCCAGGAGGCAATGCAATTTCCACTGCATCGCGCCAACATACAGTTTCCCAATTGTCCTTTCTCCAGTGAGCTGGCGTGATTATGGCGCGTCGCACTAGCATGTAAAATTTGAATTTTTTAGTTTAATTCCCAGGATGAAAAGGGGATTTTCCCAACCCCTATATATAACCTCTTTTCATGGATTTGGCCTCATTTTTTCTCTTTTCACTCCAAAAATTAGGGTTTTCCAAAACCAAATCCTCTATTCTTCTTCAAGCCAAAAGAAAGAGAGATCATGGGAGAAATCAAGAGAATCCAACAAATCCTTCTAAGAACCTCAAGAAAAGAGTTTCCCCAGGTATATAGATGTTGATTCTTGGGTCCCGTTCATCCAAGAAGTTCAAGTACCCTCTTCTAAAACTCAAAGATTTTATGTTTATGAGTTGAATGATGAATGTGAGTTGAAATTGATGTTCCATGTGTTTTTCAGTATTCATTCATGTTTGTGAACAAGATTTACGAGCTTTGACACTAGTATGTGGAATTTATATGATGTTTGTGATGATCCCTCTTGGAGTTGTCTTCTATGCGGTGTGTTCATGGCTTTTGGTTGTAGAAATGGTTGAATAAGTGAAGCATGTCCCCCATAGGTTCGATAAAGAGCTTAGGTGAAGCATAAAGGCCATTATAGTATGTTGTATAGGAAACCCCAAAGTATGAGCTAGTCTATGCATGCCTAGTGTTTGATAAAATTCCCAAGTGGATGAAATATTCCATGATTGTAGGAAATCCCCAAATGAGTGTGAACCCGTGCATGCCTAGTGTTTATTTAAGGACTTTAGTGAACACGTGCCGATGTGATAGTAGTAAATTCCCAATTATGTGCTCCTTGATATATGTTAAGCTTTTAATACATGTCAAGATCGATATAAGTATGAAGTACCGGGGTAATACTTTGTTGAATGGAGTATGATCTAGTAGCATTTTCCGCTACGTTATTATGTCATTATGATTCCAAAATACTTTAAGTGACCCTTTGGCAACCGTGATAATAAACAAACATTTTTTATCGTTAAATACTTGAGGTGATGTCTTGATGATTATGGGAATGAACATATGACATGATTCCTAATTACTTGAATAGATGCTTTAATGATTGAGAGAAGATTTAATGATTGAGAAGATGCTTTAATGGTTGTGATGATACTTGAATGATTGTGATGATGACTGAATGTTTGTGATAATGAATGAATGATTGTTGTGATGACTAGTCAGGAATGATTATACTTTAATTTTATGTTATCGAGTCCTAGGGGTATTATACCCGACAATAGAGCTGTTGCCTAGTGCTCGCGTTAGTTTCTTGATAATTCCAATTGAGCCATGATTCTCAAAACTCAGTGAACTATAGAAGTCTGTATCCTCAGACAATTGCAGATCTTAAGAAATCTCAATTATCTCTATAATCTTCATATCACTAGTAATCTTGCCTCAGTGTTGTAATCAACTCAGAGCTAATAATATTCAAGTGTTCAATTCTAATGTCATAAGCGATTCGAGTAATCTATTCAAGCTCTGTATCGTCAGTCAAATACCATGATTCAATACCATTTCCGTAAGATATGGAAGTAAGTGATTTCAGCTTATTCATTAATATCCTTTGAGAAATATGATCAGTATTAGATTCAGTTCAGTGATGTCTATTTAAGAATTAAGTCAGATTCTTTCAGTTGGGAGTAGAAACTAGCACCGAGCGAGGGAAGAGATGACGGCTCTTCCAGTCAGCGAGAGAGGCTAGAGTCATTAGTAGCAGTCCTTGACCTCCAAAACTGCATAGCCAGCACAGGATATAAGAGTCACCATTAGGAAAAAGGCTGTCACCTCTACAGAGAAAGTATTTGACTATTATATTGCCTTAGGTCAACTTTCTGGTAAGGGTCATCTGCTAGAGAGGATTGACAAAAAAGAGGTCTTTCGTCGTGGAATGGTATTGAAACCCTTCCAACTAGAGTTACAGGTTGGACTCCACCTGTGGTAGGTCAGGGCTTATCGGTTAAGTAACTACTTCCCATAGTTTCAGTTACAATTTTTGTTTCAGTATCAATCTTCAGAAATTACGACTGTCAGATATAGTTATCTATAATTATAAGGAACTTAGATAGTTCCATTGATTCATGGACCATCCCATTAGATAGGCTTGGTCTCATATATAGTTATTTGATATCATATTCAGAGATTTGCCGTTAGACAGGATTGATCACAGTTTCAGATTCTATTGAGTATTCCTGTTGTCAGATTCAGATATGATAATTTCCTTACCATTGATAATAACTTCCTCAATCATCTACTAGAGAGGTTGATCTTTAATCTTTTCGGTCAAGAGCAATAAGATCGGAATTCAGTCATCGATGAAAGTATATCCATTTTCTCAGTCATCAGTATCAGATGAGTTAGTATCTTAGTATCTCAGTGTTAGTAGTGAGTTCAGTCTGCAGTAAGGCAGTACCTGAGTTTCAGTCTCTAGAGTTATGATGATTGTGAATATGCTCTGTGCATTCCTGTATGTGTTCTCGTACGATAGTTTCTTCATCATTTAGTTTAGATATTATGCATGCATGAGCCTTTGCATTTATCCTTACCTAATCTACATACTCAGTACATTCCTGTACTGACGCATTTGCGCTATGGTGTTTCATTTGGAACCATAGGTTCAGAGGCACAGGACCCAGAGTTTCCTCAGCAGTTCAGTCTAAGTTAGAAGCAGTAGGCGTAGCAGCGTGTCCTCTTCTTTCGAGGACGAATCTCAGTTTACTATTATGGAATCAAACTTTATTTATATTTTTCAGTAGACAGAGTTAGTTGGGGACATGTCCTATTAACTCCACAGTTCAGAGACTTTAGAGGCTTTTTTAACAGATGTATTAGTATTTAGTTTTCAGTTTTGAGTATGTATAGATGTGTTGAACCTTATGGCCAGTTTCCATATTTATTTCGGATATTAAGTAGTGTATAGGTACAGATATCAGAAAAGGATTAGATTGTGGTCCTTCGGGGTCATAAGCACCATGTGACATCTAGGGATGGGATCTTGGGGCGTTACAAGCATTGGACATAATTAGTACACATAAATACTAAACTTTTCTTGAAAGCCAATACCCAAAAGTGTAAAACCCACTGCTAATACTTCCTTTTGAAATAGAACTCTCAACTTTCTATAGCCCCAATAGTCACCGTATAATAACTTAAACACTAACTAACTTAGAATATTTAAGAGTATCACCATACCCTGAGTTCGAACCAAATAGAATTTCAAACTCTCCTTTCCATAATCTTAGCTATCCACAATTTAAACTTTGCTTCTAACACTTAACATGGATATTCTCAAACTATTTAATGAACTATACTAACTTCATTCTTGAACATCCCTTTATATATATTATCCTTAATTTTCTTTTGCTTTAGCAATCATCATCATATCCTTATACCTTTCTCGACAACATACTTGCTTTACTAAACACATAATCTTTTTCTTTTCCGTCATAGTATACTAATATCATATCTCTGAACTTATATCTTTCCCTAAACCATGTGAATTTATATTACACTAAAATTATCCGATATTAACAATCAATAACCCATAACTTAGATAGTAAGAACAATATATACTAATAACTGGCATCATTTACACTAAGAAACTAAGGGTACTATCTAAGCACACACAATTAAAAAACAGAGAAATAATACAATCCCATATCACCTAGGTCACATCCCTAAATCATACCCACACCATCATACTTAATTCCGAATCAATAAAGTTAAATTTTTACATGCACTATTTCAAGCCTCCTGGATCACCATTCAAAAAACTATCCTAATGGATCCATAATTTACTAAATCCAGAAAAATAATATCCCCATTTTACTATTGTTAAACTTCTAGGCCATGCTTCTAACTCTATGTTAGATGCTATCATAGGATTCTGAGAAGGGATCTGAAAGCACATCTGTCTTTGGCTTAGTGCATAATTAACTAAATATGAATGAAATCCTTCAAACTTTGAAACTTAAAGGCATTGACGGGATACTTTTAAATCCACATACAATACCAAAGATATTTGTGGGGACTTTTTGAGAAACCATTATCTGTAGGAATTTAGGCCTAATTATTTTTGTTATCTCGAAACAATGGCAGAGCTGTAATGAATAGAGCATGATAAGAAACTGTACAAGTTTCTTAGGGAACATATCTATAGCATGATCTGAGATATAAAATAAGGAAAAAATTTCCTAAATTCCCTGTAGCCTCTAAAATTAAAGTACAGATGCCTTCGTAAGTTATGCAAGACTCTACTAGCCAAGCTTGATAGTCACCCTAGGAGAATTGAACCTTGTTCTCTGATACTAAGTTTATAATTTCCGGAGAATACCCCATAGACTTCACTCGGTGCTTAGAACAACAAGTGATCCTAGGTAACCTATGATACTGACATAACTCCTTAGTAACTAAATAAGATACATAAATCTAAAAGAAATAAATGAAAGAGATGTTTTTGCTTAATATGTTCAGTACAAAACTGGTAAAGACATTTACACTTTGGTTCTATAAAACAAAACTAAAAATAAGTACATCAACTCTAAATGAATGTTATTGAATCCTCTACTAATATTGAATACACGTAGCTGTGACATGACCCCCCATCTATTCCTATTCAATACGATTTAATAAAAAAATGCTTTTAGAAATATAGTTGATTCGAGTCTTTAAATCGAAAGAACTTATCACCTTATAGTTTGAAGATACGAACTATCAAATTTTGATGTGTGGACTACAACTGGAACCTATATTAGGAAAAAATATAAACAAAAACACTTATATGTGGCCATTACTTTGGAATGTACTAGGTATATGGGGGTGAATGCATAAGTAAAACACAAATTGAATTACTTTTAAATCATACATGCTAAGTGTAAGAAGGACACATCTTAAAAATGAATAAAACAAAAATCTGAAGGATCATAAAAAATAAATGATAAAGCATATAGTAAAGCTTAGTGGGTCATCATACTTACTTTCTAAGATCTTTAATTTTATTCATTCTTGTGGGAGATTCTTCTGAGTGACATAAACTATTTGAGCTATCATGGGGTCCAATGTCTTACCCACGTTGGGGAGAGTTGTTCTACCCTTGCCATCAGAATAGAACCCTATCTTAAGTGATCACTAAACTTCATCCATATTGGGAAAAAGCTTAACCTACACTGGCTCATTGTTTTCAAGAATTTAGGATTCGCTCATTCATATTTCTTTCTCGGTGCTAAATACTACTCCTAGAATACTTATATGCTCATACTTTAAGATATCAACCTTAAGCTAGAATAAGAGTTTATTGAATGAAAACCGGTTATGCTCTTCTTTAATTTAAATCATAATAAAGAAGAAAAGTTGTAGATTTCATGTCTTATAGCTAGAACAAAAGATCAAGATTTTCTTTAAATCATGTTATCGAATATGTCAATGAAACATAAGAGCATAAACTTTTTGTAAAGTCAACACTTGTACATAGGACTTTGAATTCATGCTTTACTTCATAGAAATTCATAACAAGGCATCATGCTAAATAATTATCTTTAAATCTTTAAACAATATATTAGTCAAGATAATGAATTTCACATCTCAATATGAATCTTATGAGTCAAAACATTGACATGTGTAAACCGTGATACACTTGAAGCTTTCAATTACATAATATTTCAAGAATATGGTTATTTAGGTATGAACCTAACAAAAAATAATTAAATTAAATATCAAAATCATAAATTTTGGGCACTAAGATGAAAGAATATCCTTGTTCATAAACCCCACATACCTGGACTTTTTGACTTCCTTGAAGGAAACTTAGGAAATTAAGAGATGATTTTGAAGTAGAAACCTTAACCTTTTTGTTCTTGAGGGAGGGGAGAAGAAAGAACATGTTAAGTTATTGAGTATAGGGGGAAAATAAATCTATCTTATATTTTTATTTCGTGGGTTTGGAGTTTAAAGAGGAGAAAAGACTGAAAAACCCCTTAGGAACTTTCTAGAAATTATTTGGAAGTTATGCTAATGACTTAGGTCACGACTAATACGCTCTTGGTATGGGTTGTCCCTTGATTCTTAACCAGGAACCCAAATTTCAACCCCTACTGATGTGGTGACGACTACTTAAGACAACTCATAGGGTCTTCTTATGATTCATCATCAGGGAGTCGTAACTACTGGTAGTATTGACATTGCTTCAGTAATTTGGCTATAACTTTTCACACTAATATCCGCAAAAGGCTAAATCTGTATCATTAGAAAGCTAATTAAATTATATATTTGTTGGTTGGTCATGATCTCAGAAATTCTTAGTGTAAGAAAAGTTATGCTTATTTTAAGATGACTATAGTTATATGCATCCTAAGAATTTAATTGCTAAGAAATACTTTGACTTGTTCATGAGCTATGAGCTATTAGAGGTCTTAATACATATCCAAGTAACTTACAAAGCTATAAAAACATGAAGCTTGATTCTTGGATCCTTTACTGGTCAGGAGAAGAGTTATATCTTACGATTTGTAACATCAAGTATGGACTTCTAGGGTTGAGTCGTTAAATGACCAGAAATATATGACTTTTTCACTTAGATGTTTACAACTAGTAAGGAGTTTTTACGACTTGAGGGTTTGAGTCGATACATCGACAGTATCATGAGAGTACGGGTTATAACAATATATCCACTTTGGGATCATTCATCCTCGAATGATACTTACATGGCTTAAATACTAAGAAAAGGCTGAGATGATGTACTTAACAATTTAAAAATGAATCATGACTTAATGTTTGAATCTCAAATTGATGTATGATGCAGGGACTGATCTGATTTCATGAATGCATACTGGGAAAACTTGAAAATCTAGGAATCCATTAGTATGAATTGACCAAATTCTAATGTTTTATAACTAACACGATACCAAATTCCTAATCTCAATGTCCTTTATGGTTAAAGATAATATACATAAGAAGTAAGGACTCAACTGAATTACCAATTTTCATGAATGTGAATAAATTACCTCATAGAATAGGCATATTCATGAAACTTTTTATAGTAAGACTAGATGAAAAGACCAAATATCATAGAGGCTTATAAGTTTGTTGGTTAAAATAGATTGCTGGTTATATGAACTGATTCATACTGAATGTTGATAGCTCAATTTAAGTGTCCTTGGCACGAATAGATATTTAGGACTGTAATGTGATATCAAATGGCATCAAATTCTAAGAGTTACTTGAAAAGGAATATTTACTACCTTCAACACTCCTTGTCAGAGGTTCTTAAAACATTAGAGAGTAAGGAATTTTGGGAATGATCTGAGTAAGATATCTGAAAGGAGAATTACAACATGTCTACAACTCTAGAATCATTGACTATAGGCCTATAAAGCATAAGATAGGATAGAATAAGTTTTCCTTTGGAAATGTACCTACTAATTTTTGAGCTTAGCCATACTTCTCAAATACTTCCTTACTTATCCTTATCCTATTAAATACTATGCTCATTAATTAAACTTGTAATTCACACACAGGCATTGATAACTCCATCTACTAAAGTCTTATCCAAACTATATACTCTCTCCATGTTCAAGCCTAACTCAAAATTTCAAAGTGTAACCGATAATACCGCAATATTAGTCTAAACTATTAATTCAATACCCCATGTGTGTTTCACAGCTATCACCTCAAGAATAATTCTCCTTACCACTTTAATAACCATATTCAACCTCTTAATAGGAATTCAATAGTGCATAATGCATTCATACGCTTATTTACAAATATGGAATTTAACCCTATCATTATAACCACATATAAAGTTTTGGTAAACTAACCCACTTTGAAATTTTACCATATTCTCTAACAGCTCTTGGCAATAACAACTTCCATACACTATCCCCAACAAGACACTCATAGAATTCTCAACCAACTATGACATATATAAAAAACTCTGCCTCAATCATCATTCAAACTTATAGCCATACATTGAACAATAATACAATTATCATTTACTAATACGGAACATTTATTCTCTCCCATGTAAATCATTATTCACCTACTTTTATCACCACTATCGTTTCATAAGGAGAGGTTATTGACAGGTTAGAACACGAGGTCCTAAAGCTTGAAAGAATTCTATGCATAATTTTACACTAAAATGAGGACCTAGGTATAGAGTATCAATGACTTGGACGCATCAAATAAATCTAAACTGAGGACATATATGGAATTATACAAATAGTTACTGGTCATTAATGGTGCACCATTAGTTATAGGAACCGAGCATACTATAAACCTTGAGTACATGAGTCATGAGTTTTATGATCGGAGTTTTGAGTTAATAAATTCATAGAATATGATTTGTACTACTGGGTGAACTAGAATTCTAAATACTTTGACTTGAGAGCGTACATAATTTCATTAAAAGCGCATGATACAACCTATGATCATGGAGTAGACGTGTAAAGCATGAGTATACGTCATGATGAATGAAGTATAGATAGGAATGACAATGGGTTGAGCGTCATCCTCTCAAGTGTTGTTCTACAATACACTAGCATCACTACTATAATCAAAGAGCCTGACTTGATTCCATGTTCTATCATCTCCTCCTTGGCTTTAAGAAATCATTCTAAGTCTGCAGGCCTCTTCACTAAACTGCAATCACATTATTATTAAGCTCTGTAAATAATTAGTAAACATAAATACTAAACTTCTATTGAAAGACTATACCTGAAAGTGTAAAACCTACTGCTAATAATTCATACCAAAATAGATCTCTCAATTTTCTATAGCCCTAATAGTCACCATATAACAACTTAAGCACTTATAAACTAGGAATCTTTAGGAGTATCACCATACCTTGAGTTCACATCAACTAGAATTTCAAACACTCCTTTCTGTTATCTTATCCATCCATAATTTCAACTTTGATTCTAATAAATAACATTAATATTCTCAAACTTTTTAATGATCTATATTAACATCATTCTTGAACATCTTTTAATATACACTATCCTTAACTTTCTTTAGCTTCAACAATCACCATCACATACACCCTTTTCGACAACACACTTGCCTTCTTAAATACATAATCTGCTTCTTTTTTTTTATAGCCTGCTAATATCATATCTCTAAACTTATATATTTTCCTAATCCATAAGAATTTCAGGTACACTAAAATTACCTGACATCAACATCCTATAACCCATAACTTAGCTTGTAAGAATAACATATACTACATAACTAGCATCATTCACACTAAGCAACTCAAGGGTACTATTTAAGAACACATACTTAAAAAAACATAGAAATAATACAATCCCGTACCACCTTAGGAACATCTCTAAATCACACCCGTACTATCATACTTGATTCTGAATTAAAAAACTTAAATTCTTGCATGCACTGTTTCAAGCGTACTAGATCACCTTTCACACAACCCGCCCTATGGATACATAATCTACTAAATCCAAACAAATACTATCCCCACTTTACTATTATTAAACTTCTAGGGCATGCTTCTAACTCTAGGTCAAATACTATCTTAGGATTATTAGAATGGATCTGAAAGAATATCTATCTTTTACTTAGTGCATAATTTCATGTGTATGAATAAAATCTTTTAAAAATTGGAACATAAAGTCAATGATGGGATACTTTTGAGTCCACATATACTCCCATAGTTATCTATGGAGACTGTTTGAGAAAATACAAGCGGTAGGAATTTATAACTAATTATTTTTTAATCTCAAAACTATGGCAATGATGGAATGAATGGTGCATGATGAGAAACTAAACATGTTTCTTAGGGAATATCTCTATTGCATGATCTTAGATATGAAATAAGGTAAATATTTCTTAATTTCCCTATTTTCTCTCAAAGAAAAGTACATATATCTCCGTACTATTCTGTAAGATTCTACTAGACACAACTTCATAGACACCCTAGGAAACTTGAATCTTGTGCTCTTATACCAAGTTTATAATTCTCCATGACTACCCCTAGACGTCACACGATTCTTATAACCAAAAATAACCCTAAGCTAACCCATGATACTGACATAACTCATAAGCAACTGAATATGATACATAAATCTGAAAGAAATAAGAAAAATGATGTCATTGCTAAATATGTTTAATACAAAACTATTAAAGACATTTACACTTTGGTTATACAAAATAAAATTAAAAATAAGTACAACAACTCTGAATGATCGTTTATGAAGTCTCTACTAATATTGACTATATGTAGTTGGGACATGACCCCTATCTATCCCTAATCAATATGACTAAATAAAAAAAGCTACTAGAACTGTAGTTGACTCGAGGCATTAAATCAAAAGAAGTTATCACCTACCAGCTAGAAGCTACAAACTACATAATTTTAATTTGTTGACTTCAACTGGTACCTACATTATGAAGAAATGTAGCCACAAATGCATATATGTGGCTAGTACTTTGGACAGTTCTAAGTATATAGGGTGAATGTATAATTAGAACACAAACTGAATATAATTTAAAATCATTCATGCTAACTGAATGAAGGACTCATTTTGAACATGAATACTAAAATATGAAAGATCATAAAACATAAATAATAAAGCATATTGTAAAGCTTAGAGAGTCATCACAGTTAGTTTCTAAAATATTTAATTTATTCTTTCTTATGGTAAATTCTTCTTACCAACATAAACTATGTGAGCTATCATAAACCCCAATATCTTACCCACGTTGGGAAAATTTATTCTACCTTTGCCATCAGAATAAAACATTATCTTAAGTGACCATTGAACTTCATCCAAATTGGGAAAATTTTTAACCTACGGTGGATTATCCATATTTATTTCTAGGTAATAAATACTACTCTCAGAATACCTATATGCACATACTTCAAGAAATCCACCTAAACTAGCATAAGGGTTTATTGAATGAAAACCGGTTATACTCCTCTTTACTTTAAATCATAACAAAGATGAAAAGTTTGGTGTTTCATGTCTTAAGTTTAGATCTAAAGATCAAGCTTTTTGTTAAATCATGTTATACAACACGTCAATGATGATTAGGAGCATAAACTTTTTGTAAAGTCAGTACTGACACTAAGGACTTGGAATTCATGCTTTAGTTAATAGAAATTCATAACAAGACATCATGCTAAATAATTTTCTTGAAATATTTCAACAATATCTCAGTAAAGATAATGAATTTGAAATTACAATATGAATCTTATGAGTCACTACATAGATATGTGGTAACCTTGATGCACTTAAAGCTTTCAATCACATAATATTTCAAAAATATGATTATTTGTGTATTAACCTAATTTAAAACAAGTAAATTAAATCTCAAAATCATAACATTTGGGCACCAGGATATCAGAATAACCTTGTTCATAAACCCTACATACCTAGAATTTTTTACTCCCTTGAAAGGAACATACATGTGGGAACTTAAGAGATGATTTTGTAGAAAAACCCTTGGCCATGTTGTTCTTGAGAGAAGGGGGAAGAAATAACATGTTAAGTGATTTAGTATGGGAGTTTAAAGAGGAGAATAGACAAAAAAAACCCTTTGGAACAATCTGGAAATCATTTTGAAGCCATCCCAATGACTTAGGTCAAAACTTGTAAGTTCTGGGTATGGGTTGTGTCTTGGGTCGTCTCCAAGAACCCAAATTTTGAGCCCTACTACTGTAGTTAAGAATCCTCCTGACAACTGATAGGTTCTGCTTATGAGTCATTATGAGTGAATCGCAACCACTGCCAGTATTAACATTTCTTTAGTTATTTGGTCATAAAGTTTCACCCCGACATCGACATATGGAAAGATCTGTATCATTGGAATGCTAAGTAAATTATATATCTGTTAGTTGGCATTGATCTCAGATATTCTTAGATGACTATAGTTATATGCATCTAAAGAATTTAATCGCTAAGAAATTCTTTGACTTGTTCATAAGCGAGGAGCTATATGCATCCAAGAATATATTTATATGCATCCAAAGAATTTAATCGCTGATGACTATATATCGCTTGAAAACAACTATAGTTATATGCATCCAAAGAATTTAATCGCTAAGGAATTCTTTGACTTGTTCATAAGTAAGGAGCTACTTGACGGTTAAATATATGTCCAAGTAACTTATAAAGATATCAAAAAATGATGCTTGATTATTTGTTCATTTACTGGTCAATAGACCATTCATATCTTAGGACTCGTAATGTCAAGTAACAAATTATAGGGTTGAGTGTTCAAGTGACAAAAAATATTTGACTTTCCCACTGGGCTGTTTATGACTGGATTACACGACTCGTAAGGAGTTCTTATGACTTGAGGGTGTGAGTCATAAGATGCACAATATCTTGAGAGTACGGAGTATAACAATATCTCCAACTTGGGCTCATTCGTCCCCGAATGATACTGACTTGGCTAAAACACTAAAGAAAAGCTGAGATGATGTACTAAACACTAAAAAGCTAAATCATGACTTAATATATGAGTCTAAAATTGATTAATGATGCATGGATTGAGCTGATTTCATGATTTCATGTTGGGATAACTTAAAAATTTGAGAATCTATTAGTATGATTTAGACGAATTCTAAAGTTGTATAACTAACATGATACCAATTACTTAATCTAGATATCCTTTATAGTTAAGGCGTATTTAGATTAGAAGTAAGGACTCAAGTAAATTACCAATTTGCATGAATGTGAATAAATTACCCCATAGAATAAGCATATTCATGAAACTTGGTATAGTAAGACTAGATGAAAAGACGAAATATCATAAAAGCTTATCTGTCTATTTGTTAAACTGAATTGCTGGTTATATAAAATGATTCATACTGAATGTTGATAGCTCAACTGAAGTATCCTTGGCACGAACCAATATTTTGGACTGTAAAGTGATATCTGATGGCATGAAATCTTAAGAGTCACTCAAAAAAATATTTGCTACCTTTAAAACTACTTGTTAGAGGTTCTAATAACATTAGAGAGCAATTAATATTGGGCATGATATGCGTAGGATATCTAAATGAGGAATCACAACATGGCTAGAACTCTATAATCATAGACTACAAGCCTATAAAGCATAAGCTAGGATACAATCACTTTGCCTTCAACAATAAAATTCCTAAATTTTGAGCTTAGCCATACTTCTCGAATACTACCTTAATTAGACTTATCCTCTTTAATACTATGCTCATTTATTCAACTTGTAATTCTCGCACAGGCATTAATACCTCTATCTACTAAAGTCTGATACAAACTATATATTCTCACCATGTTCAAGCCTAATTGGAAATATTAAATTGCAACACATAACACCTAATACTAATCGAAACCATGAATTCAATACCCCATGTGTGTTTCACAACTCTTTCTCAAGAATAATTCTTACCACTTCATTAACTAAATTGAACCTCTTACTAGGAATTAACTAGCGTACAATGCATTCATCCAATTATTTACTAAAATGACATTCAAGCCTATCATTATAACCACATATAACATTTTCCTCAACCAATCAACTTTGAAATTTTACCATATATTTTAACACCTCTTGTCAATAACAACTTCCATACACTATCCCCAAGAAGACACACATAGAATTCTCAACCAACTATAACATCTATCAAAAGCTCTACCTCAATCATCCTTCCAACTTTTAGTGATACATAGAACAAGCATACAATGGTCTTTTTGTTATACTGAACATTTACTCTCTCCTGTCTAAATCATTGTTTATCTACTTTTATCACCACTATCTTTACACAAATAAAGGTCAATGAAAGGTTAGAACATGAGTTCTTGAAGCATAAAGGAATTCTATGTATAACTTTACACTTAATAGATGCCCAAGGAATAGAGTATCAACGACATGGATACATCAAATATATCTAAACAGAGGACATACATGGCATAATAAAACTTATCACTAGTTATTAAGGGTACACCATAATTTATGGGAACTAATAATAGTGTAAAGCATGAGTACATAAGTCATGAGCTGCATGACCATAGTTTGGAGTTCATAAATTCATGGAATATGATTTGTTTTACATATTGAACTAGAACTACTTATACTAGGAACTGAGAAAATACATAATTTCATGGAAATTAGATGATATGAGCTATGGTCATAGAGGTAACATGTAAGGAATGAGTACAGGTCATGATGATAGAAGAGCAAAAATTTACACTGAGATAAGAATGGGTTGAGCGTCTACTCCCTAGTTTTGTTCTACAACACACTAGCAACACTGTTATAATCTGAGAACCTGGCTTGGTTCCTTGTTGTATTATCTCCTCCTTAGGTTTACGCCAACATTCTAAGTCTTTAGGACTCTACACTAAACTATGAACTAAACAGTGATCATATTACTGTTGAGTTCGGGACATAATTAGTAAACATAAATACTAAACTCCTCTTAAAACACTATACCAGAAAGTGCAAAACCCACTGCTAATACTTCCTTCTGAAATAGAACTCTTAACTTTCTATATCCCCAATAGTCACCATATAATAACTTAAATACATATTAACTTAGAATCTTTAGGCATATCACCATACCCTGAGTTCACACTATCTAGAATTTCAAACTCTCCTTTCTATTATCTTGGCCATCCATAATTTAAACTTAGATTCTAACACTTAACATGGATATTCTCAAGCTTTTCATAAACTATAATAACTTCATTCTTGAACATCCCTTAATATATACTATCCTTAACTTTCTTATGCTTCAGCAATCATCATCACATACTTACCCACATCTCAACAACCTACTTTTCTCACTAAACACAAAACCTGCTTCTTTTACTTTGTAGCCTACTAATATCATATGTCTAAACTTATATTTTTCCCTAAACCATGAGAATTTCCGCTCCACTAAAATTACCCAACATCAAAAGCCTATAACCCATAACTTAGCTTGTAAGAACAATATATAGTATATAACAAGCGTTATTCGCACTGTGAAACTCAAGGGTACTATTTAATCACACATACATTAAAAAACTTAGAAATAATACAATACCATATGACCTTGGGCACACCTCAAAATCATAACCACACTATCATTCTTAATTCTTAATCAATAACAAATTCTTACATGCACTATTTCAAGCCTACTAGATCACATTTAAGACAACTAGCCCTATGGATACATAATTAACTAAATCTAGATAAATATTATCCCCACATTACTAATGTTAAACTTCTAGGTCATGCTTCTAACTCTAGGTCAAATGTTATCATAGGATTTTAAGAGGGGATCTAAAAGCATGTTTGTCTTTAGCTTAGTGCATAATTTTCATGAGTATGAACAAAATCTATCAAACTTTGAAACATAAAGACACTGATGTGATACTTTTGAGTCCACGTGCAATCCTATAGCTCTCTATTGGAACTGTCTGAGAAAACTCTATCAGTAGGAATTTAAGCCTAATTATTTTTGGTACCTCAAAACTATGGCAGAGCTGGCATGAATAGAGCATAATGAGAAACAATACAAGTTTCTTAGGGAATATCTCTACAACATGATCTGAGATGTGAAATAAGGTAAATATTTTCTAAATGCCTAGTAGCCTCTCGTAGAAAAGTACAGATGTCTCCATACCATTTTGCAAGACTCTACTAGACATGACTTCAAAGAAATCCTAGGAGACTTAAACCTTGTGCTCTAATATCAAGTTTGGAATTCTCTGAGACTACCCCATTGATGTCACACGGTGCTTAGAACCAAAAGATATCCTAAGTTAACCCATGATACTGTCATAGCTCATGAGCAACTAAATATGATACATAAATTAGAAATAAAAAAGCAGAAGTGATATCTTTTCTAAATATTTCAATACAAAATTTTTAATGAAATTTACATTTTGTTATACAAAACAAAATTGAAAATAAGTACATAAACTCTGGATGACTATTTTTTAAGCCTCTACTAATATTGACTATAGGTAGCTGGGACATGACCCCCAGCTATCCCTAATAAATTTGAATAGTTAATAAAATGCTACTAGAACTATAGTTGACTGAAGTCCTCAAATAAAAAAAGTCATCACCTGGTAGATCAAAGCTATAAACTATCTGATTTTGATGTGTGGACTATAACTGGCAACTATATTATGAAGAAATGTAGCCACAAATGCATCTATGTGGCCAGTACTCTGGAATATCTAAGTCTATTGGTAAATGCATAAGTAAAACCCAAACTAGATATACTTTAAAATCATGCATGCTAAGTGTAAAAAGGACTCCTCTTTAACATGAATAAAACTAAAAATTGAAGAATCATAAAACATAAATGATAAAACATATTGCAAAGCTTAGTGATTCATCAGACTTAGATTCTAAAATCTTTAATTTAATTCTCTTTAAAGGGTGATTCTTTTGATCGACATAAACCATGTGAGCTATCATGGAGTATAATGCCTTACCAACATTGGGGAGAGTTATTCCTCCCTTGTCATTAGAATATATCCTTATATTAAGAGATCACTAAACTTCATCTATGTTGGGACAAATCTTAACCTACAAAGGCTCGTAGTTTCTAGGAATTTAGAATTTTCTCATCCATATTCATCTCTCGATGCTATATACTACTCCCAGAATACTTATATGCTCATATATTAAAAAATTCACCTTATGCAAGCATAAAGGTTTATTGAATAAAATCCAAATATGCTTCTTTTTACTTTAAATAATAATAAAGATTTACAGTTGTGGATTTCATGTTTTATTTTTAGATTAAAATATCATGCTTTTCTATAAATCATGTTATAGAAAATGTCAATGAATGTTAAGAGCATAAACTTCTTGTAACCTTAGTACTTGTGCTTAGGACTTGGAAGTCATCCTTTAGTTCATAGAAAATTCTAATAAAACATCATGCTAAATAATCATCTTGAAATTTTTCAACAATATATCAATCAAGATAATAAGTTTCAAATCATAGTATGAATCTTATGAGTAAAAAGATGGACATATGTGAACCTTGATGATCTTAAAGCTTTCAAACACATAGTAGTATCATACCTCAAGAATATGGTTATTTGGGTATGAATCCTAATTCAAAACAAAAAAAATTAAATTTCAAAATCATACTTTTAGGGCACAAGTATGAAAGAATAACCTTTTTTATAAACCCCATATACCTAGACTTTTTGACTTTATTGAAGGAAATATAGACTTGGGAACTAGAGAGATGATTTTGAGAAAAAAACCCTAGCCTTGTTGTTCTTGAGAAAGGAGAGAAGAAATAATATGTTAAGCTACTGAGGATGGGGGTAAAATAAGGACTTCTTATGTTTTTGAGTCGTGAGTTGGGAGTTTCAAGAGGATAAAAGACCAAGAAAACACTTAGGAACTTTCTAAAAATCATTTGGAAGCCGTCCCGATGATATAGGTCATGAATCATAAGTTTGGGTACAGATCACGTCTTAAATAGTCACCAGGAACCGTAATTTCGATCCCTACTGCTATGGTGATGACTTTTCCTAAAAACTCATAGGTTATGCTTATGAGCCGTTATTAGTGAGTCGTAACAACTGTCCACTTGTACAGTGCTTCAGTAATTTAGCCATAACTTTTCACCCCAATATTGGATTAAGGGAAAATTGTATTTTTGAAATCTTATTAAATTATCTATTTATTGATGGGTGTTGAGATTAGAAATTTGTAGTATAACAAAATTTATGCTCATTTGAAGATGACTATAGTTATATGCATCCTAAGAATTTAATCACAAAGGAATGATTTGATTTGTTCACCAACTAGGAGCTATTTAAGGACTTAATATATGTCCAAGTAACTCATAAAAACTAATAAGACATGTGTCTTGATTCTCTAATCCTCTACAGGTTAGGATACTAGTAACAATTCCTAAAGTCGAGTGGTAAGTGACCAGAAATATTTGACTTTACCACTGGTCTTTTTATGATTGCATTATCCAACTTGTAATAATCTTTATGACTTAAGGGGGTGAGTCATAAGTTCCATAGTAGTGTGAGAGTGTGGGGTATAACAAATCCATAACAACACATTTACTATATTGTATCTAAGGTTTCAAGGTAGCCTAAGGGTCCAATCAACCAAAATATCCTCATTCACACTTCCAACACATAAATCCCCCTATATTTTTCATAATGTCATTTTTATACTATAACATAGCTTAATCTATCAGGTAGGTAAACCTAGCCTACCTGGATAATGAAGAAACCCAAAGAATTTGTAAATCACCAATTTCCCCTTTTGAGAAGCTTCCATAAGATGCCATGAAATCAAAATCACAAATATATTCGTCCAAATGAGAACAATTATATCCATATTGCACTATTCTTCTTCAGGTCCATAATTACATAAAAATCCCACATGGGGCCTATTTATTATATTCACGTTTCCAAAAGCAACTCAACATCCCACTACACTAAAGGGTGATTACTATTAAAAATAGGTAAATTTTGCGCTATATTGGTGTTAAAATAAAGTCATCAAGGTTTAGGGATTTTATAGAAGAAAGGTGAAATTGACCATGAAAATGAAAGAATCTTTCCACAAATTCGAAGGAAAATCTTGTAATTAATCTTTATCCATGCTCAACAATCTCCAAAAAGTGTTATCCCCAAGCTTATCTTAAATTTTTGGGTTTAACTATCTTGGTGATGGATGAGAAATAGGGAAAAGGCTTAAAAAAAGAGTATTTATACCCTTCCCAGGCATATGGTTATCGCATTTGCGACGCGTCAATCGCAATCGTGATACCTGCTCAAAAGGTGCAGAAATCACATTTGCGACAAGGGATGTGGCTTATGTAATACCTTTCCACAACCAAAGGGAGTCGCTTTTGCAACATGCATATCGCGTTTAAGATGTTGCTGGTAAGCAGACCGCTGACGCGATTAGTTACTCATGAACAAGAGTAAACCATCATCAGCTGAGATTCGAAAATTCACATATCTTGGTCAACCCTTTGGGATTCATATTGAATTCCATGTATACAAATGGACTAGCTACCCTATGAAATTCGACCATTCAGACTCAATGGATCAGTGTGAATTTTAATTTGAGGTTGCTTAAAAAAAAGTAGGTCCTATAGCCAACATACCATTTTCTTAAATTACGACTAATAGCTTGAAATAAGACAGGGTGCCTCGTGACCTAATCCTATAGTCCACCTATCCTAAAATTGACATCTTTATCTTTTGGAACAATCATAATTGACATGAGAGGTCATCTTACTAATATTTTTATCTAGTGGCCAATTTAAACTAGCGAAGACTTCAAAATAGGGAATTGGCTCTAAAACCCAAATGAACAGTCCGGTAACCTAATTGTCTATTCTAGCAAGTCATAAATGACTTGGGGTGGCTATAGGAATGTTCTAAATAGATAAAATAGGTAGAAATATAGAACATGACCTTAAAGTCATTACAAAATCCAGTACTAAAAGTACTTTCATCCATGAAAGTAAGGGATTAGGAAATAGCTGAAGCCTCAAACAAGTAAGGATAAAAGGTACACATCTCGCTCTCAAACTCTTATGGAGCCTCTTCTACCTAGGAGGTTTCTCCACTGAACCTTAGCTACAGGAGTCTCTCTAGTGTACAACTTCTTGATATCTTTATCCAAAATAACCACACACTACTCCATGAAAGTCAATAACTCATCCAATTAGACTGAGTCCTATCTAAGCACATGAGACTAATTAGAAATGTATTTCTCCATAATGGAAACATGAAAACATGATGGACAATAGCAAAATCTAGTGTTAAGTTTAACTCATAATCCACCTCACTAACTGTGCAAAGAATCTTAAAGGGTCCAATATATCTAGGACTGAGTTTGCCCTGCCTCTTGAACCTCATAACACCTTTCATGGGCGATACATGGAGAAATACCTGATCACTAACTCCAAATCTCAAGGAACATAGTCTACAGTCTACATATTCCTATAGCCTACTCTTAACTACCATCAACCTATCTTGAATCACTCAGACTATATCAAAAAACTCTTAAAGCAAGTCGGTACTACGATATCAAGTGTCATAAGTTTCAAACTATTCAATTGGGGAATGACATCTCCTAAAATATAAAGGCTCAAAAAGTGCCATCTCAATTCTCAAATGGTAGCTGGTAATATATACGAACTATGCAAAGGATAAGTATTGCTCCCTCTAACAACCAAAATCCATAACACAGGATCAGAGCATATCCTTAAGAACAAAAATAGTCAGCTCTGACAGGCCATCGGTATGAGGATGGAAGGATATACTAAGATCTACCTAAGTACCTAACTCCTTCTAAAATCTCTTAAAAATCTAGAAGTGAATAGTGATCCAAAGTTTAAATGATAGATATAGGCACACCAAACAAATGGACCATCTTATTAACATAGATATGAGCTAACCTCTCGAAACTAAATGTCATCTGAATAGGAATGAAATGGGAAAATTTGTTCAATTGACCCACAATGACCGAAATATCATTAGAACCATGGGAATTACTAGGCAAGCCACTCATAAAGTTCATGGTAATCTGTTCCCACATCCACTTGAAAATGTTTAATCTTTGAATAACACTGCTTGGTCTATGAATCTTAGAATCTATGAAATCCTTATTGGACTCATAACTCAACACATAATTGTGAATGGCATAATATCTCTTATGCTTAAATTGGCAATCCCAAATCTGCTCGAATAGCGAGGATCTTTCCGCTAAACTAGCAAGAATCGTCCTAGGATCTAAAATATCGTCTCACCATAAAGTTTGCAAAGGACTGAATGTCCCATACTAATGACCTTTGAGAAATTTAAATACAAGTAAAGCTACCCATACTCACTGTCTTTTGGCTCAAGGAATCAACTACCACATTCTCCTTGCTTGGATGAGACAAGATAGAGATATCATAATCCTAAGTCAACACAATCCATCTAAACTATCTAGCATCAAGCTCTTGTTGGGTAATATAATGCTGAAGAATTCGATGATCTGTGAAAATCTCACAATGCACATAAAGATAGTGCCTCCAAATCATAAGTGCAAAACTACCGCTGCTAACTCCATATCATATGTGGGGTAGTTATCTTCATACATCTTTAGCTATATCAAAGTATAAGAAATAACACGACCATGCTGCATTAAAACACAACCTAAACCAACTCTAAAAAATCACAATACATAATCCCTCACTCTTAACATGAAAGCCAAAATAGGAGCTAAAGTAAGAAACTTCTTGAGCTTTCAAAATATCGACTCACACTTCTTAGACCATAAAAATTGAACCTTTTTGTTGATTCAATATCTTCGTAGGTGCTGAAATAGTAGCAAAACCCTCAATAAATCATCTATAATAATCAGCCAAGCCAATAAATCTATGAACCTCGATCAAAGATATAAGCCAGGATCAATCATGAATAACCTCAATCTTTATTGGTTCTACCATAATCTTATCCCTAGACATCACATGACCAACAAATATTAATGAATCAAGCCAAAACTCTAACTTCGATAATCTGGAGAAAATAAAATGATCTCTCAAAGTTTGGAGCACAATCATTAAATATTGTGCATGCCCTCTATACTTCTTAAATATACAAGGATATCGTCGATGAAAAGTATCAGGAAAGAATCAAAATAAGGACTAAATACTCAATCAATCATATCTATAAACACACATGGGACACTATTCAGCCTAGAAGACATCACTAAAAACTCAAAATAACCATAGTGGTTCCTAAAGGTTGTCTTCAGGACATCCTCAACCCGAATCCACAACTGGTTGCAATCGTACCTTAAATCAATCTTAGAGAAAATTGATGTTCCCTAAAGTATATCAAATAAATCAACAATGTGAGGCATAGGATAATGGTTCTTCAATGTCACTTTATTAATTTACCTAAAATTAATTCACATACACATGGAGCTATCCTTCTTCTTCACAAACAACACAGGATCTCCCAAAGGATACATACTAGGTCTAATGAAACCCTTACTAAGAATATCCTAAAGATAAGAGTTTAACTCCTTAAGCTCGATAGGAGACAAACAATACGGTACAAAAGAAATAGGTTAGCTGTAAGGCTCAAGATAAATACTAAAATGAATACTATTCTCAGAAAGAAGGCCAAGTTGATTGGTAGGGAAACAACAAGAAACTCATGAACTATAGGAACATAATCAAGCTACAAATTCTAAATACTAACATCACAAAGTTTAGTAAGATAAGACTCACAACCCCTCAAAATAAACCTCGTAACACACATATAAGAATTAATCCCCCTCGTCTCGTGGCTAACAACTCCCTACCACATGATAGAGTGTATTCCAGGCATTACTAAGGTAATGTTATTAAAGAATAATCCATGACCACATGATACTGGGATAATTGGTCCATGCATAAAATCACATAAAAATCCACCATGTCTAGTATAATAAGATTAGCATAAGTATCAACTTCTCTAATAAACATAACACATAACAAAAAAACCTATTCCACTACTAAAAAATTACCCATAGGAGTAGATACACGTAATGGCATACATAAAGAATCCTAAGATAACTCCAACCATGAATTAAAATAAGAAGACAAAGTGGATCTTAGATCAAATAAAAGAGATACTGACTGATGGCACAGTAAAATCATACCTATAATAATAGCATCAAAAGACTTAGCCTTGGGTCTAGAAGGTACTGCATACATCTAACCACGCTAGCCACCTGGCTGGGCTCCTGACTAACCTCTTATCCTACCTACCTAAACACATCTATGAGCACCCTGGGACCACCCCAATAAAAAAATATACCACCTATAGCTGGTTGATGATCTTACCAAGTAGGTGGAATACTCTGAGCTAAAAGAATAATCTATCCATGACTGGGGGACTCTGTCAAGAAGTGATAAAAAGTACCACAACCATGACATACCCTAGGCACTACAATAAAATTAGAAGTCCTGGCCAACCTAGAATAACAAGTTAACCCTTTTCTGATATATATACCTGAGCACTGTATAATATACTGAAATAAATATGAAAAACTTCTAGAATCTTTCCATCAGGTTTAAAATATCTAAAATACTCAAAACTGAAAACTAAATGCTGATATTTCTATTAGAAAAGCCTCTGAATTGTCTGAACTGTGGAGTCGATGAGATATGTCCATAACTAACTCTATCTACTGTAAATAAACCAAATTTAATGAAATAATAAAATATGGATCATCCTCGAATGAAGAAGACTCACTGCTACATCTACTGCTGCTGACTGAGTCTGGACTATTATGGGTGCTCTGGATCCCCTACGTCTGAACCTATGGTATAAGACCCCATAGCGCAGGAAAGTATATGTCAGTACTTTGTATATACTGGTAAGCTAGATGAGGTAAGGCTAAATGCAAGGGCTTATGCATGAATATTACTTAACTGATTAACATAAGAATACTAAATGGGGTTATATGCATGAACGGATAAACCAAAAATTAAAATCGCATTAACATTGAATACAAACTCTGAATATTGGTTTTTGAATACTAACTTACTGATGACTAGGTCTACTAATACTGATATATGAGTTTACTAACTCTGGAATACTGAATAATTAAATTTACTCATACCACTAACTAATTTCTGAGCTTGCTACTATCGACTGACTAAATCTGATATCAAACCTCTCTAAAAGATGATCTATGAATCTAATAATAATGATAAGGAATGATTGTATATGAGAAGACCTATCTAGCAGAAGATCTCAGAACCTTTTAATAATAGAAATGATAGACTGAGTTAGAGATCAGGCCTATCTAACCAGTGATCTCTAGATCTATTAGTACTGGTACTGATTAACTTTATATGAGACTAGGTCAATCTATAGGGTGTCCTATGAATCTATGGAACTATCTAAGTTCCTTACTAAGATGGGTGACTGTATCTAACAGTCCTAATTTCTAAGTTTTACTCAAAAGTCTGATACTAAAACTGCAACTTTAGGAGTTCTCACTTATCTAATCTAGTGGGGTCTAACCTATAACTCCATCTGGAATAGAGTCAATACCGTGCCATGAGTAAAGACCTCTTCTATGGTCAAGCCTCTCTAATGGGTGACCCTGAATAGGAAGTCGAGCCTAAGGTAGTATGATAGTCAATCCTTAACTAATGGGTGACTCCTAGTCTTGTGCTGGCTACATAGTTTTGGAGTTCAGGGACTGTTACTAATGACTCTACCTCTTTAAAAGGGAACCTGTCATCCCTGCACTCTCTCGATGCTAGTTCCTACTCCCAATTGAAGGACTCTGAGCAGATTCTTAACTAAACTTATACTGAATTGAATCTGTTACTTTTCATATTTCTTAGCTAATTTGACCGAGTTCACTTGGTTCCGTTATCTGATGAAATACTACTTGGATTATACTATCTGGCTAAATATTATTGAATTCTTATTATCCTACTGAGTTTTACTAAAGTCTGAGCTGAATATAGAATACTACTAAGTACTACTGAATACTAGTTACTTCCAAATACTGCTAACTCGGAACTGAATACTAAGTCGGATTAGACTAATACTGAGACTTGATTGCACTTATACAGAGATCACTGAATTTCCTTAAGTTCTGTAACTGTCTGAATTCTACTGAGCATAGCACAACTGACATTATCTTGAGACTGACTCAGCTCCAGACAAGTAGCTAAATTTCAGGTAATAAATACCCCCTGGAGTTGATACCATAAATATCATAAAATAGAATAACTTATACATGCATGATAATATACTATTATCCACAACTTAATCAATGTGACATCTGGCCAATCACTTGAGTATCATGAACATGTAATGGTATAGAAAGTGCATACCAATATCTCAAAGTTTACTCAATAAGAAATACTCGTAATGGAAATGCATACAACATTTCATAAATCATTCAATAATGCTTTTCACCAAACACTTGGCTTACATGAACTTAAACATAATTGGGGATTTCTTGCTAACCATACTATATTGACTCTATTTCCTTCACATAAGCATTTTGTTAAACATGTGGGGAGCATGCCTTAGCTATGTAACAAATACTACACCCAACTATTATGATTACACCAACCAACGTGCAAATTAGTGATTTAACATGGACATGATACAATTCAACCTATATCAAGATCAATACTTCTAACTTCTATTCAAAAGAATGAATTACAACTCGATAATAACATGAATAGGAACTTTGAGTCACATAAATCATATAAATCTCACAAAACTATAATATTTGAATTTAGAAAAGGATTCTTAAACTTCTTGTGTGGAAGGGACCCAAGAATCAACATCTAACATACCTTTAGAGATTTTTTCTTTGACGTTCTTGGAGAGATTCTTGGTTTCTTGAGTTATCTGGAAGAAAGGTTTTGATCTTGTTTTTGGATTTTTGATCTTTAAAGAAACCCTAGCTTTTGATTTTATGGATGAATAATGAAGTTATGAGCCTTGATCTGATTTAAATAGGTGTTAGAAAGGGTGGAGAAAGACCAAAAAGACCTTTCTAAAATGACTAAAAATCACTAAACGTGATATATGATGGTGGGTGAGATGGTCCGTCGAGGGCCTGATGGTCCGTCGGTCCTGACGGTCATACCTGGGCCAGAACTGGGTTCATTGTCTCGTCTTTGATGACTAAGGAAATGTTCCATCACTCGCTCGACAGTTTTTCATACCTCTTCATCGTACTTATCCTGTGAATAGGACTACTACCTCATGGTAACGGCTATGGCCGATGGTCCATCGCTAGCTCGATGGTTCATCGACCTACCCATCGCACCTGGGTAGTTCAGACAATTTTTTGTAAAAGGTCTATAACTTATTACCCCCATATAGGTTTTTGACAAAGTCAACCCTTACACTTCTTAATTATGAAACTCGACTTAAAGAAAGTTTGGGGTATTAAAAATTTTGGAGCCACTACAACTTCCACTAAATCTTCCCTGATATCACAACCTCTTATTGTTTTCCCCCTAGGCATCACGTTTCATCTCCCCCATAAGCTACATATGATTAGAAACCTTAGCAAAATACCCATCCACAATAACGAAACACGAAGTAGACATATTCAATTGGAAGTCTGAAAACCTCTCATACTTAGTAGTCATAGCAGAAGTAGAATGTACAGCCAACGAATAAAAATAAGCCTCATACTCCACAACTATCATGGACCCATGCTTAAACCTCGTGAACTAATCTCTCAACTGATCCTTAAGTCTATGAGGCATGTACTTTTCTATGATCTCAAATAATTGAGTCAATGTCAAAGGAGAAGATCCAACTTGTCTGGAATCAATATAACCTCTCCACCAATGTGAGCTTCCAAGTCTAACTAAAAATAAGAGTAATTCATAACATAAGTTTCATATAGGCCCAAATTATGGAGACTATACTCATAAGCAATTAGGAACATATATGCATCCTCGCCTAGTGCACCAAAAAACCAACGCAAAATAAATCTCAAGAATCAACAAAATATTTTTTGCACCTTGGCAAACATAGAAGGTTGGGCAACCACTAGAGAAGCAAATACCAACTGAATAACCATCAGCATAGGAGGGACCTTAACTCTTGAAGGCATAGCTATAAGCTGTTCCCCTATCTTAATACCACTCTAATCTAAAGATTGTGTACCATAAAATGATGTACCACTAAACAACCTCAAAATCTCAACTATGTAATCCATAAGCACTAGAGATAAAATAAATCTTGGTGGTGCCTAGGTAGGTCCCTGGCCTACTGTTACCTAAGCAAAAGATCCTTTGGCTCAAGAGCGATAATAGGGTCTTGTGAAGGCCCCTATCCTGTACCCTACATAGGGACACATCTCAAGGATGTAGATGACTTCTAGGTCATCCATGAATAATTATAGTATCCTTAGGCTCAATCTTGAGACCCTAGTCTTAGGTGGCAGTAGCATGCGTCCTAATATTCTGCAAAAGAGTGAAACAAAAGAAATACTTTAGAAACCAACTAAAACTCTATAAACAAAATGAGTGAAAGAAGTAAAGAACTCCTAAGAATCTCCTATAGCCTCTCGAATGTACGAAACAAACATTATCATTCTAATTTGCGGAACTGTACTAGACACTTGCATTTGTACCAATAATACCAGTGAATCCTAAGCTCTAATACTAATTTATCATGATCCGAGCTATGAGTCATGATGGTACCTACTCTATCCCACTATTAGGTCGGCCGAACCATAGCTCGAAGATAGATGAAATGGTATAACTTGGTGCAAAATGCCTCAAAATGGAAAAAAGACAATATAACTCATAAATAGGCAAGGTAATAGAATAGTCTGAAAGATAGCCATAATATAGAAAACTATCCCTTGATCTATTAGAGTTAATATAAGTGAAACTGTAACATATGATAAGTCCTAAAATAGTCAGTATAATCTATATCGGAAAAAAGACTGACCAAAGATAAACAGAATGAAAAAGGGCATATCAAGCTCCAAGAGCTAACCCATTCTCCAAAATCAACACTGAATGATCAACGAATTAGCGGCAATAACTAATACTTAGGTCTATACCAAAAAGATACAAAAGTGTATTATGAGTACCAAAACCATAGGTAGTTAGTAGGCATAATCGGTCACTAAGCTAAATAATTATATAGATATGATAAGATACAAGATAACATATGATAAGTCAAGATAAAGGAAGAACCTTAAAGTAACCTCCAACATCATTGTACACACAAAACTAAATAGAACTACAATGATACAAAAAAAATCATACATAAACAATCAAATGTATATGAGATAGCAACACCAGGATCATTCCATTAAATTTAGAAGATTGACCTCTATATGCCAATAAGTGTGGAAAATTAAATAAGCCAAAGCAGGCTCCCATGATCTTAGAGGATACAATCAAGGAAACTAACTATTAAGTAACCAAAGTTTACCAATCGTCAAGCCTTTACAAAAAATCCATCTTGTATTACATAAAAGATTATTCCTAATTTTGGAATCAAACCAAAACTGCGTTGCATTATTATTATAATCCTAAATTTTGTCAAACATGAACCAAAACTTATATATCCACATCATAAGTAACTGCCAAACTTAAATTGAAACACATTATTACAATTCATATCAGTGAACCATATCTGTGAGCCATTCTAATAGGTTAAACTCAATAGATTATATCAATAAATAATAGTTATGGACCATTTCTTTTGTCATATTTATAAGTAGAACAAAGAATAATATCTGCAGGTCTCATCCATAGTCATGTCTATAAATTATATTATTAGTCATATTCTGAGACCATATCAATACTAATATTCCTAAGCATATTTGGGATTTATATGAAAAACTGTATTTATAGGCCATAGGACACCCATATTATCTATAGGACATTAATTGTATCTATATACCATATCACCTCTATGAGTCATTTTATATCCATAAGCCATTACTTTTATTAGCCATTTGATAGTCATGATCCATATTATAGGTATATAATCTATATTATCTGTATAAGACACATTATATCTATGTGTCATTATTACTCATAGGACATATAACACATCTATACAAGTCAAATTATGCTCATGAATCATATTATATATCAACATAAGTGATAAACACTAAACAAGCCAATAACCTTTAATCATACCAATATCCATAGCATTAAGCATACCAATAGTCCAAGTTGTTAATCCTAATTGAGAATTATACCCATAATCAAATGAAAAATTCATAAACCATACTTATAAATCATAACATAATTCACACATAAGAAGATATCCCTCACAAAACTTGGAGTTTGTATCCATCATTCCATACCAAACTAACATACTTCATAATTATATTTATCATGCTCAAGTGACAACCTACCATTTAGAACATTATAGTATACATAAATAGTTCTACAAGGTTATCACAGGTCTAGGACTAAGGTGGTACAAAGGGGCCCACTCATAATCCCCAAATATTCTCTTAGGTGATCCCTTCCCTGAACAAGCTAGGGTGTCTAAGTTCAGTCATAGATGTTAAGCAAGCCATTATTATCCCTAAGATATAAGTTATCCACACACATGATTGACTAAGGCAATCTTAACTAGAACAATAACAACTAATGCAATTTCCTTAACTTGAGAAATTAGGAACAATTCTACCCTAAAATGAATAATAAGGAAATTTTACCTACCTCGAGTAATTTAGGAATTTAAAGTCTAATTTTATACCAAGAGGCCTAATTTAGATAATCCATGACCAACTACACTAACTACTCTGTGTCTAATATTTCAAGGTAGCCTAAGGGTCCAATCAACCCAAATATCCTTATTCATTCTTCCAACACCTAAATTCCCCCATATCTAGCTTGATATCATATTTATAATACAAGATAGATCAATAAATGGATTAGGTAAACTTAGCCTACTTACGCATTGAATAAAGCATAATGAATCTGCTAAATTACAAATTTACCTTTTCAAGAAGCTTTCCCAAGGTGTCACACTATAAAAATTGTGATCAATTTGTCAAAATGTAAACAATGATGCTGATATTGCATTATTGTTCTTCGAGTCCAAAATTAGATTAAAATACCATGTGGTCCTTATTTATAGAAATCGCATTTCCGAAACCTATACAACATCCCATTATGCTCAAGGAGTAATTACCCTAAAAAAGGATGAATTCTGAGCTATATTGGTGCTAAAATAAAGTTAACAAGGTTTAGAGATTTCAAATAAGAAATGGGAAATTAACAATGAAAATAAAGGAATATTACCACAAATTTGAAGGAAAATCATGTAATAAGTCTTTATCTACGCTCAATGATTGCCCATACATGTTATCCCCAATATTCTCCCAGTTTTAGATTTTAAATATCTTGGTAATGGATGATAAATAAGGAAAACATCCTATGAAGAGGTATTTATACCCTTCCTAGATGTACCTGTATTGCATTCGCAACCTGTTGATTACAATTGCGATACTTGGCAAAATTGGCCAAAAGTCATATTCATAACAAGGTATGTCACTGACGCAATACATGTCTACTTACAATGGTACTTTATTGTGACATGAGTATTGAATTCATGATACTTTATTCTAGTTGATAGATTGCTAATGTAAATGGTGACTTGCAAATATGAGTGCACCTGGACCAACTAAGAAATGGAAAATTTTAAGTCTCTTCCAACCCCTCAAGATTGATCTAAAATTTTGTATACTTAAATGGATCATTCTACCCTATCAAATTCAATGTTTTGAACTCTATGGGACAGTTAAAATTTGCATCAAAGGTTGTTTCAACTAAAAGTTGGTACCACACCCAAATTTTCATTTTCTTAACTTCTGACCAATAACTCTAAATGAGCCTGAGTTGCATGGGACCAAAACAAAGAGTCTACCTAACTAAAATAAACCTTCCAGTGTTGTTGGAATAGTCAAAATTAGAATGCATGGTTTTTTCACTAATGTCTTTCTCGGTAGCTAATTTGAATCAGTAAAGATTTCTAAATCAGGAATTTGCATTAAAAACCAATTGAACTGCCCGATAATCTTACTGTCAATTATAGCAAGTCATAAATGACTTAGGGAAGCTATAAGAAAGTCTAAATATCAATAATAAACAAAACCAATGAAAATAACCTAAAGGGTTATTACATTTGCGTGTAGTTTATATTCTTTCTCATTACTTATATTTGCATTATATTTGGAGCAAAGTCAGTAGTTGCCTACTGAGTACCATATTTTAGGTACTCATACTACACTTTTGTAACCTATAGATTAGAGTATAGGTTCTCTCCACAATTGTGAGCTTCGTGCAAAGCAACTATGGTTTGGAGATCTTGGGTGAGATCCTGGCATTCAAAGTATTATTATTCACTCTCATATAAAATAGAATAATCTCTATTCCTTATTCAAAGATAGGTTGGATCAGTATATTTATTTAGTACTTCATTTTGTAGTCTAATTATATTATATGCTCTTGTTTTGATTCCACTATGTTTTAGGACAATCTTATGTATTTTAGCCTTTTACTATGTTTTTTCTGCATTCTTCCTACATTTTTCTAGGTAGTCCTACTAGTATTTTTGGACTATGTGTTGGCTTACCTACTGATGGGTTATAGTACATGCCATAATAACCTGAGAAATTGTGTCATGACAAAATAGTATCAAAGCCTATGTTTACAAGTGTGTTGGTTTAAGAAATAAGTATCTATTAGAGTCCTACAGATCAGTGTAGAGATATACTAACATTGGGAGGCTACATGGAATTCTTAGGAAATTCTATTCTTGACTTCTTGTCATTTGTCTGTGATTTTATGAGCCTCAAGTACACTCTTTCACTCTAATGGAAGGTTATCGATAGATGCATAGAATACTTTGACATGCATTTCTAGAACTTCAGTACACCATTGAACCAAGGAGTCAAGGATAGATGTTGAAGATATTTAGTGTCAGTCAAAGGATTTAGGGCCAGCCTTGGCTCTGATAGAGTTTGCAACCGCTTTAGCTTTTTGAGATTTAGCATTTGGGATCTTGGGTTTTTTTATGTATACCTTATTTCTAGGGATGATATTTGTTTCATCGAGTAGTTTTCAGGATAGAGTTGTATTTGTTGGGGATCATTAAAATTCCTTATTAATTTTAGAGTATGAGATTGGGTTTCTTAAGTTGGATAGGCATATTTCTTTTTTATATCCTTTAGAGCTTGACATGGTGCATTGATTTATTAGATGATTAGCATTACCACATTATTTTCCATTACTGAACTAGATAGCAGTTGGGCCTTCCTTCTCTCAAGTTGATGATCACGTAAAGGCCATAGAGAGAACATGTATGAAGACTTATGGATGAGTTTTTAAGAGGCCATGTCATCAATACATTGATATTGGTATTCTATTTAGGAATGAAGATCCTTTTGGCAGAGACCAACATCACTTGTCGACTATTAGTTTTATATAGGTAGCATTTCAGGCTATAGATAGCTCCTAGATTAGTCATTGTAATCATAGTGGGTATTGTTCCCATCGAACCTTGTGGAATATTTACAATGGGTCTTTAGGACATGGTGGTCATTCTAGATAAGAGAGTTTAGCATCTTGGGGTATCCAAGGAGCTTGTCTATTTGCGGCGAGATGGGACATTAGTCTAGAGAGTGCCCCAGATGCGAGTTGGTTATTTAGACAGAGTTAGCATATTTTTCTCACAATCCTAGAGTTCTTGAGATATATTATGGTCGTAGAAAAAATGGTCAGCCAATTGGGGTTAGCTGATATGTTATGCCATGTTAGGGCTTTAGGGGTTTGCTACAACTCTAGAGAAATCATTCACTAGTCTAGTAGTACCTCTGATGTGGGTATATTAGTTATCTAACTTATTCAGAATAATCTAATAGTGTTGTGGGCTCATAAGTTAGAGATAGTGTGTTTAGCGCCTCAACTGATGTTTTAGTCAGTCAGTACGAGTTTTGACCCATTCAGAAATATTCTCCCTTGGACATGTCAGTCATGTGTCTTCAAATTTTACTATAATATGTGGGCTTTTATTTCCTCCCCTTACCTTTTCATTTATGTGTATTGGGTTATCATACCCATTGATGGTTGTATGCCTTAATAGATGTTTATCAATTATTGTGTGTGCTGATATTGAGTTTAAATGGCTACATTTTTTTATTATTTCTTAGTGATGGATGGAGTGGATTGGTATTGATATTTTCTCCCTCATGGGTGTAGCATTTGGGTTTGAGTCTCATTTACCTTGTCATATTGGTCTTATTATAACCATATAATGGTACTTTCTATTCATTTTCATTTTTAGAACCACTATTCCTTATATTAATATTTATAATGTTGTGGTTATTATTGCCATTCTTTTATATTATTTACCCTAACTTATTAGAAAACAAGACTGTTATTGTCTAGTTAGAATTCCCTTCCTCGTAGTTCTTATTCATTTGTTTGGGCAGCTAGATTTGTTGGACGATTTCTCCCTTATAGTGATTTGAGGTTGGTTATTTTCCTCTTTTTGTTGGTGTTCTATAGTGGTTGTGGATTAGACTATAGGTGTGAAGATAAGATGACCTTTTGTAGTTCTATTATGATTCTAAAGTCGGCAATTTTGTTATATTGCATGTTATTGAGTTTGAGATTCTAGGTCTCACCTTCTAGGTTACAAAGGTTATTGCATTGGATAACCCACTCTATGTAGCCCATTTTCAAGGTTGACCAGTTTAGGGTCTATTCATTAAATATTACTCATTCAAATTATGGTTTAGCCCTTTTATTTTCAAACTCATTTCAAGGTTCATTTTTAGACCCATCTTTAATATAAGAATATGATCTCATTTTACTCCTAACGATGCATAGATTACTATTTTGATAGTGTGATGATATATTGAGATCTTGGAGTGAGTACAGGTATTTTTTGACTGATTCAAGTGTTGTGGTTCAACATCCAGGTAGGATTCTGTGTACACTTCTTTGTGAGATGTTTTATATATGTTGCATGTTAGCTAGGAATGTTAGGATATGATTTTTGGAAGGACACTGTGACTTAGCCTAATTTATGATTTTGGGGGCTAGAATGCTAATTGACCCTTAAGATGAAATGCTTATTATACATAAATGATCCTATTACCTTCTTCATTGATTGAGCTAACTCATAGTACTGTTATGATATCATGCTTAATATGGGCCGAGATGTAGGTATTGGAAGCATGATTGGTATGTTAGTCTTATTTAGACTTTTAGACTACCTTGGAACCGTAATTTAGGTGGATTTGACTTAGTTGCTCAAGTCTTAGGTGGAACTCCTATCTTAGGGCTAGTCATAGATTATCTAACATCTGGAAGTGAATTTAGATAACTCAGCCTATTTCAGGGTAGAAATTTCCTAAATATGGATTTCAGAGATTAGATGTGGGTCCCTCCTTCCTACCATAGGCCAAGACTTTTGTTATACTTTGTCGACTTATTTATACATATTAGACATAGCTGAGAATAATGAGCCTATACTATAAGGTTACTCCATTACTCGGTTGATTGTGATGGTTTCTCAGATTAAGTTATGGTTATGCAAGATGTATTATTTGGCCCAAGGCCGTGATTATGATATAAGTTTAATTTTGGAAGGTGTTTTATGCTTTTAAAGGATGTTGCACTAGTTTATAGATATTTTGATGCTTATGATTGCATTGTTTGGACACTGGTGATGGCATGCATAGAGTAGGTACATTCATTATCACTAGAATGGTAAATAGTATGATTCAAACTAAAATATGATTTTATTACCTTTTTTAGTAACATAGGGTTTATTCCCACTTTTGACTTTTAAAATAGATTTCTTCATAATGGGAATTGTACGATCTTAATAAATAACTTATAAGCCTTCGGGTTAAAGATAAAGCTTTAGAGATATAACTAAGGTAGATTTTCGTTCACAGTTTTCGTAGTACTTTTACTTAAGTCGAGGGAGATTCTGTCGCTTTTGAGACTTTTATGATGACTTACTCCTAGATTTTTACTGATCACGATCACCTATACATTTTAAATTGGTAGAGGACGATTATTGTCAATAACTCAATTTATGTTGAGGTTGAATCCACGAAGAGACAAATTATCTTTCTAGTCTTATGGGTGTTAATACTTACTAATATGATTTGGAACATAGGTTGATCAATGTCTATTATAGTTATCAAACTAAAGGCAACAAATGTGATAGAAAATTCAAGATAAGAAGGAACTTAGGATTATGTATACATAAAGGCAATGTAACGACCCGAAATCACCACTCGGGACGCCATACGGTGCCGGGTCACAAGTGACCCCAAGACAACCCTTCTGTTGGCATAACACATAAGCAACTAAACAAAGTGCCTAAATCTGAAAGAATCAGTCGAAAATAACTCTATTATGAATTGGCTCAATAAAAAAAACTGAAGTCATAAGGTTACAACTCTGCTTTTACAATAAAACTGAAACTCAATGCATCAACTCCTACAGACTGTCTATGAAGCCTCTACTAGTAATGACTATAGGTAGTTGGGTCATGACTCCTAACCACCCCAATGCAATACGATAGAATAAAGAAAATACGACATGATTTAACTGTATCACTGACTGGAGCCTTCGAATAAAAAGGGGACCCATCACCTACTGACTGGAAGCTGCGAAATGAATGGATATGGTGCATGCGCTACAAATCTTTGCACCTACATTATGAGACAATGAAGCACATAGATGTATATGTGTATCAACACTTGGGAATATACTGAGTATATGGGGGTGAATGCATATGTATAAAATAGTATCAATCTTTTTCAATCAAATCATGCATGCAATATGGGATGACTCACATGGCTTGAACAAGTATAAAATGTAAAGCTCATAAGTCATGCAAGATGAAGCATGGAACACAAATATCGTGAGTCATCATACTTTAAGGTTGAAATCAGAAATACTCTCTTATTCTAAATCCTTAAGCGTAAAGGAACTTTAAACAATACTTTCAAATCATTCATACATCTCATTGAGAGTAGAATTTCTTTAACGCTCAAGATCTTATAACTCCTTTGAACTCAAATACTTGGAATTTGGAATCATATAACTTTGAAACATATTTGAAGGCATTTCGTTCACTTTAGGAAAGTATCTCATTTCAAGCTTTAGGAAAATCATTGAATCTCAATGGAAAGATACTCTAGTTTAAGGAAATAACTTATATCAAAGCTTCATGCAAAATACCATATCAAGGAAGAATACTTTTGTTTAGAGAATAACTCATATCAAGGAAATGCTTTAGTTAGGGCACCATTTTTAAACTTTACCATTAGGAAAATAGCTCATAGGAAGGGAAAATACTTTAGTTTTCAAGAAAGTACTGATCTCGAAGTTTAAAGGGAAAGGGAGGTTCTCTTAACCGACATAAACCATACGAGCTACATGGTGTCCAATTTTTTATCCTCCTAAGGAAGAGAACCCACGTTGGGGAGAAGTGTTATACTCTTTTCCAGGGAGTATAACCTTGTCCTAGTGATCACTAAACAAACTCGGCCTCGGGCCCAATATCAACTCAGACTTAGGCCCAATAAAAAGCATAAACTCAGCCTCAAGTGCATCCTACTATGGCACATAGTTTTGGTGTTAAAAACCATAGTAACTTGCCCACTCGGTGCAAAATACTACTCCCTTTAGATTATCTGTGCTCATCTCATAAAAATCCACTTTTAGAAATAATATCATGTTTCACCATGAACCCAATAATCAAATCTGTAATCTCATGTCGGAAGTGGATTTCAAAAATCTATGACCATTACGTCAAATCATTTCTTAACAATCTCAAAATACTCAAATACTTCGATATCTCAAACATATCAACTATTTACTTCTAAAGGATTAACATCATGGGGTATAGACCCAGCTGTAATTTCTCAAGAAAACATGCAGAAATCATGCCATTTAACTCTCAATTCATGGGAAATACCAAGATAATCCATTCAATAATAATGACTGAAAAACCCTAGCTACAATTCATGTAAAACCTCAAAGATTTCAGGAAAATCATGATTTAAATAAGCCTTTGGGCACAAGGGTCAAAGGATTACCCCTGTTCAAAACACCACATACCTTAGATTATGGAATTGGATGAACAACATTTCTCGAAACTTCCTCTTTTTACTCTTGGGAGAGGGTTCTTGAAGCCGTTGACTTGGGAACCTTTAATCTTGACTCAATTTAGAAAATTTATGGTGGATTCTTGAGATTCTTGGAAGAGGTTTTGGATACTTAGGGTTTTTGTTGAGATAAAACTTGAAAGAGACTTCATAGAATGCTTGTAAATGACCTTGATTTGGTGATTGCACGGTTTAAGAGGCTTGGAAAAAGTCCAAAGTGCCCTTTTTCACTTCTGTACGAAGTTGAAAAATTGAATTGTAAACCCGATTTCATAGGCCACCGTGATGCGCCACTATCGTTGTGGCTTGCTGGAAATTGACAAATCATAAAATGGTTGTCACCGCGATGCGGAGCCATCACGTTGTACCACTAGTTTGGACCTAGAACTTCAGCACGACGCGTCACAATTGCACTAGGCCACTGGAAATTAACTATTGAGAAATGGGGGTCCTCCGCAACGCACCACTATCGTCGATTTCTACTGGAATTTGGTAGTTATCAAATAGATCCTCTTCGCGACAGGCCAAGCTCTAAAATGATGTTGTTTTATGACTCAGACTTAAATTAGCCATAACTTCTTTACCGAGTATCGAATTTGGGTGAATCTTATATCAACGAAAATCTTATAAAATTTCCCATGTGTTAGAAAGTTGAAATTAGGGAAATTCTGTATGGTTAACACGATACTCACTTTAGAAGTCACTTCTCTATCTTTTAAGGAAGGAATCACGCCTCACTTGACATACCCTAAGGCTCATTCTACGAGAGAATTTTGTGGGGTCTTACAATATCTCCTCCTTGGAATCATTTGTCCTCGAATGTCACTAGCTCGACTAAGAACAAAGGAAAAATTGAGTTTACATAGCTGAAGCAATTTACTAAATGGGCTCAGAATATTTCCAATCTCTTAAATGCCTCAGAAATTGCAAGAACTCACGTAATTATAGATACACTACTGAACTTTAGATTAGAAAGGCTGAGTTCTGGCAAACATGGCTCGACTGAGATCATCGAAAAAGCTGACACGGATCTAGATGGAAGCTAAATTGTGAGGTATCAATACCCCCAGGACTCGATAAGATAAAAGTAAAACATAACGATCCTTGAATAATCAAGACCAAAGACATTCGTCCACCATCACAATAAATAAAGCATCACTTCAAGAATTTAGGAATCCTAAACATGTAATAACATAGGGGGACATGCTATTGGCTCATACTCCATTAAACAAGGCCTTGCATCAAGCACTTTGTACATTTTTAAGTCTTGGAATGTACCGGAGAACGCATAATTGGGGAACTTCACGCTATCATGTTACAATTCATTCATCAAACCCTTCGCACACATTAAAATCTTAGCATGTATTATAGAGAATATAATTGGGGAATTTCATGCTATCATGCCACAGTTCATTCACTAAGGCTTTTCAACAATCATTTGGTATGCATAGGCTTACACACAATTGGGGATTCCTGGTAATCATGCCATAATGTCTCTAATTCTCTCACATAAGCATTTTATCAACATATGGGGATAATGCTTTGCTTATTCAACAATTTTCACACTCAGTTGACATGTACATATCATTTAGCAAGCAACTTAAAGAGGGTTCATCGTGAACATCACATGAGCATCACATACTAAGGTAAAAACTTGAAAACCTTGTAAGCAAACATGAATCACAACTTAATCATAGCATGAACATCGATTTAAACTCACATGTATCACAAACAACTTATAAATATATAATCTTTGAATTTTAGAAAAAGGGTTCTTGAGCTTCTTTGATAGGAGGGACCCAAAAATACATACTTACATACAACTATCCTCTCCAACATGACCCTTTTACTCTATCCTACCGGAACCACTATTCATTATATCTATCGCAACCTAAGGAAGAGGTCGCTGAAAAGTTAGAATATGAGGACCTGGAGTAGGAAGGGATATTGTACCTACTTGGCACTCAACTGAGGCTTAAGGTATTTAACATCACGAACTTATCAAAGCGGTCTAACCCAAGGACATACATGATATAAATCTAGACTTCGCAATTCAGTAAAAGCATTGCTCGAGTACTTAAGTCAGGTGTTCCATAACCTAAATTTGGAGTTCAAAATTTATGGGATGTGATCCTGACTACCGAATGAACAAAAACTCCTCATTTTAGGAACTAGGAGAGTACATAATTCACTATTATATGCATGAACATGAATTAAGATCATGGAATAGAAACGTAAAACATAAGCAGGTAATAGGACAACTAAAAGTGCTGAAATGAGATTGGGGCAAGCATCTATCTTACTCAAAGTTATTCTACAGCTCACTGGTACATCTACTAGAGTCTTAAGGTTTGACCCGGTTATCAGTTCTATCATCTCTCCCATAGACTTAAGCCATCACTCCAAGGAGGCGAACCACCACATAAATTCTAGTCTGGCTGTAATAACTTTGCTCTAGAGTCGGGGATATAACAATGCATATGAACAGAACAACTTGATCCGAATGACTACACTTCAAAGCATAAAACATCAACAATAATAGCAACGACAATAAAAACAAACCCAGTATATTACCACATAAGTAGGACCTGGGGGGTAGATTGTACACAGTCCATACCACTACCTTTAGAGAAGTAGAGAACCTACTTCCAATAGACCTCCAGCTCAAGAAAAAGGCAGTATACCAAAGACATCAAAAGTATGAGACACCCTAAAAATGACATAGGTATAACATCCACAAAAAAATACATATTGCCAAGTAGGATACCAAAGCCTACCCAATTACAGTCTACGACTCATCCACACCCTTAACCCTCTATCCTAATGCCTTTCCTCGAAATATTCTAATTTAGGGTCATGTCTTCAGTTAGCTGTAACTGCTCTATGTCTTATTTAATAACTTCACTCCTAAAAGTGTAAAACCCACTCATAATACTACCTCTGAAGACACACATCATTCTTCTATGGCCTCAATAGTCATCATTTAATGCTTAACGCTTAGAACAGGTACCTCAAATCCTATTTACGGTCGATACATCTAATGTCATATCCTACCACTACAGCGCCTATAAACTTATATTTCTAAAACATGAGAATCAAAATCATACTCACCATCTTCATTCATGACTACTTAACTTAGCTATCAAGGGCATCATTCATTCTCTCACTAGCCCCACCTAGAAACTTAACATTACTACTAACCAAAAAACATACAGTAATCCTCGTAAATAATAGCCCCATAAAACCTTGGGTGCACTTCTACATCATCCATACAACATCAAACTTGATTAAGAATCTAACAAACTTAAGCTCTTGCATACACTGTTAAAGCCTATTAGATCACTCCCCTATAACTAGTACTATTAAACAAGGAATCATCGCCTCCACTCTCACGAACACCAATCGTTTAAACTTAGTGTCTAGCACAAATCTCATTCAAAATCTATGAAATAAAACATCAACATTAATCAAAACTTTACATGGCCGACTCGAACTTTGTAATCAATAATAACCAATCAAAATCAAATGGCCCATCTATTCCTAATTCATTAACACATCCTCCTTCTACATGTCATTACTATCCACCTACTTATACAGCCTTGACTTAGCTCATAGCTCTATAAGTTTTGACTAAACTCCATCTTACAAATCTCAAGGATCCCACACTTAAAAATACCCATCCACTGAGTACTTTCATCAATAACCTATACTTTCCAACACAACAATTGTCGTCAATAACTTTTCATACGTCAAAAAAACAATATTTACCATTATCTAATGACCCCTTTCTCCACCTCTCACTAACAAACAAGCAAGGACATAACACTTCATTACTAGACCAAATAGTGCAAAAACATTCAGCTATACTATATGCACAAAAATTTAATAAGTTGCTAGTGAATCAAAATAGGCCTCACAGGGCTCCACTAGACTTTGGTTTTTTATTTCGAACAAGAAAATGAGATGAATAACAAAGCAACTACGCTAGTGAATCAAAAGAGCCCCACACGGCTTCACTAGACTTTGATTTTTCTTTGCAAACACACAATGATAAAAAGGTTACATATTGCAAGAGATAGAAACTTAACACACAATATTCAATGATCTAAGAATATGCATCTCATTCTATCTCACTCGCATGACTCATAAGAGTGAGGAAAAACTTAAATCACGAGGGACTTATGAAGCACCAGAAGGCTCCTCTGGAGCCGTTTTGTGGGATTTATAATGCACCACAAGGCTCCTATCGAGCTGCTTTGTGCAACTTTTGAATCTTCTTCTTAGCTAATCCGAAAACGTTATCGGGGAAGGAATTATAACTTACTAATCAAGATATCTTAAGAATAATACATGGGTAACGAAGCATAGCTTCACATTATGGATTTTGAGGAGGAATCTAAAAGTATCTCTAACTTGGGCTTAGTGCTCGACTTTCATGAATCATGAATAAAGTACTTCAATTATTGGAACTCAAGAGAACTGATGGAATACTTTCTAGCTCGATTACAATCCCACTACTATCTGTAAAGATTCAATTTTGACTATTTCTAATACAATGAAAATAAGCTGGAGATGGCAAATAGAGAATCTTTCTATAGCACGAGCTAAGAGTCGAAAGAATAGAGACATTTCCTAAATTCCTTGTAACCTCTGAAAGAAAAAGTACAGACATCTCCATACAGCTCTGCAAGACTCTACTAGCACAACTTCATTGACACCCTAGGACACTTAAACCTTGTGTTCTGATACTAAGTGTGTAATTACCCAAAGTTACCCCTCGGGATGCCAAACGGTGCCTAGGGTGACAAGTGACCCCAAGCTAACCATTCTATTGGCATAACACATAAGAAACTGAACAAAGTGCATAAATATGAAAGAATAAGGCAAAAAAAACTCTATTATGAATTCGCTTAATAAAAATATTGAAGTCATAAGGTTACAACTCTGCTTTTACAATAAAACTTACACTCAATGCATCAACTCCTACTGACTGTCTATGAAGCCTCTACTAGTACTGACTATAGGCAGCTGGGTCAAGACTCCCAACCACCCTAACTCAATACGACAGAATAAAGAAAATACGACATGATTTAACTGTATCACTGACTAGAGCCCTTGAATAAAAAGGGGACCCATCACCTACTGACTGGAAGCTGCAAAATGAATGGATATGGTGCATGCGCTACAAATCTTTGCACCTACATTATGAGACAATAAAGGTCATAGATGTATATGTGTATCAGCACTTGGGAATGTACTGAGTATATGGGGGTGAATGCATATGTACAAAAAAGTCTCAATCTTCTTCAATCAAATTATGCATGCAGTATGGGATGACTCACATGGCTTGAACAAGTATAAAATGTAAAGCTAATAAGCCATGCAAGATGAAGCATGAAACAAAAATATCATGAGTCATTATACTTTAGTGTTGAAATCAGAAATCCTCTCTTATTCTCAATCGTCAAGGCTAAAAGAACTTTAAATAGTACTTTTAAATTATTTATTTATCTCATGGAGAGTAGAACTTCTTTAATGCTAAAGATCTTATAAATCGTTTGAACTCAAATGGATGGAATTTGGAATCATATAACTTTGAAACATACTTGAACGCATTTCGTTCACTTTAGAAAAGTATCTCATTTCAAGCTTTAGGAAAATTATTGAATCTCAATGGAAAGATACTCTAGTTTAAGGAAATAACTTATCTCAAAGCTTCGTGGAAAATACCATATCAAGGAAGAATACTTTCATTTAGAGAAAAAACTTATATCAAGGAAATGCTTTAGTTAGGGTACCGTTTTGCAACTTTACCATTAGGAAAATTACTCCTAGGAAGGGAATATACTTTAGTTTTCAAGGAAGTACTAAGCTCAAAGTTTAAATGGCAAGGGAGGTTCTCTTAACTGACATAAACCATGTGAGCTGCGTGGAGTCCAATGTCATATTGGGGAGAAGCGTTAAACTCTTTGCCAGGGAGTATAACCTAGGTCTATTAATCACTAAATAAAGTCGGCCTCGAGCCCAATATCAACACAGCCTTAGGCCCAATAAAAATAATAAACTCAACCTCAAGCCCATCCAACAATGGCATGTAGTTTAGGGGTAAGAAACCATAGTAACTTGCCCACTCGGTGATAAATACTACCCCTTTTAGATTATCTGCACTCATCTCATAAAAATCTACTTTTAGAAATAATCTTATGGTTTACCACGAACCCAATAATCAAATCTGTAATCTCATGTTGGGAGTGTATTAAAACTCTATGACTATTAGGTCAAATCATTTCTCAACAATCTCAAAATACTTAAATAATTCAATATCTCAAAACATTTCAACTATTTAGTTCTCAAGGAGTAAAATCGTATGGTGTAGACACAGCTGTAATTTCTCAAGAAAACATGCAGAAATCATGCCATTTAACTCTCAATTCATGGGAAGTATCATGATAATGCATTCAATAATAATGGGTGAAAAACCCTAGTTCAAATTCATGTAAAACCTTATAGATTTCAGGAAAATCATGATTTAAATAAGCCTATGGAAACAAGGTTCAAAGGGTTACGCTTGTTCAAGACCCCACATATCTTAGATTATGGAATTAAATAAACAAACTTTATCTAAACTTTCTTTTCTTACTCTTAGGAGAAGGTTCTTAGAGCCCTTGACTTGGGAACCTTGAATCCTGACTCAATTTAGAAAATCTATGGTGCATTCTTAAGATTCTTGGAAGAGGTTTTGGATACTTAGTGTTTTTGTTAAGAGAATACTTGAGAGAGACTTCATAGAGTGCTTGTAAATAACCTTGATTTGGTGTTTGCACGTTTTAAGAGGCTTGGAAAAAAGTCCAAAGTTCCCTTTTTAACTTTTGTATGAAGATGAAAAAAATGAACTAGGAACCTGATTTCATTGGCCACCGCGATGCGCCACAATTGCGGCGGCTCACTAGAAATTGACAAATGGGTAATTGGTAGTCACTGCAATTCGGAGCCAGCATGTTATCCCACTACTTGAGACCTGGAACTTCAGCACAATGCATCACAATCGCACTAGGCCACTAGAAATTAACTATTGAAAAATTGGAGTCCTCCGCGATGCGCCACTATCGCAAAGTTCTATTAGAATTTGACAATTGTCAAATAGACCATCTCCGTGATGTGCCAAGCACTAAAATGATGTTGTTTTATGACTAGGACTTAAATTAGCCATAACTTGTTTCCCGGATATCAGATTTGGGTGAATCTTATAACGACGAAAAGCTTATCAAATTTCCCATGTGATAAAAAGTTAAAATTAGGGAAATTATATATGGTTAATATGATAATCAATTAGGATGTCACTTCTCAATCTTTTAGGGCCAAAATCATGCCCCAGTTAACACGCCCTAAGGCTCATTCTATGAGAGAACTTTGCAGGGTCGTACAGGCAAGTTATGCGTAGGTGCATAATGATTTGATGCCAATTCTATTTATTAATGATATGATAGGTTAGGTTGAAAGTCCTTGAGGCTAGTTTGTCAACGATGCCTTAAGAATATCACCTATTGAGCCTTTCGAATACCTAATGAGTATGCCAGTTAAAACCACCTAAAACAAAAATTGGGAATCCCTATTTCTAGGAATATGCCTAAGACATAGCTTACTCTCTACTCTCCTTTATTTCTAAGATGGAGAAAAGATAACAAACTACATCCATTGTTGCCCAATATTACTTTGTCACCCATATCCTACATTCAAGGATGACATGGGTACCAAAAGCTCACTCACATCTCTATATCAAGGATGACGTGAGCTTTCAAGAATTTGTGATTTTCACCCATAAATCTATTTCAAGCATTTGGGTTTCTCACCCATAAATTCAAACTAACTCAAACAAGCAATAGTGAAACCCAGCCCACAGATAATTGAACCTTAGTTAAACATAATCCTAAGATAAAAAAATTTATCTACTCATGAAGTAAAGAGGAAGAAAAATACCATAAGATTCATTCAAAGCATCCATAATAATAAAGGATAAGAAGATTCTTCAAATTATACTCCAATTTCACCAACTCTACTTAGAGAATTTAAATATAAAAGATTCCCAAAAATATAGGGTTACAAAGTTGCCAAAGTTCAATTGTTCAAAGTGTGATATCTCAAATATAAGAGGGTTTTAGCAATATCAGGGATTTGGGGTTAGCCGGGTTACATAATTTACCTTGGGAAAAAACCCACAACATGTCTGCGATAATTGCTATCGCGACCGCGGTCAGATCGTTGAGGTCACAGAGGATAATAAATCTTAACTAATTGTAATCGCAGCACTAAGACCGCGATCGTGATAACTAAGCTGATTACTTATAGGGTCTTCAGCTGTGTACTTTTCTTCTCCTTTTGGTTCGTTTTCATCTCAAATCCACATCTTCCTATCTCATTACCTATGTACCTATAAAATATGGAAAATAGTGCTTTTAACTAAAAAACTTCACTCATTTATACATTTAAACAATTGTGTTGTGTATGAATTTTGGATGTAAATGTGTGGTAAATTCACAACTCATTAACACACCAAAATTAAACCTTATCTTGTCCTCAATAAACACTACCTCTTACTCTATGAGATAATGTAAATTTAAGCCCATATCTACCCAATGATCACATTGAGCTTAAAATTTATTGTTACCATAATTAGCTCTTTAAACTTGTGAAAAAATATTCACACGACACCCTCTTCATCCAATACAATATCAAATATGCAAAGGAATTTAAAGAGAAACAATGAAATAATCACTAATACTCTAAAAATAACTCTCTCAACATCACTATGCTTCTTTTGCCTCATTATTTAGAAGATGAAAACATTATCCACGTCAAGTAGTTCGCATGCCTCTTCGCAAGAAGGATATACCACACACGCCAAATTATCTGCTATGCAATATGGGATTTATGTGTGAAACTCTCTGATAAAGAACCTCGATACAAACTAGTACCATACCATAGGCTTGCCCTTGTTTTCACTCACCACGAATACACTTGATTGGAGATCCCACAGGTTATTTTGAGCACGTAACGTAGGTTTGGGGCAGGGTAGGATATAATTTATGAACGAAGTGGAGAAACCGTCCTTGAATGTCCATATCACACCCATTCCATCTAACTTTGGACTGTGGACCACTTCTTTTGTGTTAACACTTTATACATGCCTATATTAACTTTCTTGATTTACCTAACTTTATTAAGGTATCTTTAATTATCTTATTTCTTTTGAAATCTATGCCTCATCCTTCGGTTAATCATTCTTTTTTCACTTTTTAATTGCTTAGTTCATAGGCATTCACTTACAATTACCTTGGCCCAAGGCAACTCTTCAAAATTTACTACTTCCAACGTTGCATTTAGCCTCAATTTTTATTTTTTATGGTTGGGAGTGTTTACTTTGTATTTGCACCATGCACAATTTGCTATTTATGGCCCAAAACCATATTTTGGCTTCCATACAGGTAAACCTATGGTTACTCAGACTTTTCCATAGGTATAAGTACTATCCAAAATTCAAAATGCAATAGGTACTCAAACTTCCCCTGCATTTATAGCTCCGATGCTGCGAGTACTCAGACTTCCCCAGCATTAATATCTTAAAACCCAATCATGATGATTTTCCCTTAAGAATGTCATAACTAAGTCTATCATAGGGAAAGGCTCATCCGATGTCACCATAACATAATAAAGATAAAGTAAAAATCTAGACATATAACAAATAACTAATCCATAAAAATTTGGACTCCATTAGTGTGCCTGAATATTAAAAACAAGAAAAAAATAAACATCAACAAATATACCATAAAAACATATAGAACTACTAAACAATACTGGCCCAAATAAAATAAATACGGAGAAAGGTACCCCCAACTAAGAAACTAACAATTTCCTTACTTTATAAATAACAAAGCATGAAAATGAATAAAGGTGATCTCTTAAACTATATCAAGAGCTGCTCTCGCCTCCAGACTTTGCATATTCTCCAGTATTATCTGAAACGGACCACTCAACTAGGGCCTCATCATCTCTCTCTAATATGGAAGAAGGTAGCTTGTCTCAAGGTTTTAGGATCACCCACATGCCCTTTAACCCTTTCCATATCTTGCAAAAGAAATTATCCCTCTTCTTCTCCCTTTTCACCATCTTCTAATGTTAAACCCAAAGCTGTTTGTTAGACTCTGTGAAGGATGAGTAGGCCCTCTTAAAACTAGAAATAGTGTCTACCTACTTCTATTGATTCTCCAGATACTTCTCATAATTAGATCAAGACATATATAAATGAAGCATAGCGGAGAGCTCTCCTGGCACCTGGGCAATCCCGACAACAGCTTGCTAATCCCTTTAGATAAATGTTGATCTCCTCAGTGGGCCCAACTTTGTATGGCCTACAAGACTCTAACTCCTTATGTGTTGACTTTCCCAAGTCAATATTCCTCTTCTTATTCTTGTCTATTGCACCCTCACCATGAATTTTTAGAGGATAAATGAGGGTACCAGGGGACACCTAAGTGTTATAAGGGTACTCTGCTAAGCCTGCCTCCTACATAACTCGATAATTGAAGAGGGTGATAATAGATGTCTACAACTGTGGTTATTGAATAACTCTATATTTGAGTCCTCAAGTCAACCAATGTTTAAATAAATGTCATCTAGTATGCAAGAAACCATTTGGGCCCATAAATTTGGAACTACTGTCATATGGGTGAAAGAGGAGATTTAACTATAAATAATAGTCTTCAAAATTTGGGCCTCAAAAGTAAGTTATTCATAGAGATGTTCCTCTTGGTAGCAGCCCTATGGAGCCCCTTTCCCAGACAAAGCTTTTTTTCCAACTAAGTCCCTGGTTAACACCCATTATCCTCAAATTAATCCATGTCTATGTTCGGGATCCCATAGATGTCATTTATCTCTTCAGCACTATAGTTCAGCATCTTTCCTTAAATCTTTATGGTTGGGTCTGAGAAAGATACCACACTAAGTGTCACCTAGAATTCCTATACATACTGCGTATTTTCCCGATAAGGATTTGAGGCAAAACACAGCCATCCAGTGGTAACGAGTCCGTTAAGAAATGCCAAAAGGTTTTTTGACACCTTTTTCAAGCATATTCCTCTCTCCAAAAGCATATTTGTACTTGGAAGGTCACTATAGTGAAGAGTGTGGCTCTTGGAACCATAAAATAGTCTTGATCATAGTCGCTAATGATGTAAACCTAAAAATCATAACAAAAATAAAAAAATATTTATCATCAACATTTTTATGTACAAACTATGTTATGTTGTCCAATAAAGCACATGGGATAGTTACTTGGTGGTGTTTGAACAATAATTAGAAGAGTAGCATTTTTGGCTGAAGCTAAAATTCAACCTCAGATGTGGCGAGTGGGCCACGATCCTTGTGTCGTGATTGTGATCTCGTGATTGTGATCGTGGTATTTGAGCCAGACTAAGCCAGATTTTTCAACATTTCAAACTCCTAATTTCAGGGCCAAATCATCTTCAAAAATAGTAAATTATTACTAAGAACATTAAACAAGGTTCCCACACACACGATCATGTCCTAAGAATGTGAATCAACTAGTTATGAGTTTGCATGGGCATTTGATTGAGAACATGGTGTGCAAACTACATTTTACTCAATTTCAATCATAAATTGGGTACTCAAGACTTCTCAACAGGTGTGCACACCCATTCAAACAGCTAACCACCATACAAGTATGATTCAACAAAGATTTAGCAATGAAAAGCATACTTTTATGCCTTCCCTATAACATGTATTCTATGGATTACGAACAATAATTAAAGCACAAAACCAAAGAACTTACCAGATTTATGATGCACAGGGGATGCCAAGATGCTTTTGTATGTCAAAAATGTGACCAGGAGTGGGTACAATTTGATAGAGGATTTGGAAGGAGAGTGTGGGCAAATGGGCAGTCTGATGGCCTTTAAACTGATTTGACTACGAGTAGGGTCAAGGGTCCGTGGTGGCGGTAATGTTTGTGGCCACGATTTCTATGGTACGAGGCCCGTGATCACAGCAACTGATGGTATTTCTGTACCTTTATTTTCCCCTATTTTTCTTATTACTTCATTTTGACACACTTTCCCCTATTCAGTTTAACATGAAAAAAAATTGCATTTCTCCTTCTCAACTCAATCAAAAACACTCCAAAGTGCCACAAATATATGGATTAATTAATGAAAAAATTACAGTCTACACTACTAAATTAAAATCAAAGGATATGAGTCACTTTCATGGCATTTCTAGGTTGCACCAACATAGCTCCTTGGTTATGGTTGTGGCACAAAGTCCTTCAGATTTTTCAAGTTGTATCCTCATGGTACTCCTTATTTACTTCTTCATGTTCAACATCTATAACTAACACCACTTGAAGCTCCATTGGTTGTTTCTTCATTTCTCATACCCAAGAGAACACTTCCCCATCATGAACTCTAAATTTTATTTCTCCAAGCTCCAAATCGATAATGGATCTTTCGGTAGCAAGGAAAGGTCGCCCAATGATAATAGGTATCTCTTGGTACATCTCACTATCTATCACCACAAAATTTTTTGGAATAAAGAATCTATCCACTTTTACCAACATGTCAAACAACACCATTTAATTTCTTGATAGACTTGCACGCCATAAAAATCCTCATCAACGTTGGAGGAGGGTTTATCAATCCAAGTCTCAGATAAGTTGCAATGGGCATAAGATTTATATTCACACCAAGGTCACATAAATCTTTTTCAAACTTATGTGTCCAAATGGTGCATGGAATTAGAAAGGCCCTGGGGTCCTCATTGTTTTCCGCTATTGCGCTACTCATGATAGCACTACACCCATGGGTGAATTTAATGGTTTCACCTTTACTAAGCTTATTATTTGACATCAATTTCTTCATAAGCTTAGCATACCTCGGAATCTCTTGGATCACCTCTAGTAAAGTGATATTAATTGAGATTTTTCTAAGCTTAGACATGGATTAATTATGCTTATAAGTCTCCTCTTTTCTCTTAAGCCTTTGTGGAAATGGAGAGCGGAAATGCATGGTGGGAAATTAATAACTTCATTCACCTTTTCATCAATCACAATTAGTTCTTTCTATTCCTCTCCTTGAGATCTTAGAGTTTCTTTCTTAGACTCAACCGCAAGATTTATCTTCATATTTATTTTCTTAAATTTTGGCTCTTTTTCCCTTATCTTACTTCAAATGGTCACCAAGAGTTTTTCTACTCGTAGTAACTATTTCCAACACATGGCCATCATTCTTAGGATTCACAACAGTGTCACTACAAAGGAGCCCCTTTGCTCTAGCATTTAGTTGAAAAGATATTTGACCTATTTACATTTCCAATTACTTAAAATAACTAGAGTGGGATACAACCATTTGGTTGATTTGTGGAAAGTCACCTTTGAATTCACAGAACATCTAGTCTATTCCCTCCACATTAATTAAAATTCATGCCAAGACATCTTTAGTTTTTTATTAGTCAGGTCAATTTCTACGGAGGTAGCGGTATGGACTGCGTACATCTTACCCTCCTTAGACCCCACGCTATAGAAATACACTCGGTTTGTTTTTGTTGTTGTTGTAGTAGTAGGGTCAACATAATTTTCTTCTATATTCTTTACTCGTTCATGAGGGGACACATAACGATCATGGTCATAGTCTCTATCCCTATAATCATGGTCATGATGTAATACCCCACACTTTTTCCTAGCTAAATTTAGATCCTAGAATATCAAGGGTTATCTTTAAAAAAGAATAACCTTTGATATATATGGAATTTTCTAGTTCTATGACCCTTCAGTGTGTACAAAATTTAATTACCCTTCCAATGATACTAAATTTTCCTAAATTCGATACTCGTTTGAGAAGTTATGCAATTTTTAGTAAAATAGTATTCCATTTACTCAAGCACCGCATTGTGGTAAAGGAGAAATTTACAATTGTCAAAATCTAGTGGACTACTGTTATTGTCCCCCATTGCGTTGAAGTCCCAAATCCCTTCTGTCACATTTTAGTGGCTCACCTCGATGGTCTCGCATCGCAGTGATGGTAAAACTTAGACTTATCCCTTTTCTAGAAGCCCAATATGATAGCCCCACGTCATGTTGATGGGCAAAACTGGGTTCATCATTTTTCCACTGAGCCACCACGATAGTGGCGCATCATGGTAGGTGGCCAAATCAGGATTTTTCTAGTTTCTGAGTTAAATTTTAAAAGGGTAATTTAGTTAATTCTCCAGCTCTAATTCATGAATAATAGATAATTTAGCCTATTCTAAGAATATTAGGCTCATTTTTCATCAATTCTCTCTCAAGAAAACCCTAGAACCTCGAAACTTAATCTCCGAGAAATCAAATTTTCTCCATTCTTCTTCTAACATAACTCAAGATAAAGTATTCCCAATTGAAGAACTTCAAGAATTCATTTTCAAAAGCTCAAATAGGAATCTAAAATCAAGTGTTCTTATCAATTTCATCAAATAAGGTATGTGGGGTTTATGATCAAGGATATTTTTTCATCCTTGTGCCCAAAACTAGTATTTAATTTCAATTTTACATGATTTTGTATGAATATACATGAGTTTCAAATGAGGTTTCATACCCAATGTTGTTATTTGCTAGATTGTGAGATTTTAAGTGATTTAGAAGTTGAATTGCATGTCTATTTTCGTATTTTCATACGTATTGCAGTAAATTCCTAATTTTTAGTTGAATTATCAATACTTAGATTATCAAACATGAACATTATGATGTTTTGACATGAATTTTATGCATGGGTAATTAAGACCTAATTGAGTATTGCTCTTTCAAGACTTATTGCACTATAAGCATCCTATGACTAGATTATTTTTAGATTTTTGATAAAGAATTGATCTTTTGATCACAACTTAGATATTAAATCCACTTTACAGTTTAAGATTATAGTTTAACTTAGCAATTATACACTTGGTTTTTAAAATAAACCATGATACTAAATTTTAAAGTGGTTTCAACAAAATGAGCATACAGATTAAATGGAGTAGTATTTAGCACTGAGTTGGGTATGTTCTCTTGCACCAGAACTACGAGCAAACATAGGTTTAGATTATCATATTATTCCCATTTCTATATGGATGACATATGCATATGTGATCACTAAGATTAGGTTATACTCCTTAGCAAAAAATGACACCTCTCCCCAATATGAGGTTTTCCCATTAGGGAACTAGACATTGGACTCGATGATAGCTTACACGGTTTATGTCGGTTAAGAGAACCTCCCAACTAGTAAAGAATAATAGAAAAGATTTTAAATTATTTCCCTAATAGTAAAAGTGAATAAATAGCTATTGAGTAAATTTTCCTATAATTTTAGAAAAGAGTAAAGAATAGCACAACAACTTTTAGAAACTAAGTGTAAAGGATCACAGTTGTATTCACACATTGCTTTATATAAGCCTTAAGCTATAGATTTCAACTTTAAGATTTCAGATATAAAATGAGTCCTTTCTACACTTAGACATCATGATTTCCAGATAGAACACTAGTACAACTTTTAGAACTAAATGTTATGACTCATTAGATTTTTAATGTATGATTTACTACACATGATTATGATTCTCAGTTTGTTTAGATATTCCAGCTTATGTGAGTCATTAACATTTGGCATGCATTATTTTATAAATTGTGATGATATTGAGAAATTGTTTTACTTATGTATTCACCCCCATATACTTAGTACATTCACAAAGTATTGATCCACAATACGTTTATGTGCTACATTGTCTCATAATGTAGGTTAACGTACTTAGTTTTAGGAGCGAGAGTGATTTCGAGCATCTCCATCTACATCCTAACAGTTTGTGAGTCCTCATAGTTTCGGGGATTTAGTCCTTTAGTTTTTTTTTTTTAGTTTATTAGTATAGTTTAGTCAGATAGTTCAAGTAAGCTTGGTGTTTGTCCCAATGACTCTCTAATTATTTTAGTAGAGGCTTGTCAGACTGCTAGATAGGATATCAGATTTTTCAGTACTGATTTTTTAGACTATTGAGTCTATTATTTTATAGAGATTATATTAAGATATTCTTAATTAGTTCAGACAGATTTCTGCATTTTATTTTTGATATTATATCTATATTCCCTAATTATGAGATTCGAACTTACTAGAAGATAGACAGGGTTAGCTTAAGGCTACTCATACTCTTTAGCACCGTGTGACATTTTCTAACTAGGTTTTAGGGTGTTACATACGATCCCTATCCCTTTCGTTCAAACCCTAGTTTCGACCTTGACTTTGATAAGCTGGGTAGGAACCCCCTGACTAATTGGTAAAATATCAAATCTCTTCATCAAGTTTCTTGGCCAATTCATTTTCATAGGCCTTGGATTCCACGATATTCACCACATTTGTGGGTGCACCAATCATATGTTTCGTTAAAAGCTCCAATTGTGTCATTATTTTTGCAATGTTTTCCTCCCTTTCTTTATCTCTCTTTCTTTTCATATTATTAATAAGGGAAGTAGTAGGGGATCCTTTTGGTACCTCGGCCTCATGAGTGTGCCTCCCATGGTTTTTCTCGGAAACTTCCTAAAGTGAGTTTTTAGCTTCATGATAAGTTAATTTCATAAAAGAACCTCCCGTAACACTCTCTAACATGGTTTTGTTGAGTTCACCTAGAGCCCGATATAAGATGTGGAGAAATATTTTCTCTGGAACTTATGGTTGGGAAATTGTATGAGTTTTCCATTGAATATTTCCCACACCTCGTACTAGTGTTCTCTATTAAATTGCCGTAAGTTTGTGATTTCATCACACAATTATAGATCTTATGTAATGCCATGAGTCTTTACCCCGGGTGCTACATGGTGCATAACTGATATCTGTTGTGAGCACTGAATAATAATACTGAAATAAATATGGAATTAGGATGAATTTCCATGAAGTTAAAAATCTAAATACTGATAAATAATAGCATTTGGTAAAATCATTTGAAAACTAAACACTATTTGAAATAGTCTAGTCTTGAAGCCTTTAACTGAAATGCTTTAATATGGAGTTAATGGGACAAGCCCCTAACTAACTCAAACTAATGCAATACTAAAACTACTGAATCTCTGAAATAAAAGCATATCCTTGATAGATGATGAATCACTACTAAATATGCGACTGATGATAGGATCTATCTAAGTGCGGTCGGGAACCTTAGTGTCTAAACCTATGATATTAGACATCATAATGCAAATAAAGTGTATGGATCAGTATGTGAAATATAATGGTATGCTAGATGAGGTAAGGATGAATGCATGGGTTCATATGCTTGAACAGTAACTGACTGAATGATATAGAGTAACCGAATGTGAGAGTACATAGATAACCAAAACTGCTGTAAATATTGAGTACGTCATATTGTTCATATACATATAAATATATATACTATATATGAGGTTTTCTGAAGCTAAGTACCAAGTTTTGATAACTGAGTAACTGATATCTAAAGTTACTGATAGCTGAATTACTAATATTGAGAGGTTGTATCTGACAGTCCTGATTCTGTAGAACTGAGCTAAGTTCTAAATTGAGACTGAAATGGAGACCGTGGAAGGTAATCATCTAACTGACATGCCCCAAATCTGAGTTGATAGGGGTCCAACCTGTGACCTTTTTTGGAAGGGTGATAATACCGTGCCATGGGTACTAACACTGGAAAAAAAGAATGGCAAGCCTAACTGATGAGGACACCTAGGCAGAGTTAAGCGTAATCTAATGGGTGACCCCTGGGAGGTAGTCTAGCCTAGTTTGGCATGTCTCTTATCATTCTTCGTTTGCTACATAGTTTTGGATTATAGGGACTGCTACTAGCAACTTTTCCTCTCTGATGGGGAAGCTGTCATCCCTTCACTCGCTCAGTGCTAAATCCTACTCCCAACTAAAAGACACTAATTATTAAACTAAAATGAACTGGACTGATATTAAGCTTTACTGAGTTTGGAAACTGACAAAATTTACTTAATTCTGCTAATGGACTAAGACTACTGATTGTGAAATGACTGATACTATTCTATAACTATTGCAGCTCTAGATAAATATCTATATTTTCGGGTATTAAATACCACCAAGACTTGATAGCATGAAAAGTAAAACATAGCATGATATTGAAAAGAATAACAATGTTCACTTGTTCATAATTCATCCATAGAGACATTTTATCAATTACTTGCAAGTCATAACCTTGTACATGATTAAGACCACATAATGACATGTCATGATTCCACTATTTACTTTATATAGGCAATTTAGGAAACACTTGGGGAGGAAGGATTATTTACATGATAACGACAAACAAATGAACATCATGATACATTAATCAATTTGTAAATTCAAGGATTTATTAAGATAATCACATATTAATCACATATACTATTCAATTTTCATTAAACTTGCAATTAAATCATGGATTGAAACCTAACTAATATCATGAACATGAATTCAATCTAATTAAAACATGGAAATCATGAATCTGAGATCTTGTATGTTTAAAAAGGGTTCTTGGATTTCATGGGTGAAAGGAACCCAAGAATGAACACCTAACATACCTAAATCTTATGGATTCTTGAATTTATTGAAGGGTTTCTTGATCATTAGTCTTGATTCTTGAAGCTAGGGTTTTGCTCGATTTGAGAGAGAATACTTTATTCTTGAGGAAAAGCGAGGAGATAATAAGGTATTAGGTTATTTAGGGTATTAATCCTGTCTTTAGGTTGATTAGGGGTTTTGAAAATTGACCAAACAGCCCTTGAAATAAAATGACAGAAGATGCAAATCCCGTTTTTTCACCACAGCACAACACGGTACAATCGCGCTGGCTCACTGGAAAGTGGACAACTGGGAACCAGAGATTTGGCGCAACACGATTCCATCGCACTGGCTCACTGCATATGAATTTACCTATTTTCATTATGCGCCATGATCATGGAGTCACACAGTAAAGTGAAAACTTGGAACTGGGTCAACCCTAAAATTTCTTCTTTAATTTCCTTAAGGCAATTTTCCTGACTTTATTGACCCTTTCATAGCTTTACAACGTAGCCTACATACTTCATTCAGTGTTATGACTACCTGGTGGAACATATACACCACCTTTTTCTTTGTAATCATCCTTGCATCTCCAATCACTATCTCTTTCTAAGTTCCAATCTCTACTACTATCCCCATAATAGTTTCAACCTTGGCTTCCTTTCCCTTTTTCTTTGAAACCTACTAACTCTCTATCTAGATATTTTGTCTCTTCTTCAAAATTAGAATCAGATGATCTAGAGGCCCTACCCTATGAACTCACTAAATTTATCTTTTAAAAATTCGTTATCGCAAATTTTTTTGCCAATAAACCAACCTTCGTTCTTAGGTAAGAAACCTTTTGCACCATTCTGTTATCTATAATTCTTTGCTCGCTGGAAGCACCAATAGCATAAGTGTCAGTGCCTCTGTCTATCTCTTAAGTATGCCTCCATCTATTTATGAGAGAGATCTAATTTACTATCTCTGATGTTGCCTCCCAATGCAAACATGTGAATGCTCTAATAGTAATAGTATCTACTATAGCCTCCAAACTAGTGTTGAGGGCTTAATATAATAGTTAAAGTAAGTTGCTTCTCGTAATTTTATGATACAGCACCTTCATAAAGTTTTTCTTAAACTGGAACCATTCCTCATGCATTGATTTAGAGTGCAACTTCCTGATATTATATATCTTATCCTTTAGTTATAGGATTCTGGATAGTTGAAATATATGGTCTAGAAACTACCTCCATAACTTATTCCAAGTAGTAATCGAAATACGAAAAAGTTCCCCTAACCATAATGTAGCTTCATTAGTTAGAGAGTAAGGGAAAATCCTGAGTTGGAGAGCTTTCTAATCTACCCCTATATAGTATATGATGTTTATACTCTAATGAAATTAGTAAGGTGCATTTTTAAAGAATCCATCGGCAAGACTGCAAACACACCTTTAAGATTTAATAGCTTGATCATGGCACTAGTAATATTGAACTTCACACTAGGTGTCAATGTAAAAGGAATGATAGATCTATTCTTGGTAGCCATAACGTATCCTAAGTTTCCCTCCATATCATCATATATTTGCAAGTACTGATAGGATAGAAGTATTTGAGCTCTACCCCTTCTACTTTTTTTGAGTTCTGCTCAATGATCAACTGCCAGTCTCTGCCTGACAAGTTGTGTCTCCTATGCTATACGATGTGCTTCCACATCCCTTGTAGCATTATATTTCTCTAATAACCTATTGGTAGTCTAATCAATAGTCTCCTGAATTATAATAGCTGGTAAGGGAGGAAAATCGTTTGGGTTATTTCAAAACCCTTTAAGCCCACTTTCTCATTCGTGTTTTGGTATCCTATGATTATTCGATAAGATTCTTGCTGGTTCTGTACCAAATGGCATTAAGGGATTTCCTTGACTCCTTGTACTAGGCTTACACTGGTGTATGCCTTAAGAAGAACATAAAAATAAGACACAAAAACTTCAATAACTTTAATCAATAACTCATAATCAATGTCATCGGCAATAGTGCCAAATTTTTTATAACATCCAAAATTACACCTCCTTAGAAATATAAAGCAGTTGATGTCAAAATATAATAAATCAACTAGGTTGGGGTCGAATCCACATGGAATAGGGCAAAATTATTAATCCAACATTTTAAAATAGTTCGACAGTGTATAAAACTAAATGGTGAATTTGCTTTAATTAGTAGAAAGTAACAAAAATTGAATGCTTTTGGTTCCTAACTCTTTAGATTTATCGTACTCTATTGAACTTATCCAATATCTATAATGCAAAATCTAATAATTTATATATCACTAACCATCTTGTGAACGAAATAGAGGATATCACAATTTACCATTTAAGTCTTAGAGTGTCTCCATAATAACCATTACCCTACATAACAAATTTACTATTACCTTTTAAGTCTATTGTTAATTAGATGAGATGGCAAAATTATAAGATGAGGTGAATCTCAAATTACTACTGTGATCTAATTTTCCTTAACTCTGCTACTTTTATTAAGTAGTGAATAGTTGTAGGTTCTTAACGTTTGCAACAACTAACAAATATATAAACTAAAGATGATGACAATACATGCAAAAATATTAGTTGGGAACAATGTTGTACTTCCCCTATGTTCTTATTCATCCAAGGTACCCACAACCCTAAATAAGGTAATTAACTTCTTATAGTTATGAATCAAATCATGGAATTTATAACGAAAGTATAGAATCAATCACAATAATGTACGAAGAAAACCTGAAGTCTCAAATCAACAAATCAACCAAAATCTAAGAACAAAAGATTTCCAAGATAAAAATACAATATTGTAATTAAAATATATGTTTGTGAATAATATGAGTGCATAAACAAATTAAAAAATTTCAAAACGGTATTTATAGATTACATGGACACCCTAGGAAACCATTCCAAAACAAAATAGAAAAATCAAAGTTGGTGGCCACCTACGAAGCCACTAATAGGCTGTAGTTTCCACCATGGTTTGTAGGTGGGAGCCTATAAGCTCCATGCACTAAACTTCTACAGGATCTTCTTTGAACTTCATCTTCTGAAGCTTTATCTAGCACCTACGGGATGTAGGTGGTACCTACTAGCGATAAGTGCACGTCGTAGAAAGTAGGGTCAAATTTTCTAACTTCTAAATCTCTAAATTTCATCATCCTAACACTTTTTCTAGAACCTACACCAAGAAGGTAGTACCTACAGGTCGTACGTCCCCACTTAGGTGGTCCAAAGAACAAGTTTTCACTTCTTTTCTCCTGTATAGCTTCTAAAACCTGGTTTCCTACACAGAACAACACAAAAAACATAATATCTAACAAAACGACCTAAGTAACTACATATTTTTATTGTTATAAGCATTGAAAGTTCTAAGAAACCACAACACATCAATGAGCCCGTGGCATTTGGAGTATTATTATTCTTTCTCTTATGTACTAGAATAATCTCTATATTGTATTTAGAGATGGGTTGTATCAGTAAATCAATTTAGTACTTCAAGGTGTAGTATAATTATATTAGAAGCTCTTGTATTGATTCCATTGAGTTTTGGGACAATCTTTTGTATTTTAACCTTTTTACTTTATTAATTCCACATTCTTGCTTTGTTCTCTTGGTAGGCCATTGCTAATAGTTGTGGACTACGAGTTTACCTACTGGTGGTATATAGTTAGTTCCATCATGACTTGAGAAATTTGGTTATGGAAAATTAGTAAGAGTGCTAAGGTTTGTCGGTGCGTTAGTACAAAAGCTATGTGTTTAGTAGAGTGCTACAGATTAGTATGTAGATGTTTGTATCCTATTTTCTAGAGGCTATAGGGCATTCTTAGAAAACTTTATTCATGGCTCCTTGCCATATTTTTGTGATTTAATTTACCTCAAGTACACTATTTGACTCTTTTTTATCCTAGATGGACAATGCAAGGTAGTTGATAGATGTAGACAGTACTTTGACACCCATTTTTATAGATTCAGCACAGTGTAATCCCAAGTGTCTGGGATTGATGTCTAAGATCTTCAGCATCATTCAGACGATTTGAGGCCATCGTAGTCTCCGATAGAGTTTACGATTGCTTCAGCTTTGGGACATACAATATTAAGGATCTCGTGTATTTTTGTGGATAACTCATAGACAGGGATGTAATCTGGTTCATCAAGTAGTTCTTAGGCCAGATTTGTCTTTGTTGGTGTTTATTAGGATTCTTTATTAATTTTGGAGTATGAGATTGGGTTCCTTGAGTGGGCCTAATATATTTCTATGGAAGATCCTTCAAAGTAGTACTTGGTTCATAGATTTTATAGAGGATAAGCATTTCCATATTTTTTGCATTAAAGAACTTTATAGAAGCTGTGTCTTTAATTTGATTATCATGCGAAGGCTAGAGAAAGATCAGGTATGAAGACTTATGAAGGTGGCACTAAGGGGCTATGTTATTTATATAGGATATTGGTATTCTATTAGCGGGTAACGATCCTTCCGCTGGAGGTCAACATTATTTGTATCCTATAAGTTCTATGTCGACTGCATTTAAAACTATGTGTGGCACTTAGCTTTCTCGAGGTAATCATAGTGGACAGAGTTCCCACTAGACCTTGCAAAGTATTTGGTATAGTCTTCAAGACATGGTGTTCATTATGTATTAGAGGGTATAGAATCTTGAGGTATCCCAAGATCTTTTTTTGGTTGTGGTATGATAAGACATTAGTCTAGGGAGTTCCCCAGTTATGAATTGGTTGTTCAAACAATGTTAGCATATTTTTTTCTATAGCCTAGAGTTACTGTGATGTGTTATGATTATGGGAAGGATGTTCATTTAAGTTGAGAGTGCCCTCGGCGTCTATTGGTTGACCGATTGGGGTAAGCTCATAATTTATGCAAGGTTAGGGTTGTAGGGGCTTGTTATGACTGTAGAGAGATAAGCCACTAGTCTAAAAAGTGCCCCGACATAGTATTATTAGTTTTATAGCTTAATTAGAGAATTTTAATAGTGTTGTGTCCTTATTGGTGGGATACAGTATGCGTAGTTCCTTAGTTGATATTTTAGTTGGTCAGTCCAAGTTTGGACCCATTTAGATTTATTTTCTCTCAAACCCGTCAAGCAGGTGAGCTCCAAATTTCATAGTGATAAGTGCACTTTTATTCCATGCCTTTACCTTTGAATTTGAGTGTATTTTGATTCTCTTAACTATCGATAGTTGTATGCCTTGATAGATTCATATTTATTGTTGTATGCCTTAATATAAAGTTCATGATTATGTGTTTACCCCCATAGATTATTTCTTAATATAGTGGATAGAGTGGATCAGTATTGATATTTTTCCCTTATTAGTGTAGTATCTAGTTTTGAATCCCATTTTCCATGGCTTGTTGGTTTTCTTATGGCCCTATAGTGGTATTTGCTATTGATTTTCATTTTTGGTACCACCTATTCCTTATATAGATGTTTATACTATTATGGTTTTTATTTCCCTACTGTTTGATTTTATTGATCCTTGCTTGGTAGATGACTATACTGTTAGTATCTAGTTAGAATCACCATCCTCGCAGTTCTTATTCTTTAGCTTAGCAAACTAAATTTGTTGGAAGAATTCTCTATTATAGTGAGGTGATCTTGGTTGCTTTCCTCTTTTATATCTATATTCTAGATTTGTTATGGAATATTTTATATTAGTGAAGGTAAGATTACCTTACGTGGTTCAATTATGGTTGTAAAGTTAATAATTTTCTTATTTTGCATGTTCTTGAGTTTATGATTACAAGAATTTCGTGCTAAGTTACAGAGGTTGTTGCATTGGCTATCCCTATCTATGTAGCTTAGTTTTATGGTTGATCAATTTGGGGTCTATTCTTCTGATTTAACTAGATTACTTGATAGTGGCTCTGATTTTGATATTGAGAATTCTTGGATTCATCTTTTCAATTCATCGAGTTCATCTCCCTATGGTGTTTTTCCGTTTTTATTGGTGTGGAGTTTGATACTATATTCTTGTTGTGATGTGGTTCGTATCTAAGGGTAGTTAGAGAGTTAGAGGTAGGTGATTTTTCTGTGGCCATTTTTAAGTTAGAAAATTTGAAATTCATTATCTTAAGTTGCTTGGTTCATTTTCTTAATGTGGTCTTGACTTTGGTATTGGTGTTGATATTGGTACATTCTTCCTCACTGATTTTACTGATGGATTGATTGATTTAAGATTGTCCTACTTGGGTGGATTTGGGAAATCTTCTTTTTAGAATTTATTCAGCCTAATAAGAGTTGATAGAGTGTGTTTCCTATGTTATATGTGCCTATGGGCATTAGTTGTCATGATGGAGTATTAGATTGAGTAGATTTTGGTTAAAGTTTTATTTCTCCAAGTTGATAGTGTTTTTCTCATCTCTAGTATAGTTTCCAGCATTGGTGAGTTCTTGAGTTTGCATTAGCATTTCGTATCCTCAGTGGATATAAATTTTGTTTTCATGTTTTTAGCCCAGGTATCTTCTATTGTAAGTTTGTTCTTCATTTATGTTTCAAATTTGGCTTAATATGATTCTGTCAAGATACGTCTAATCTTAATAGTAAGGTCGATTTGAGTATTTGGCCTTAGTTTTAGCTTGTTGGTTCATTTTCATATTTGACTCAATAGAATGGTGATTTGGAGGTTATGATAGATTGGGAGTGTGAATGCTTACCCATCTTTAGGTTTGGTTTTGGTAGTTGAGGTTGAGTGGTTTAGCCTTTGTGTCGAGATTTTAGCTTGGAGCTGTAGAGCTTAGGTGGAACCTTCTTTTCAGATTTATCTCCATCGGGATTTCATTTAGAGGTTGGCAAAGTGTAGTCTATGGTTACTTATTTGGTCTTATTTAGTTCCGATGGATTATGGGTGTTCATAGAATAGTCTGTGGACTCGGTATTGGTTCCTTCAGCGTTGACTTTGGTTTATTGTTTTCATTGGGATTTTTGGATGATCGACTCAACTAGAGTAGTATGCTAGTGTTATATTCAGCACGGCTTCATTCTTTATTGATGGGATATCCTACAGCGGATTATTTAGTAGTGAGTAGTTCAGACCATTTGTAGCATTGGAATAGATTGAAGACCTTGGTTGTCTCGATTTGTGTTCCCAGGTAGAACTTTATTTGCTTATTCTTATGCTTGATTTTATGTATTTTTCAGTATTGTATCTTCCATTCTTGGCTTTATTTTGATGAGATTATAGGGACAGGACTCAGGTGATTTTCTTACTGGTTTAGAGTGGATAGCATGTTTGGAAAAGTAAACCAAGGTTTTCTTTGAATATGGAGTTTGTTACATGACTCATGCCATGGTTTGTGGTTTGTTTTGATGAGTTTTCATTTGATTGTGTTGGTATTGTTGTGGTATCAGTGTGTCGTGGTTTAAATTAGTATGAATTGGCCTACCTCGACCAATTTAAAAGCCAGTTAATGGATGAGGTCGAGTGTTTCTATACGATAACAAAGTGCAAAAGTTGGTTGGAATAGGGATATCTGTTGCAAAATCCCTTGAAAGCTTTGTTTCTTTTTGGAGGTTATTTGAGAAGTCTTGCTCGGAGCACGCGGGCCTAGTACCAGCTCCCTTCGAGCTTTGTGATCTTTCAATACATTGACTTTTTTTGACAAAAGTCATTTTATTAGTGGATATTGTAATGACCCTCTAGGTGATTTCCTTAATTTTCATGCTTTTTTGGTGTATCGAACCTTCCTACAGTAGCAACATGTCATTTATGACATGCTGAAACTCTTGGTTCAGTAATCGGATAGTTCGTTAGGATTTTAGGATCATTTTACTGTTTTGGAGCTTTTGATATTTAAGAGTTGGTCTCGGACCAAAATGCAAAGTAGATTACCTTAGATGAAAATTCTAACAACGTAATTAGCTCCAGAAAATTGATTTTTGGCTAGGGAGAACCTTGGTTCATGTCCCGAGGCTTCTGGACTCCTTTTGGGCTATTGGGCCGAGTTTATGAAAATTCAACTATAGGTGTGGCCCCTATATTTGTCCAAAACAATCTCAGATGAAAGTTTTGATAAATCCATTAGATCCAGAACATGTTTTACAATTAAATTTCCCTATTGGGTCATGTTCATAGGGTTATGAATGAGTATATGGAGGTCAAAAATAAGTTTTTGACATTGCTGGAGCAGGTGTATTTGGGGAATCGAACCTTTTCCAATTTGATCAAGTCTCTTGAGAGAATATTTGGCGGCTTCAGCGAATAATTTTACCCTTTGACCAGGTCACTTAAGCGATCAAAGTGTTTCTTAAGAGACCATCGCTAAGTATAAGACCCAAATTAGTATTTTTGATATTTTTGGAGCTAGAAAGCTCCAATTTGGATAATTTTTTATCCTTTTTCTCATATAATAATTGTATATTAATTTAGAACTCTACTTTCCTCATTTCCAAAGAACTTCTATTTTATTTTTTGTGATTTCCACCCAAGTTGAGTATCAAAACCCCATTTTCACCATTTTTGGGGCTTAGGAGTTCAGATTTGGGCAATTCCAAAGGAGTTTTTCAGATTTCCACCATGAGTAAGTTTTCTGGTATTTTAATTTCCCATTGATTCATCTTCAAAACAACATCAAATTCTCAATTTCAAGATGGGTTTTGGGGTTTTTTCGGTAAATTTTGAAAATGGTTTTTCTTTAATTTAAACCTCATTTTAGCTTGGGTTTTAAGATATAGACTCCTATGAGTATGGGGAACGTATTTCTAAAATAAAAATATGGTTTTACCTCTTTTATACTCAAACCCATTTTGGGGTTCATTTTAGACCCATTTTGACTATTGCAATATGGGTCTCATTTTACTCCTAACGACGCATATTACTATGTTTACATTGTAATGATATTTTGAGATCCTAGTACGAGGACGTACAATTTTTGGATCATTCATGGCTTGTGGTTCGACATAGAGGTAGGCCTCTGTCTACTCTTCTTCATAAGATGGTACTTTATATATGTTTCATGTTAGATATGAATGTTAGGATGTGATTTTGGGTAGAACCTCATGGTATAGACTGATCTATGATTTTGGAGGTCTAGAAGGATAATTGAACATGTAGATGAAATATTTATTATACTCTTATGATCATATTTCCTTCTTCATAGATTAAGTTTACTCAAATTATAGTTTTGATATCATGCTATTATAATTATGATATCATGATAAGTATGGGATGGAATTTAGGTTTTGAAAGCATGATTGGTATGATTAGTCTTATTTGGACTGTTCAGACTACCTTGGAACCGTAATTAAGGAGGATTTGACTTAGTTTCTTATGTTTTAGGTGGAATTTCTAACTACGGGATAATCATGGATTATCTAACATGTAGAATTTAATTTAGATACCTTATTCCAATCTGTAGTAGAAATTGCCTAAATATGTATTTTGGAGATTAGAAATGGTTCCCTTTCATCACACCATTGGTAAAAACATTTGTTTCCCTTTGTGGACTTATTTACGCATTTTAGAAATAATTGAGACTAGTGAGACTTTAGTATGTGGTTACTTCATGACTCGATGGATTGTGATGGTTTCCCAGATTATGTTATGGTTATGTCAGATGTATAATTGGGCCCAACGTCGCAATTATGACAATGGTTGGATTCCAGTAGGTATTTTATCCTTGTAAATTTTGTGGCCATAGTTTATAGATGTTTTGATGCTTATGATTACATTGTTTAGATACTGGTGATGGCATGCATAGATTCGGTACATTCATAATCACTAAACGGTAAATGGTATGATTCTAACTAAAATATGATTTTATTACAATTTTTCCTAACGAGGGGTTTAGTCCCACTTTTAACTTTTAAAATAGATTTCTTCATAACAAAGATCGTGCCATTTTATCAAATAAGTTATGAGACTTCGAGATTAAAGTAATATTTTAGACATGATTTCATCGAAACCCTAGGACAATTGAACTATGTGCTCTAATACCTAGTTTGTAATGACTGGAGACTACCCCCTTGTCGTAACGCGATTCTTGGAACCACAAGAGATCCCAAGTTAAACCATCAACTGACGTACTACTTGAGCAACCGATTTAAATTGTACAATAACTAAATTTGTTGATTAGAAACATGATCATAATGAAATCTGAATAAGTATAATACTGATAAAACTTACATCATGACAAGACTACGAAAGAAACTTGAATTACATGTAATGACTCTGACTGACTATCTATGAAGCGTCTACTATACTTACTATAGATAGCTGGGACATGCCTCCAATTAGCACAAATCAATACATATGAATAATAACAAGATACAAGATGAACTACAATTGACTTGAGTCCTCAAAACAAGAGATCCCATCACATGCTGTTTGGAAGCTGCGAACTATCTTATTATGACGGGTGGCTACAACCGGTACCTACATTATGAGACAATGTAGCACATAGATGTATATGTGGATTAGTAATTTGCAATGTACTGAGTAAGTGAATATATTCACTAAATCATGAAAATACTTAAAAAATGCTTTAAAACTGAGGACATAAGTTAGTTGTTGAAACATACATTTGAAACATGACTATACGTGAAAACTATAAATCATAGAGAAATTTATAAATCATGAGCTGAAAACAGTTCTGTAAGCTAGGAAGCGGTAGAAACATAAATGTTGTATGTAAATATTTTGTAAGGCTAAATATGCTGTAAAACCTGTACCGAGGATAATGTATGAATACTGGTTCTGAAACGTTTTTGTGGAAACTAACATAACATAAGGATCTGAATATACAAATATTTTCAGAATGAATGAATAAATATATAAAACCAAACATAACTTATACTAAGCATAACTGATTAATTGAATGACTGATGCATGTGTGACTGAACAACTGAAATCAAAGTAAATGATTAACTAGTATTTATCTACTAAGTAGTTGATATATTAATACTGAATAACTAATATTTGAAAGTTAAACAACTAATAATAGAATACTAAATAAGTGACATTTGAATACTGGTTAATTGATATCTATACGTTGGTTATCTGATAAATTTATACTTATTAATTTATTTCTGAATACTAATTAAGTAAAACTAAACTATAATTGGTTTGATAACTGGATCGTAACTATTTAAGGTATCATGTAACCGACATGCCCTGATATGAAGTAATTCGGGTCCAACCAGTAACCCAAATTTTAAGGGTGTCAGTACTGTGCAATCGGTACTAACATATAGCTGTGTGGATCCAACAAACTTGCATCCTAAAGGACTAAGAAGTCACTCTATACTAGTAGGTGATCCCATAAGATATGTGTCATCCCTCAACTTGAAGGAAGAAATCTCAAACCTAAATTGGCTATAGTTCTGGAAGTCAGGGACTGTAACCAAAGTTCATACCCTTTACTGGCAGGTGAACTCCCATCCCTAGGTTTGCTTGGTGTTAAATCCTACTCCCAACTAAACTGAAATAAACTATGTCTAACTGAACATTATTTTTTATAGTGCTCATCATTATCATACATATCTGAGTATATTAGGAAGATTCATGGCTTAAATATCTTACTACTTGAAAGTTTGAAATCTTGTAAAATACATAGGTATCGGATGTTCTTAAGCCAACACACTAAATGGTCATAAAATACGATAAAGTACAAAGCTAGAATATGTAATCATGATTCAAAGAACCAAACATAAACATTTCACCAAATAAATAAGAATTACGAACTAGAACATGGGAATGTGTTAAGGAAACAACATTTTTACATTGCTAAATTCATAATTTGATACAGCAACATGAAATTCACTTGAACATGACATAGGAAATTGTAGTTTAAACACCAATTAACCTAAACTTTCATGGGATCATATGTGGACATGAAACTGAGTTCGATTACAAAGGAAAGACATGTATTTTACCCATCATGAACATATAAAACTCCATAGTAAGACAAGAGCCCATATTTTAATCAAAGAGATGATTTTAGGGCTTAATGGGTGAAAGGGACCCATTGATGAATGCCCATATACCTTAATTGAATGGATTCTCGAAGAAATCTTAAAATTAAATATTGAATTCTTGTGTTCTTTAGAAAAGAAGTTTGGATTAGAGTTTACACATGTAAGAACGATGGTTCAAATTCTTGTTCGAAAATATAGGGTGTTACATTATCTCCCACTTGGAATCATTCATCCTTGAATGTTGGATAGAAACTTGTTGAAGTCTTAGAAGTATGTAATAATGTACACATGACATGTCTAGTAATGAAGGATGTGGATGATCTAAAATATTAAAACTTCTATCATAAAATTTATTTCTAAGATGACTTTTCTTTATTGACTGTAAGGAGATAATTCATGCTGAGAGTATAGAACTCAATTGAAATATTCATGATATGATCATACATATACAAATGTGAAGTGGTAACAGATGTAATACAATTAAAAGAGTTACTAAAGATGGAATAATGTACATAACTTCTCATTAGGAATTATCAAGCCTATTATGTATGCACGAATCATGAGAGAACAGAACCACGGTCGTACAAAGGGTATTACAATGTCTAAGCTGGAATACTTGGAAAACTGAGGTCATTCACTGAACAATTATGTTATGAGTAATTACTAAGTAGTTGAATCTGAAACATAATGCTTGGAATGTATTGAATTTATAACTTGCATGGACATGAATGAATTACCTCATTGAATAGGCATATTTATGAAACTTCGGATAGTAAGACTAGGTGGAGAGACTGAAAACCGTAGGAACTTGTCTATCTCACTGCTAAACTAGATTGGTGGCTATACGAAATGAATTATACTAAAAGTTCATACTCAAATGGAGTATTTATCCAACACTTTGATAAGAAATTCTAATGACATTAGGGAGAAAAGAATTTGTGGGCATTATCTGAGTATGATATCTGATTAAGAAATCTCACTACGGCTACAACATCTATAAAATAGAACATAGGCCTATGAAACATAATCTAAGGTAGAATTACTAGGCCTTCGGCAATACAAATTATGACTTTCAAGTTTATCCCCACTTCTCAAATACTCACATAGGTACATACAACTACTCTAGCCAAAGTCTGAGTTGAGCAACAAACTCTCACCATGTTCAAGCCTAATTAAAAATCAGAAGGTACTGCACATAACACCATAATACTAGTCTGAACCATGAATTAAACACCCCATTCATGTTTCACAAGTCTTATCTTATGAGTAATTCTTTTGACCACTTCAATATCTAAATTCAAGCTCTTACTACGAATTTACTAGCACACAATGCACCCATCTACTTATACACCAACATGACATTAAAGCCAATCTACATAACCATATATGAACTTCTAGGAAAACAACATAAAAGCATGTTTCTCATATTCTCTAAACCTCTTTCAATAAAAAATTCCATGCACTATCCCCAAGAAGACACACATAGAATTCTCAACTCACCGTGACATATATCAAAAGCTTTCTCTCAATATTTCTTCAAATTTATAACCTTACATAAAAAGACATACAATAATCTTCCCTCAATAAGGAAAATTTAATCTTTCTCATCTAACTTATTGGTCATCAATTCTTAATTACCACTACCTTATCATTAACAGAGGTCACCAAAAAGATAGAACATAAAATTCCAAAGCCTAGAAGGATACTATACGAAACTTGATACTTAAATATGGCCTCAGGAATAGAGTATCCATGGCATATAATCATTAAAGAGATCTACACTGAGGACATATGTTACTTAATCAGAAATTTTTGCTGATAATAAAGAGTGTCGCATTAGTACCTGGGACTGAACATACTCTACATCATAGGTACATGAGTCATGAGCTGCATGAATGGAGTTTGGAGTTCATAAATTCATGGAATCTAATTGGTACTGCTGAGTGTACTATAACTCCTCGTACTAGGAATTGAAAGTGTGCATGATTCTATTGAAAGTGTATGAATATAGGCTCTGATCATAAAAATGACATGTAAGGCACGAATAGATATCGTAATGACTTAAGTACAAAATGTTCCACTAAGATAAGAATGGGTTGGTCATCATCCTCCCTTACTACTATTCTTCAACATAGTGGCATCATTACTAGAATCTGAGAGCCTAACATGGTTTCTTATTCTATCATCTCCTTTTTATCTTTAAGCCATTAATCTAAGTTTGTAGTCCCTTTTAATAAACATAAAACTAAACCGTAACCAATTTACTCTAGAGTCTGAGATATAATAATACATATAAATAATAAACTCACCCTAAAAGTCTACACCTAAAAATATAAAACCCACTACTAATACTTTTTTATGAGAAAAAATCTTAGCTTTTTATAGCCCATAACTTAGCTGGTATGAACATAATATGCTACACTACAGGCCTCATTTGTAATTAGCAACTCAAGTGTACTATCTAAGGACACACATTAAACCTTAGAAGTAATACAGTCCCATATCACCTTAGGTGGACCTCAGAACATACACCCATAATCATACTTAGATTTGTATCAATAAACGTAAATTCTTGCATACATTGCTTAAAGCCTACTGGTCTACCTTTCATACAACTAACCTTTTGGATACATAATCTTCTAAATCTAGATAAACGCTATCCCCACTTTACTATTGTTAAACTTCTAGGTCCATACTTCTAACGCTTGGTCATATGCTGTCATAGGATTCTGAGAAGGCATCTGAGGGCACATTTGACTTTGTATTAGCGTACGATTTTCATGAACATGAATGAAATCTTTCAATCTTAAGGTTTGAAAAAAATTAATGGAATACTTTTAAGCCTGCATGAAATCCCACAACTGTTATGGGGACTATTTAAGAAAACTCTATCTGTTAGGATCTAAGCTTGGCTATTTGTGTTACCTCAAGAATAAGGAAAAGTTGGCACAAATAGATTAACATAAGAATCTGCATAAGTTCTTTAAAGAACACTTCTACTACACAATTTGAGACATGAAATAAGGGAAACATTTCTTAAATTCCAGGTAGCCTCTTAAAGAAAATTACAAACATCTCCATACCATTTTGCAAGACTCTACTAGACACGGCTTCATAGACCCTCTAGGACACTTAAACTCTATTCCTTGATATCAATTTTGAAATGACTTGAGACTACCCCCTAGTTGTAACACGATGCTTGGAACCATAAGTGATCCTAAGTTAACACATAAACGAGTATTATTCTTGAGAAACTAAATTAAACTGTATAAAAACTAAATTGCTTAAGCAGAAAGATGATGATAATGAAATCTGAATAAGTATAGTACTAATAAAGCTTACATAATTATAAAACTGAAGAAAGAAACTTGAATTACAGGTAATGACTCTAAATTACTAACTATGAAACCTCTTCTATTCTGACTATAGATAGTTGGGGCATGCCTCATACTACAACTAATTAATACATATGAATAATAACAAGATAGAGCTTGAACTACAATGAACTAGGATCCCCCAAATAAGAGAACTCATCACCTACTGGCTGGAAACTGCAAATGATCTAATTATGATGGGTGGCTACAACTTGTACCTATCTAATGAGACAATGTAGTACATAGATGTATATGTCGATCAGCACTTTGGAATGTACTGAGTAAATGGACACATACAGTAAATCATGAAAATACTTAAAACAGGCTTTAAAACTAAGTATATAAGTTCTTTACTAAAACATACATTTGAAACATAATTATGTATAAAAATAGTAAATGATAGTAAAATTTATAAATCATGAGCTAAAAATAATTTTGTAAGCTAGGAAGAGGTAGAAACATAAATTTTGTATTTAAATCTTTTGTAAGAATGAATATGTTATAATAATTGTATAAGGAAACTGTATGAATATTGGTTCTGGAATCCTGTGGTGAAAACTAACAAAACTCAAGGATCTGAATATACAAATATTTTGAGTATGAACGAATAAACATACAAAATGAAACATAACCTATACTAAGTAGAACTTATCAATTGATTGACCGATGCCTGTGTGAGCGAACAACTGAAATCAAAGTAAATGCTTAACTAATGTATATATACTAAGTAATTGATATATGATTATTGACTAACTAATATCCAAAAGCTTAATAATTGATCATTGAATACTAAATAAGTGACATTTGAATATTGGATAACTGAATCTATATGCTGGTTATTTGATAAATTTATACTAATTAACTGATATCTGAATACTGATCATGTAAAACTCAAATGTAATTGGTTTGATAACTGGATTGTAATAGTGGAAGGTATCAAATAACTGGCATGCCCCGATCTGAGCTAATCATGATCCAACCTGTAATACTAGTTTTAAGGGTGTCAGTACCGTTCGATGGGTACTAATACATAGCTATATGGAACAACTAAACTTTTGTCACAAAGGAGTAAGAAGTCACCCTGTACTAGCAGGTGCTCTAATGAGATATGTGTCTACCCTTAACTTGAAGGAATATATCTCAAACCTACATTAGATATGTAGTTATGGAAGTCAGGGACTGCAACCAAAGGTCACACTCTCTACTGGCTGGTGAGCCTCCATCCCTAGGTTCGTTTGGTGCTAAATCCTACTCCCACCTTAACTAACACCAGTACTGAACTAAATTAATTTTTACTGAACATTATTTCTGATTGTGCTCATCATGATCATAAATATCTGAGTATATTAAGAAGATTCATGCTTAAATGACTTACCCTTTGAATGTATGAAATCTTGTAAAACACATAGGTGTCAGCTGTTCATAACCCGCCATCCCTGAATGATCATAAAACATGATATCAAATCTTAGAACTGTAATATGGATTCATGGTTCAAATACCAAAGCATAATCATTTCACCAAGTAAGTGATAATAATGATTTTCAACATGGAAATGTGTTAAACATGAGGAAACAACATGATTACATGGATAAATTCATAATTTGAGATTGCAACATCAAATTCGCTTGAACATGACATGGGAAATTTTATTTTAAAACATGAATTTACCTAACCTTTCATGGGATCATACGTGGATGTGAAACTAAGTTCAATTACTAAGGAAAGACATAAATTTAACCCATCTTGAACATATAAAACTCCATACTAGAACAAGTAGGGTTTTGGGCCCAATGGGTAAAAGGGACCTATTGATGAATACCCACACACCTTAATAGAATAGATTCTTAAAGAAATCAAGAAATTAAAGCTTTAATTCTTGTGTTCTTTAGAGAAGAAGCTAGTAATATTGCTCTTGGTAAAGGATAGGGTTTCTACAAGATAAATTTTGAAGAAGATGGGCAAATAAGGCACTTTTTAGCGTTATACATTGTGCTTTGGATTATTGGGGTTGGGGGAAAGGACCAAATTTCCACTTGACCCTTTGGGAGCTAGAACAGTGGGGGAATAACCTATATGGTAAGAAACTTATTCTATGGGAGAGACTAGCACATCATGGACTTTATTGCAAGAAAGATATTGGTGCGCCGCAACCATATCCAGACCCTTACTATTTCTCACAAAAATGGGAATACCATTTTGTTCGGGTATCGAATTAATGTTAAGTTGGTATAGTTGGAGAGTTAGTTAAATTATATATTATTTGGTGGTTCTTGAGATGATAATTTCTCATATATAAAAAGTTATATACGTTTAAAGTTGACTCATGAAGAATTGAATGCTAAACTTTGGCCGAATTAAAGGCTCTTTGCTCAACTTTGATCTAAGTGTTTCCTACAATTATTTTTCATGAAACATATATTAAAATAAAAATCATGTGATTAGAGTTTACACATGTAAGAATGATAGTTTAAATTTTTGCTTGAAAATGTGGGGTGTTACTCCCTATACTCCTACCAAAAGATAATAAAAAATACTCACATCAACATGATTTTTCACCTCCCCATTAATAACATAAACTACCAAGATAATGAGAAAGTCCATTAATTGTTTCATGTATTTACATATGTTAAAAAAAAATCACTTCGTTATTCGACTGAAACATCAGCTTGCCGGATTATACATCCACCAAGGCCATCTCGGTGACTAAGAATGGCTTGCAATGAATTAAAAGAACTTAAATATCCATTGAATAATCAAAGATGACAAAATTAGTCGGAAAGATAAATCGCTCAACTTTGACTCAAATATCATGAAGAACTCCAATCGGTTTTTTGATGGAATGGTCGGCCATGACCAATTTCATTGTGGTAGTTTGTGGTTTCGCCAATACGAACTTGTGGAATAACACATATGGAATTATATTTACATTTTCTCCAAGGTCATACAATGCTTTCCCAAACTTGAACAACCAGATGGTTCATGGAATTGTAATAGAACCGAGCTCGTTCTTATTTATTGCCAATCTGCCTGACATGATGGAACAATAACAATATGTTATTTCTATTCTTTCATCCTCTATAATCCATTTCTTAAATATCAAATCCTTCACAAAGTTTGCATGCCCCAACATATCTTATAAAGCATCAAGCAGAGGAATATTTATGGATAGGGTACTAAATTTATAATAGATCTTGTTGAACTTTTCATTGTCCCCCTTCATTGATAAGACTTTAAGAAAAGGGGGATGAACCTTGCTTGATGGCATGGAGAAAATTTGGCACTCATTTACCATTGACTTTTTGAACACAATTCCAATTGGTTTTTGCTCATCCTTATTTGACCTTTTCCTATTTGCCTATGTTTGATTATCCTTGTATTTTCCATCGCAGTTCTCAAGATCCATACTATTTGCAAAACCATTTACATATTTGGTGCTCATAGCATTTGTTACCATCATATTTGGAACTTCTTCATTTTACTTCTCCATAAGATACACCTCTATTTGATTGAACCTTGCCTTTAGTTGTTAGATGGAGCTTGAGTGAGACTCAACCTTTTGGTGGAGAAAGGACAAATCACTTTGTATTTCTTGCACCAATTTATCAGTTCCCTCAACACAAATAAAAATCTGAGCCAAAATATCTTCATTGATGCACATTTCCTTCTCACATTGTGTCATGCTTTAACTTTTATGGTTTTGACCTTGATACCTGCCTTTCCCTTGAGAGCCAAGGTGGGAACCCTCTTTATAATTAGGCAACACACTTAATTTATCATCAAATATCCCTTCCCCCATACTTTTACATTGCTTAGCCTCTATTATATATATCATTTTATGCTTCCAATTGGAGCTCCCAACATATCTATTGTAAAGAGCTCAAGGTGTGTGACATTACCTTGATTATGTTTGCATCTTTTTCTTTCTCCTGAACTTTTATATTTTGGAACATAATGAATGAAGATGGATCCCACATGGCCACCTCAGCATTCATCTGGTCCTAACCTCTAGACAAACAAGTTATTTGATCCAACACCTTTGATGTAACCTCATATGATAATTTAATGAGTGATCCACCAGATGCATTGTCCACTGTAGCTTTGTTGAGTTTTTACAATGCCTTAAAGAATATTTGGTGAATCATCTTCTCTGGCATCAGATTGTTAGAACATTTCAAGAGTTTTTCATTGAATATTCCCCAAGCTTTATACCACGGTTCATCATGGAATTTATGGAAATTAATAATGTCATCCCACAATTGTAACATATTAGAAGGTGGGAAGTATTGATTTAAGAATTCCTTCGTAAAACTTATCCATGTAATGATGGAATCAGAGGGCAAAGATCATAGCCATAGCACCAATTTTCTCATTTGAGAGAATGGGAAGAGATGAAATTGGATGGACTCTTAGGATATGTGTACAATATTAAAGGGGGAAAAAACTTCTACAAAGTTCTTCAAGTGCAAGTTTGGGTTTTATATGCTTTACCCCCAAAAACTTCCTTCAAGTGAAGCAAGTATTGCATTACGCTTTTGACATAAAATACACTATTTCCCTCGGTGGCAGGGAATGTGGATAACACTCTCATGATCTTCGGTGACAAAATAACCCAAGCCATACCAACTTATGATTATTTGGAAGGGATAGTGATTACATAATGAAAAGTCGAAAACAACAAGGAAAGTAAATCAAAATCACCACGGGTATATGTAAGAAAAATCACACCACGCAAGTGACATCTATATTTCACTCCCCGATAATGGCGCCATTTTGATAACACTCACCTATACTATCTAAAGTGGTAGAGGATTGTCATTGTAAGTAACTCAACTTTCATTAATGTCATATCACGACGAGACATATTTAGATTTTGAGTCCTATGGGTGTCAATATTACTAAAATGATACCCAAAGTGTACACAACATGAAACACATAATACAAAGCAGGGGGAGGGGGGTTGTTTTGAATAGGATGTTTTCAATATCAAGTCATGCGACCACTATAATATTAACGTTGTTTTAGAATTCAATTTTTAGGGGGAACATGGGATTATTTGTACATAAGGGAATGTTGTGCTTGGTATCATGATGCTTTGGTATAAGTTCTACTTGTTGATAACATGGTAGGATAACTTAAAGAGTCCTTGAGGCTAGTATTAAACAAGGCCTCAAGGATTTTACTCCTTGACTCTTTCGAGTATCTAACAAGTGTATCAATAAAAGCCACCCAAAACCACAATTAGGCAGCTCTATTTCTAGGAAGATACCTATGATATTACCCACTCCCCATCTACTCTTATTTTGATGATGGTAAAATAAAGTAAGCTATATTTACAACTATCCACTATTTCTTTGCCCCCCTATATCCCTTTTTTATGGAAGCAATAGCTTCCAAAAAATTCACCCACATCTCTCTTTCAAGGATAATAAGAGCTTTTTAGAGTTTGGGGTTTTCACACAAAAAACCCATTTTGGGTTTTTGGGGTTTTCACCCACAAATATCAACTTTTTTAACCCAAGAAATCATGGAATCCATAATCAACAACTAAAAATTAC
>JAPEIP010000008.1:82637142-82708368 GCA_026120095.1 Capsicum chinense | reverse complement strand
TTCATCACTTACCTACTTGGAGGTTTTAGTATGTGTCATCATGACAAGTTAAACAAGTTGTGACAATGACTTTTTCCAAGCTTAAAAAGCTGAATTTTCAGATTCATGTCCTTTTGGCTAAGGGTTTCATCAGGCAAAATGTGTCATCATGGGTTCTCCTATCTTGTTTATGAACAATAAGGGTTGTTACTTTCGTATGTGCATAGACTATAGGCAACTAATAAGGTTACGGTAAAGAATAGGTACCATTTGCCTCACATTGATGATTTCTCTAACCAACTATAGGGAGAAGGGTGTTCTCTAATATTGACTTTAGTTATGGTTACCATCAGTTGAGGATTTGAGTTGTGGATACTCTAAATATAACCTTTAAGACACCTTTGAGTCATTATAAGTTTTAAGTGATATCTTTTGGGTTGACAAATGTCCCATATGTATTTATGGATTTTACAAGAATGTTCAGATATTATTTGAATTCCTTATTTATTATGTTAATTGATGACGTCTTTGTGTATTCTAGGAGTAGGGAGAAGCATATGCAACATTTGAGGATTATGTTTCAGCCTTTGAGAGATCATAGGCATTTTGCCAAATTCCCAAAGTGTGAATTTTGGCTTGAGTCAGTTACATTCCTAGGATGTATGGTATTATTGTATACCCAATGATGATTGAGGCTATTCATGATTAGACTAGGCCTATATCTCTATCCGAGGTTTGTAGTTCTATTAGTTTTGTTGGTTACTAGATGCGGTTCATTGAGGGTTTTGAAACTTTTATATCACCAATGACCAAATTAACCCAAAAGGAGGTTCCTATCAAGTGGTTCAAGGAGTGTGAGTTGAGTGTTCAAAAGCTTAAGGATTTTCTGAACTCAGCTCCTATATTGTCTCTCTCTATTGAGGGTGAGGAATTTATCATATATTTTGATGCTTTCCACATTAGTTTGGGTTTTGTGATGATGCAGAATGGTCAAGTTATTGCTTATGCATTGAGGTAGCTTAAGGTGCACTAGCACAACTACTCCACTCATGATTTAGAGTTAAAAATGATAATTTTTTCACTTAAGATTTAGTGGCATTATCTATATTGCTTGCATTGTGAGATATACACGGATCATCGTAGTCTTTAATATCTTATGAAAAAGAGATAGCTTAATTGTAGGAATTGTAGATGGATTAAGTTTCTTAAGGATTATGAAATCTCTATTCTATACCATCTGGGCAAGGAGAGCGTGGTAGCGAATGCCTTCAACTAGAAAACGGTGTGTATGAGTAGTTTGGCTTCCATATCTTTTTATTAGAGGCCATTAAAGTGGGATATAAAGTCTTTAGAAAATTCGATGGTGCATCTTAATATCTATAACCCTCATTCAACTGCTTAAGCGATTGCCTCACCACTTAAGTGATCACTTGGTCCTCTTTTTAGCGACATCCGCAGGGGATTATATCCCATTATTCACCAAATTTTCCACTTATTTTCTCAACACTTTCCCACCAATATTGAGATCTTAATAAAAATTAAAGTGTGGGTAATCATTCACTAAAGGTGAGGTAAGTTATCCTAACACTCCTTAGTCATTTCCTATTTTTTCCCTATCAAATTCTATCCTATTTCATTGTAAATTCATATTTATTGAATCTTTAAATCCTTAGACTTTAGGGTCTGATTTAGCCCCAAATTTGTGTCTCATTTGTGCTCAACTATTGATTACACATTCTTTGACCTTCGAGGGACCTCGTGATGGATTAAATTTTGGATTTCTATCTATGGGCCCCGTGGGCCTGTTCTTTACCAAAACTCTTACCCATCCTTTTATAAAGAATTATGAATCTCATGTTACTCCTATTGATATGTAGAGTATTATTTTTATAGCATGGTTCTTTTTGGGATGGATGAGCAAAGACAAGCAATTTATAGATGATTCAAGGATTGTGGTTCGGCATCGAGGCAAGCTTCGATCTACTTTTTTTCACAAGATGGTATCTAGTGTAGATTGCATACTAATGGGAATAATAGAACATGTGTACGTCTAGAATGTCGTGACTTACCCTATTTTAGGAGTTTGAGGTTAGAAGGATGAATCGACCCTTAAGATGAAATACTTATTATGGTTATAGGATCCTATCACCCTTGAATTTAAGCATGTTGAGCATAGTTCATGCCAAGTATCCTTTATTATATGGTTTACTATTTGAATTATAGACTTGGATCATAGTTTCCTAGATTATAATGTTATTATTATGGTAGTTTTATACTATTAGGCCTCAGGCCATGGTTGCGATACTAGTTGGACTCCAGGTGAGTACTTTATCCTTATAATAGTTATGGCTTTAATTTATTAATTGTTAGACAAATTTGGTTTTATTGTTAGGATATTGATGATGGCATTCATACTTTCATGTGCTCTTACACTCACTTAGTGGTATGCTTTAAACCAATGCTTTGATTTTACCATTGTTTTCCAAAAAAAGATTTATTTCCACCTTTCACTTTTAAAACAAATTCTTTTATGACAAGAATTGTACCACCTTATTTGATGATTGATGATATTTAGGAACTAAAATGATTTTTTGTAAATTATACAATGGTTGATTTTGATCCGTGGTTTATCCACTCTTTTACCACTAATATTTACGTCAATCGAGAAATATTTAAACCCTTTTTATACGATTATGTTGATTTAGTCCTAGAATTTATCTTGGTCAATGGATTTATAAACTTACTCTATTTTATCCATGGTTTGAGTCAGTGTATTTATTATATGTACGTCTCTTTGGTACCATATGGAGTAGATAGATAATGATAATTATTGGAAAATTTTTATTGGGACTAGGTAGTTTATAAGGATATTCTCAAATTCTATAAGGGTCCCTTCGTCAGTGAGCCATCATGCCAGAGAAGAAAGGTCGTTGTAGATCATGTCTTTGCAAACTATTGAGTTGGAGAAGTTGTGTACACTTTGTACATTATGGCACCTCAATTAGATATGGAACTATGGATTTACTTTGTATCCACTCATTCAAATACATTGCATATCACCAGTATATTATTTGGTGCTAATATCTATCATCCTTATGGAGTTGCATAGTTATAGTTTATGATTCTTGAGTGTTGATTGAAAATTTTGTACATATACTAGGCTTGGTTAGGTTTTATTTTTCTCCACTATCCAGTTACTTCATTATTGACATTATCATTAGTTCTTAGCGGGCTGATTATGGGTTGTATTAAGGTTGGCAGTATGATTCCAATCTCTTTCCTTTTTATAAGTAAATTACATTATGGATAGTTATCTAATGGTTAGAAATTAAAACAAGGGACCTTGATTATTCCAGCAATAACTTTCCTAAATGGTTTGGATGCCTCAAAATATTTGGTTGGACCCCTTCGGTTACTACCTTGAGTAAGCCCTACATCTTTATACATGTATGGAATTGCTATATATCCCTCTGTTTCTAGCCTATTCAGGTTGTATATCTATTCATGGCCTTTTATACTATTATATATCATTCCTTCACTCTTTTTTTGTATATTGACTAGTGATATATGGTATTGCACTATAGGTCCTGATTACTACGATGATAGGATAGCTGTCCTTATTTTACCACTAACTTATTTATGTTTAGTTTCTTGGATGGCTTTATGTATTATATATCCCTGCTTTATATGTTATTTATTCTTGTATTATCTTTGGACCTCTGTCGGTCGATGTTCTCGCCATTATTGTATGCGTCATTCAGAGTACCTATGAATTAGAGATTTGGGTTAGATCCTAGTATTTCTAGTATTACTACTCTTTCTCTTATGGATTAGACTAATTTCTATGTTGTATTTATAAATGGAGTGTACTAATATTAACTTTGTATTTCACTTATACTCTTATTGTAGTAGGATCTCTTATACTAACTTCATCGATTTTTAGGTTTGCTTTATATATACTAGTATTTTACCATAGTTATTCCATTATTTCCTCCTATTTCTCCTGATATTACATTACTAGTAGTTTTAGATTGTGGGTTATCTTACCTACTAGTGAGTTATAGTAGTCATCATCATGACCTGAGAAATTGGGTTGTGACAAATTAGTATCAGAGCCCAGGTTTATAGGTGTGCTGGTACAAAATCTAAGTTTCTAGTAGATTCATACATATTGGTATGGGGACATGTGTATCTTATTTTTGGGAGGCTATAGAACATTCTTAGGAAATTCTATTTTTGACTCCTTATCATGTTTCTATTTCTGTGAACCTCTAGTACATTCTTCGGAGTTATTTTGCTCTAGATGGATGATATAATGTTACTGATTGATATGAATAAGATTTTTTCTCTTATTTTTAGTGCTTTAACTCAACATCGGGCTAGGGTGTTAGAGTTTAATTTAGAAGATCTTCAACATCAGTTAGAGGATTTAGAGCTAGCCTAGGCTCTGGTGAATTTGTGACTGCTTTAGTCTTTCAAAACTTAATGACAGGGATTTAAAGCCTATTAATTGATACTTCACAACCAGAGCTGATATCTTGTTATATGGAGCATTTGTTAACAAAAGTTGGGTTTGTTGCTATCCAACAGGGTTCCTTATCAATTTCACTTTCTATTTAAGTTGAATTTGGGTTTTCATATCCATCAATGGTCATATGCGTTGGTATTTTTATGAATTAGTTGTTTTGTTACTTGGTGTAGAGTTTGTGATTTTGTCAATACCCCATAGATGATTTCTTTTTGTAGTAGATGTAGTGGTTCAATATTGTATTTTACTAAAGGTGTATCATTAGGGTTAAAGTCCCTGTACTTTGCATATTGGCCTTCTTATGGCCCTAGAGTGGTACTTATTGATGATTTTCTCTTTTTGTACCACCTACACCTTATACTAGTTTCACTATTATTGTTGTTATTATTGTCATTGTTTCGACATTTATTGGTTCTTACCTGATCAATGGATAGACTAGCATTGTCTAGTTAGAATTTCCTTTCTCTTGATTCTTGTTTGTTTCCCTAGGCAGCTAGCTCAGTTAGGTGGTTTTCTCTCTTTTGGTGTCACGAACCAATTTACATTTTATGATGGAACATACCAATTGCCACAAGTAGGTAAGCCAATACCATAATCTAGAGCTAATGGAATGGGATAATCCGGTAAGAAAGGCCAAAGATAGGCAAGATTCAAGAACATTAATTATAAAAATAAGTGTTCAAGATAAGTTAAACAGTCAAACAAGATACCAATCCCAAAACCTCGTAGATTTAGTCCAAGAGCATCTAATATTATTAATACAACTCTATCTCTAGAATAGTCAATACATATGTCTCAAATACTAAGGACTAAATACAAGAGATAGAAGGAAAATTGGTGACTAGAACTCTATGAGCTCACCTTATCTCCAAAAGTCAATCACCGTATGAGCAACGATTAACAGCGATATCTAATACTTGAATCTAGACCAAAAAGGTACAACAGTGTAGCATGAGTACCAAAACAATGGGTACTCAGTGGGCATCATCGGATGATTGATCTAAGTCAGGATATAATGACTATATAATGCAAGAATATCATAACTAAGTCAAGGTACAAAATCAAACCTGTATCATCTCCATCATCATTATATATAATAAGTAATCAGATTGTAATAACATACAACATAAGGAGTCAACGCATACTTATATCGCTGTACGTAAGAATTAGATAGTTTGAAATCATACACATCATAAACATTCACAAGTATAAAGTTGGATCCCATATACCAACTGGTGCATATAATAAAGAACTATTCATGGCATCATATACAAATGGATAGTACACCTAAGAGAAACATAAAGGAATCAAGTCAATAATTTATCAAACTTCCACATTATTCCCTAGTTTTCCACAATTCCATCAATTGTCCATTTACTTACATTCAAAATAACCACCTATGTTTGTTATTGAACAACATATACTAAAAACTCATACCCACACTAATAATAATATCACCTGGCAACTATATCATGAATACACACTAATAGCTCCTTCTTAGATCGCCACTGCTTATAGCTTATCCAATTACTCACTAGTATCATATATCCTCTAATTATTTTTCTATCCACTATTCATCACATACTCTTTATTCATGGGTCAACAAATCACCATTATTCCCTAACTAACCAAAATCTAGCATCTAGATAAGATTTACCTCTAGACTATATTCATCAATTAAACAATACTTATTTATCACCATCATAATTCCACAAGTCATCATTTATCAAATGGCAGCTAATCAATATTTATTCACTATTTATCCATCAACTAATATCTTTTATTAACTAGCGCCATTAACCGACAAATCTTCATTCAACACCTAATCAACAACATAGACTTAGTCATAAATAACAACCAATTATCACCTTCGCTAAATCCATTATCACTAATCTCCATAACTAAATAATCATCCCTAAGGTTCACTAATGTATTAGTCACTATTAGCAACCTAATAAAATATCCACCACTAATTATGTTTTAAGCCTTAAGTCATTATCTATACCACTTTATAACATAATTTATTAGAATAGTTTAACCAACATCTCTAATAATAACATTATACCCAACTACACAAGAGAATAAATATATTCATAATCTCCATACATAGGGCTACCTAGAACAAACTGGTACATATACACACATAGATATTAATAGTCATCCTCTAGTTTTGCCTAGTATCTTCATATCATCATAAGATCCTCCGACCTAGTCAATTATCATCATTTGATCATAATATCCTTTGGCCTTGGAGGGTATCATCATATTTTCCTCTAGCCTTTCTAGGTATCATTATATCATCTCAATATCATTCAAGTTCATCGGGTATTATCATATCATCACAATATCCTTTGGTTTTTCCAAGTATCAACATATCATCATAGTGCCCTAAAGCCTTGGAGGATACCAATATATAATAATAATATGAAAATTAATATCATTAATAAGGGACAAGCCCTACGAGGGTAAAAGCAAATAGCATGCCCCATAATGGCTAAAGTAAATAACACGCCCCACGAGGGATGAAGTAAATAAATATAAAAGAAAAGCAAAGAAGAGAATACCTTGAAAATCCAATGCTCATTATCTATTTCACTTTATCAATAGATATATTTATGTGTAACATGAATAATATAAACTATCATCGGTTTTTCCCTAAGAATTTATATCTTCAACACCAACATCTTTCTCCATCCCAATATCGGAGAGATGTGTATCTAAATATGTATAATAAGTGGAAAAATAATTAACATAATAAGTTGTATAATGAGGTTTCATGTGTCCAAGAATAATTTATATAATAACTCTACATATAATCAACAAGCGTGCCTTCAAGCACCATTAATATTATCATTTCTAATATCGACAATAGAAAAGAGGGCCTATGTTATTATTATCATAAATACTAAGCATGATCATAACATGAGAGATAGCATTGTTAACGGCTTGAACACTATCCTAATCAATGAGGTAGACATAACTTAAACAAGAGTTTAATATAGGGATTATCATTGCATAATTTATAATTTAATTTCTAAGACAATGAGCATAACCACAAGTGATATAATAAAAAATATTCCATTTATAGTATATCTTTTGGCCTATCATTGGCATTAAGATAATTAATAATAGCGTGAGCAATATCTAAACCAAGATATAATCTATAGTTTATTCATAGCGGGGTTAATAACAATATTTTAGCTTAGTCTATAATAGAGTCAACGGGTTATTCAATAGCATGTTTATTATCCCAAATAAAAACAAAATTAATAAGTCAACATAAGCTTTAGAAAGCCAATAAGATATATAAAGGCATGATAAAATACCCTAGGTTCCTAGCCCTTTGAAAATTTCATGGATTTGTGGTCTCTAGACAGGATATGATTATGGGAAATGACTGATACATATGAATATGAGTGGTATGGGGTAATCATATACTAACCAGTATTGGTTGGTTGATTGGATTTGGTTGTTTGAATGGCTACGACTTGGGTGGTAATAGTCGTGTCTGTGTTTATGAGTTGTTTGGTTACTTCACATATTCTTAGGCTTGGTAACTTAAGTTAGATCTGAGTACGAGTAGCTCACCATGAGCCATAAGCCAGGGTATGAGTCGTACCATAGACTCCTATAGTGGTCAATGTTCAATCCTCTTAGGATTCTATTCTGTCAAGAGTACGAATCAGGGGTACTAGTCCTATTCTTGGATACAACATATTTTAGGTGAGTCGTACCTTCGAAAGTATTGGGTCAAAGGGAGATGGCCTTTGTTATGAGTGGTGGGTACCATTCATATTAGATGATATGACTAGTATTGATAGTTGTATCCACCAGACTAGATTTTTAGGTGTTTAAATGAGGGCAATTTGGACATTTTTCCACATAACCTAATAAGGCCCCATGACTTATATTCCTACTGCAGAGTTATTTGCCTGATTAATATATTCATTAACACTTAGAAAATTCTCTTAAACACTCTACAATTCTCCCTAAAGCTTTTGGGTAAAGGAAGGCTAAGGTTTCATCTTAAGGATTACTTCAGGGCTTGTGTTGGTAATTTATAGCCATGATCTTTTTGGTTTAATGCATGTTCTCTTCCCTCATTGTTATTTCCAACTAAATGCATTGTTTTATACAATGTTTACATGGTTTAATTATTGCATAGTTTAGGATTTTCAAATATAATTTTGGGGGTTTTTGTTATACATGCTTGGTCATGGTTTTCCCATGTTGTAATTATTCGTTTACATGCTTTAATGGTGGTTTTGGATAATTGGTTACATGGGAATGACTATTTGGTAATTAGCTTTGGTTTTGGTAATACTATGCCCCTAATATTTTTGATAAAATGCCTACGGGAATGTTTTCACTACATTGTTGGATTTTAATGGAACTATTGCATTATTTAAACTTGGTAATGGAACCCTAAATGGGTAAATAGTTTATAATGGTTTAAATTGAATGGTTAGGTGGTCACGGTTATGGTTAATTAACTCCCTGTGGGGTACAATGTATCCCCCCAAGTAATGGAATACTTGTGGGGTAAATGGGACACCCTCAATCAACTTAATGATGGAACACTTATGGGGTACATGTTTCTCTCCCAAGTTAACTTGATAAATAAGTACACTAGAATCCCTTAACCTTAAAAGGTTTAGCTAAGGACAATACTTGTATGTTATTATCGGCATGGATATACCACTATTAATAGACTTGGTAAATGATAAATAGAATAATGGATTAGTTGGTTAGAAATGGTTTAAATTAGGCAATAATGATAGGGTGTTATTTCTAACCATGAAAGTAGGAGTTTAATGAATGAATATTAGAAACTTATGTTTGCCGACATTAGGGGTAGGGCATAGAAACCATTTTATTGTACTATACGGTACTTGGGAATCCTCTAAGTATATTTTAAATATGTATAAAAGATGATGAGTGTACTTGGGAATCCCTTACTCTTATGGTATCTCTGATACCTCCGGCTACACTTATCTAGAATTGTTTGAGGGGTTACACTGGATCTATATAGCCTATGAATGGTTGATGGTTAAGGACAGTTAAGCTTCACATACCCAGGTTAATAGTTTAAATGCATTCTAAACCCGATTATCTTTCACAACATGCTTATATATATATGTGTATGTTTTTTTTGTTTTACTGATTGGCATTATTTTATCCTTATCTTAAGTCTATGCTATCTTTTACCTGCTAACCCATCTTCAGATGGTTGTATCCCTACATGATGTAGGAACTATCTGTTCTACTCCTGTTGTTTAGCTATCGAACATTCGAGATCAAGTACTACATTGATGTGGCGATCTTCCATCTTTTTGAAAGCATCCATTTTGTGGATATATTTTATAATTTTTTTTATTTATGTATATTGGTTTTGGTTATGGTTTAGGGCATGTCCCAACTGGATTTTAGTATTCTTCTTAGCATTGGCATTGGTATTAGGGCTAATACCAGAGGACCAAATTCCATTCTATTCTATCCTCTATTAGTTTGGGATTATATATACTTGTTGTGGAACTTATGTGGTTATGGTTTGGTTGGTTCGCTATTAGTTGGGTTTGGATGGTTGGACTTGGTTGGTTAAGTCTTGGTAATCGATCTATCACAGGGTTTGTAAATTGGACAAATATACTATCTTGTTATATGCTTGAAATTCATCCAACTCAAGGCAGGCAGCTAGAGATTGGATTGGCTAATAGGTGTGGTCTCTGGTCCCGATCAAAATTGGGACGCCCATTATGAGAAGGCCCCAGGTCGGGTCGATCAAGTTTATATGAAAGCTTTTGGTTATGGTCAATTAGGAGTCCACAAAGCCGTGTCTAGTAGAGTCTCTTTTAGGGGTGTGTAGGGTGCCACACTCATAAAAGAGATGCTACAGGAAATTTAGGAATTTGTAACTTTCTTAGTATTTTATTTTCAAGCTTGGAGTCTATGTCCTGGAATTTTGTAATACACCAAAAGTTTAGACATTTTTAGGATCATGCTTTGAACTCATGAGTAATAAATTTTAGTTCTTTGGTAGTGGTATGATCTAGGTTGATTCATATTAAGTCCTCAAAAGTGTCCTAGCTAATAGACAAATCAAAACAATTCCTTACCGATTTAATTCTTGTGAAGGATATTGGTATAGCCATCTCAAAATGAGAATATCTCTCGTTATACTATGAACCTTTGAGATCATGACCCACCAAAATATAGATAATCAAATTAGCTTTCTAACTATATCAATTTTACCTAAATCCAATATTAGAGCAAGGAGTTATGCCCATTTAACTCCGGCATGTCAGGCTGGGAAACTGAGTGACAACATCTGTGATAAGTTGTCATACCCGAGATGGCCTATCACTAATGTTGTCAGCGCTAGCCAGATTTTCACCCCCAGTGACAACATTTTGTTATAAGATGTTACTCCTGTGATGACCTATCACCAATGTCGTCAATCTTAACCAGAAAATCAAGATTTTACCCTTTTGTTACAACAATTCGTGATGGCTTATCACCAGCTTGATGACTTGTCGTGAATGTTGTCAGCTATTTTTCCCAGAAATTGAGAGATATTTAGTAAGGGTATTTTAGTCTTTTTCCTTCACTTCCCATGACTTATAACCCTTAAGGAGCGTATTATCTTCCATTCTCTTTAGTTAAACATCTCTAAAAGCTCTCTTATACACTCTTAACTACATGATTAGGTTTTCCTCTCAAGATCATCTTCTCAAGAGAAAGCCTAAGAAATTCTTTAAGAACCTTCAAAAACATTAGATCTCTTTCAAGATTCAATTACTAAGGTATGCATTGTTTCATCCATGGGTCCCTTTCATACACGGACCTCCATAATCATGTTTTAAATTATAAATTATGATTTCCTTGTCGTATTATGACTATATTCATGTTGATTATTGTTGTTTAGATTCAAGATTGTATCTTGATGTGTTTTCATGAACCATGTGAGTAGTTTAGTTGAAACCCATAAATTTTGGATGGATTAAGATGGTCGAATAGATAAATATACCTATGCCTTAAAAGACAGCATACAAGGTGTTTGATAAAATTCCTAAGGAACTAGAAATTATGCAATATAGCTAAATTGTGACTAAGTGAAGGATTCATGATATGCCCCTATGTTCCAATGACTTTTATGTTGATAGTGTACCTCATAAATGTTGTTTGATTGTTCGTGAACTAGCCTTATGAGATAATGCTATGCTTACTTGCAAATCTTACTTATGTACAAAATGTATGAAAATCATGTACTTCATGAAATTCCTCAAGTTATGATATTATGAATTGTAAACTCCAATCTTGTGATCTAGTCAGTCATGTGTATTTAATTTCCTTCTATCAAGTCCTGGGGATATTCGTACCCAAAAAATATAGTTGTGTGCCTAGAGTCATGTTATGTTCACGATATCCAAAATCAAGCCATGATTCAACAGAAATTAGTCAGCCATGTGACTCAGGAAAAACTCATGATCTTAGTCAGTTATCAGAAATCAGTTGTATTCTGTCAGACAATGGAAATTCAGTAAGTTCAATTCATGTACAGCCAGTTAAATCTTGTTCAGTCTATTCAGATGGGATTAGGAGTTAGCACTGAGTGAACCCAAGGATGGGAACTCACCTATTATATGAAGGTATGATTCATGGCAGTCATCCTTGCATTCTAGAAATATTTAGCCATCATGGGTTGAGACATCACAACCTGTTATATGAGGGTAGATGAGGTGGATTAACCTGTTATATGAGGGTTCCCACCATTCTTACAATAGTTACCTCTTATATGAGGGTTGCTTACATATTATCCCTACCAGTGGCGCGGTATGGCACCCTTCCTATCAGGGTAGATATTAGACCCTAGCTTAGCCATAATGGAATATATAGGGCATGTCGATTAAACAACTACCTCCCACAGTTTTAGCATAAGTCTCAGTAAAAGAACTCAGATAGTTCTTCAGATTTCAGTATATCAAGACTGTCAGATACAATCAATTTAATTATAGTATGGAACTCAAATAGTTCCATCAAATTCAGGGTTGTCAGATACAGTCACTCATGTTATCAGAACCATAGTGTAAGTGATGATTAGTTATCAACAAACCATATATTTGCATATAGATTTAGCTATCATGCATTCACGATCTCTATTACTCTACATGAATGTTTGCACTCTCATGTTTATATCAGTTAGTCAGTTAGCATTGCTCATGTATGTAAACCTTTTTGGATTTACCCTACCTTACTTTTATACTCAGTACATCCCCACATACTGATACATTTATGCTATGGTGCTATTTTTTCATGTTACACCATAGGTCCAAAGACACGAGCTTCAGATCTGCAGTAGCAGTAGCATTCTAGTCTACGGAGTTGTAGTGAGTCTTGTTCATTCAAGGATGATATGATTTGATTCATTTATTATCTTAGTTAGCTTTTAGTTTTATGGAGTTAGTTGGAGACATGTTCCTTCATCACCTTATTTAGATAGTACTTAGAGGCTTTCCAATTTAGATCAGATTTATATTCAGTTTTGATTTAGATTCAGTTGTTTTAGGTATTCGTTATCCCACATGGATGTTACGTTTTGACTGATTCTTTATTCAATTAAACCTCATGGCCTATTGTTCATGTTTTTCACATTCTTCATGTATATTAGACAGTGTACAGGTAAAAATATAAGTCATGGGTTATCTTGTGGTCCTTTGGGGTCATAGGCTCCATGTAGCATTCCGGTTTAGAAAATCAGGGTGTTACAAACTTAGTATCAGAGACTAAGGTTTAATAGAGTCCTAGGAAGTCTGAAAACTACATCTTGTAGAGTCTTGTACGTGGGTGTGTTGCGCACAGGAGGCTATGAGATGTTTTAGGAATAGTTTCCCTTGTTTCAGTATTCATGTTGTGCTAGTGAGCATAATCTAAAGTTAAAATCCTAGTCTAATTCGTTCTTCTCTTATTTTAGAATATGCCTCCAAAGAGAAGAAACCAGCCAACTGCTTAGCCCAAAGATCCTTTGGGAAAACAAGTTTCTCATGCGGTGTTTAGAGACACATTAACCATTCTTTCTCAATCAATGGATGCCCAAAATGAATGGCCACTAGTTATTCTGGCCAATCCAGTGGCCAACTCAGCCGCGGCTAGGATTCGGGATTTCACCCGGAGAACCCTCTATCTTTCTTCAGGTGTAATTCTGATGAAGACCCTCAAAAATTCATTGACTAAATATAGAAAGTCATTGACATCATGGGTGTTAGTTCTGTTGAGAGTGATGAGTTATCCGCATACCATTTGAATGATGTGGATCATACTTTGTACAAACAGTGGAAGTATGAGAGGGTAAAGGATGCAAGTCCTATTAAGTTGCAGGAAATTGTCACGACCTTCTAAGATAGATTCATTCCCTAAGAGCTGAGGGAGGCCAAAGTTCTTGAGTTCATCAACCTCAAATAGGGAAATATGATGTTTAAAGGGTATTCTCTCATAGTTACTCAATTAGCCAGATATGCCCCTCATGTGGTTGCAGCCACTAGGGCTAAGATGAGCAAGTTCATTTCAGGAGTGAATGATAGCATGATAAATGAGTGTAGGTCTGTGATGCTGAACAGTGATATGACGTTGGCTAGGCTCATGAACCATGCTCAGCAAATAGATAAGCAGAAGGTTAGAACTAGGGAAAGGCAGAACAAGAGAGCAAGATTAGGAAGTTTCAGTTTTGCTCAGCCCAAAATAGAGGGAGGTAATCATTTACAGTTTCATCCAAAGTCAGTAGTTACAGACCCTTCCTCTGCTACTGCCCCAGTGCCAAAATTTAGAGGCAGCAATAGAGATAAAGCACCAAGCTCTAAATCTTAGGGTAGTATTAGCGGTGCCTACACTTATCCTTAGTTTCAGGCTTGCAGTAAGCACTATCAGGGTATGTGTAGAGCAGGTAGTGTCATTTGATTCAGTTGTGGCAAGCCAGGCCATAAAGTTAGAGACTGTCCTCAGCTAGGTCCTCAGGGTCAGTAGAATTATTCCATAGCTCAGTCCGATCGCTCAAACCAGCTGGGTGCCGCTTTCAGTGCTACTAGTGAGCAATGCCAAACAGACTCTATGATCTTCAAACACGACAGGATCGGGAAAATTCTCCTGATGTTGTTACTGGTACATTATAGATTTTCCATATTCATGTTTCGGCTTTTCTATACCCAAGTGCATCCTTGATTTTTGATACACCATACATAGCAGGTGATTTTGGAATCAGTCTCAAAATTTTAGCAGAGCCCTTTTGAGTCTCTACCCCAGTGGGTAAAACTATTATAGCTTGGCGGTATGCACGAACTGCCCGGTTATGATATTTTAGAGATCCACATCAGCAAATTTAGTCGAATTAGAGATGACTGATTTTGATGTCATTCTCAGCATGGATTGGTTATGCAATAGTCCACCACAGTAATAGGATAGTTTAGTTTCAGTACCTCAATAAACCCATATTAGAGTGGAGGGGTAATACTTCTTCATTTAGGGGTCAGCTTGTTTCCCACCTTCGGGCAAGGAAAATGATTTCTAAGCGGTGTATGTATCATCTCATGGATGTTAAGGATTCTAGTTCCAAATCTCCTACATTAGAATCACTCCCAGTGGTTAAACAATATTCAAATGTATTTCCAGAAGATCTTCAGGGTATTTCTCCCAAAAGGGAAATAGACTTCGACATTGATTTCCTTCCCGACACTTAGCCTATTTCTATTTCTCCATACAGAATGGCACCAGTAGAACTTAAAGAACTAAAAGTTCAGTTGAATAATCTCTTAGATAAAGGATTCATCATGCCCAGTTTATCCCCATGGGGTGCACCAGTCTTATTCGTGTGCAAGAAAGATGGTTCTCTCAGGATGTGTATTGATTACTGTCAGCTCAATAAATTTATGGTCAAAAACAAGTATCCACTTCCTAGAATAGATGACTTACGTGACCAACTTTAGGGTGCCAGTTATTTCTCCAAGATAGACCTCAAATAATGCTATTTCTCTAAGATAAACCTCTTGAAGACATCTTTCTATACTCAGTATGGTAACTTCAAATTTTTAGTTATGTTCTTTGGTTTTACCAATGCTCCAGCTACTTTCATGGACTTTATGAATCATGTGGTCAAGTAGTACTTAGACAAGTTCGTCATAGTCTTTATAGATGATATTTTGATCTATTCCCGCACAGAGTGTGATCATTCAGACCATCTCAGAATTGTTCACAGACTCTCAAAGAACATTAGTTATTCGCCAAGTTTAGTAAGTGTGAGTTTTCTCTATGACTAGTAGCATTCCTTGGCCATATTGTTTCCGGTGATGGCATTAGGGTATATTCTCAGAAAACCAAAGTGGTAAAAAACTGGCCTCGCCCCGTATCTCCATAAGATATCAGTAGTTTCTTAGATTTGGCTGGCTATTATAGATGGTTTGTTGAGGGATTTTCTTCTGTTGATCCCCTATTTCCATATTGACTCAAATGAAGGTCAAGTTTCAGTGGTTAGATTCTTGCAAGAAGAGTTTTTAAGAGTTGAAGACTCGACTCACCTCAGCTCTAGTTCTACGTCTTCCAGATGGTTCAGATGGTTTTGTAGTGTATTTTTATGCATTCAGAGTGGGTCTTAGTTGTGTCCTCATACAGCATGGTAAAGTCATAGCCTATGCCTCCAGATAGTTAAAGTCCCATGAGAAGAGTTATCCTACTCATGATCTTGAGTTAGCAGCCGTAGTATTTGCATTAAAAATTTGGAGGCATTATCTATACGGAGTTCATGTAGATGTCTTCACAGATCATAAGAGTCTCTAGTATTTCTTTTCTTAGAAAGATATCAATATTCATTAGAGAAGGTGGTTAGATATCTTTAAGGATTGTGATATGAGTGTCCTTTACCATATGAGAAAGGCCAACATTATGGCTGACGCTCTCAGTGGACTCTCCATGGGTAGTATTTCTCAAATTGAGGATAGCAAGAAGAAGATAGCTCAAAAGATCCATCAGCTTGCAAGACTAGGCATTAGCTTAGTCGACTCTTCAGAGGGTAGTGTATATGTTCAGAGTAGTTCAGAGTCATCTCTAGTTTCAGAGGTAATAGACAAGCAAGACAAGGATCCTAGCCTTCTCAAGATAAAAGAGTCAGTTGAGAATCAGAAAGTAGATGTTTTCTCCTAAGGGAGAGATGGTGTTCTTCATTGTCAATGTCACCTATGTGTTCCAGGTGTAGATTACTTGAGGCATTGAATTCTTGTAGAAGTGCATGGTATGTAATATTCTATTCATCCAAGGGCCACTAAGATGTACCGCGACTTGCGGAAGATCTATTGGTGGAGTGGGATGAAGAGAGATGTTACAGAATTTCTGGCTAAGTGTGTTACATATCAGCAGGTTATGATAGAGCATTCGAAACCTAGTGGTTCCTTTCATGAGTTCACTATTCCTACTTGAAGTAGGAAGAAGTAAACATGGACTTTGTGATGGGTTTATCTCGCACTCTTCATTAGCATAATTCAGTTTGGGTCATTGTAGATAAAATGACCAAGTCAGCTCACTTTCTTCCAGTTTGTACTTCTTATTCATCCGATGATTATGCCAAACTCTATATCAGGGAGTTAGTCAGATTACACGGTGTTCCATTCTCTATTATCTCCGACAGAGGTACCCAGTTCAGCTCTCACTTCTAGAAAGTATTCCAAAAGGTTCTTGGTACCCAAGTCCATATCAGTATAGTGTTTCATCCTCAGATAGATGGTCAAACAAAAAGGACCATTCAGACTCTAAAAGATATTCTAAGGGCGTATGCAGTTGATTTCAAGAGAAGTTGGGATGACCAATTGCCTTTGATTAAGTTTACATATAATAATAGTTATTATTCCAGTATTCAAATGGCTCCATTCAAAGCTCTCTATGGTAGGAGATGTAGATCTCCAATTGGTTGGTTTTAAGTTAGTGAGGCCTCAATGAAAGGTCCTAACTTGGTATTCGACGCCTTAGAGAAGGTTTAGTTTATCAGAGAGAGACTCCATGCTCCTCAGAGCCGACAAAAGTCTTATACAGATGTTCGTAGAAAGGATCTCAAATTTGAGGTCAATGATTATATCTATCTTAAGATCTCTCCCATGAAGAGAGTGAAGAGGTTCGGCTAAAAAGGGAAACTCAGTCCGCGATATGTCAGTCCCTTCAGGATTCTCAGTTGCTTCGGCAAGGTAGCTTATGAGCTTAAATTGCCTTTAGATCTAGCCTCGGTTCATCGAATCTTCCATGTCTATTTTCTCAAGAAGTACATAGGTGACCCAGTAGTTGTAGTCCCTATTCAGAGCATTGACATTCAGAATAGCCTCTCTTCTGAGGAGATTCTAGTTGAAATCTTAGACTATCGGACTCGTCATTTAAGAAATAAATATGTTCCTCTAGTCAAGGTTCTTTGGAAAAAATCAGTCTTATGAGGGAGCTACTTACGAAGCAGAAGCAGATATGCGTACCAAGTATTCTCACCTCTTCTCCGCCAATTCAGATCAAGCTTAAGATAATAGTTCTCCTTAAGATTATTCAGTTTCATGTTTCTGTACCCATCATAAAACTTGGTACCTATTACCATTTCATACTCAGTCATGAAATCATGTATTAGTTCAGTTATAAGATTATACATCAGCTATGGATTCTCATCTTGAGAAACTCAGTTTATCAGATTACTCAGTTATGCATTCATGTATTATTATCCATGCACCAAATATGCTTGAGTTTAGAATATTTATCATGTCAGTTAGGAGATCAAAATTTAGTTATTTAGGTTCAGCCATGTTCAGTTTATCTTTTATCCCCTCTAAGTTGATTCTCATTCGAGGACGAATGTTCCCAAAGAGGAGATATTGTAATACCCTGAAAGTTCAGACATTTTTAGAATCATGCTTTGAAATCATGATTAATAAATTTTAGTTTTGTTTAGTGCTATGATCAAGGTTGATGAATATTAAGTCCTCAAAAGTGCCCTAGCTAATAGACGAATCAAAACATTTCCTTACCGATTGAATTCTTGAGAAGGATATTGGTATAGTAAGCTTTAAACAAGCATATCTATCTTTATACTATAAATGTTTGATCTTATTACCCATAAACACATAGATAATTGAATTATCTTTCCAATAAATCAATTTCGCCTAAATCTAATATCGGAGCAAGGAGTTATGCTGATTTTACTCTGGCATGTCTGGCTAGGAAACTGAGTGACGACATTCGTGATAAGTTATCATGCCTGTGATGGCCTATCACCAATGTCATCATCCCTGGGCAGATTTTCACCCCCAGTGATGAAATTTTATGATAAGACGTCACACCCGTGATGCCCTATCACTAATGTTGTCAACCTTAACTAGAAAATCAAGATTTTACCCTTTTGTAACGACAATTTATGATGGCTTATCACCAGCTTGACAACTTGTCATGAATGTGGTCACCTATTTTTCCCAGCAATTGAGGGACATTTTAGTAAGGTTATTTTATTCTTTTTCCTTTACTTCCCATGACTTGTAAGCCTGAAAGAGCATATTATCTTCCATTCTCATTCGTTAAATATCTCAAAAAGCTCTCTCATACACTCTTAACCACAAGATTAGTGTTTCCTCTCAAGATCATCTCCTCAAGAGAAAGCCTAAGGAATTCTTTAAGAACCTTCATAAACATTAGATCTCTTTCAAGATTTAATCACTAAGGTATGCATAGTGTTCATCCATGGAGCTGAAGAATTATGTTTTAAATTATTAATTGTGATTTCGTTGTCGTGTTATGACTATATTCATGTTGATAATTGTTTTTTTGATTCAAGGTTGTATCTTGATGTGTTTTCATGAAGCATTTGAATAGGTTAGTTAAAACCTATAAATTTTGGATGGATTAAGATGGTCGAATTGATAAATATACTTATGCCTTAAAAGAGTTCATGCAAGGTGTTTGATACAATGCATAAGGAACTAGAAATCATGCAATATAGCTAAATTGTGACTAAGTGAAGGATTCATAATATGCCCCTATGTTCCAATGACTTTCATGTTGATAGTGTGCCTCATAAATGTTGTTGGATTGTTCATGAACTAGCCTTACGAGATTATGATATGCTTACTTTTGAATCCTACTTATGGACAAGATGTATGAAAATCATGTACTTCATGAAATTCCCCAAGTTATGATATTATGAATTGTGACCTCCAATCTTGTGATCAAGTCAGTCGGGTGTGTGTTAGTTTCATTCTATCGAGTCCTGGGGGTATTCATACCCAAAAATATAGTGGTGTTACTAGAGCTATGTTATGTTTCACGGTATTCAAAATCAGGCCATGATTCAATAGAAATTAGTCAGTCATGTGACTCAAGAAAACCTCATGATCTCAGTCAGTTATCAGATATCAGTAGTATTCCATCAGTCAATGGAAATTCAGTAAGTTCAGTTTACTACAGTAAGCTAAATCATGTTCAGTCTCTTCAGATGGGAGTCGGAGTTACCACCGAGTGAACCCAAGAATGGAAACTTACCTGTTATATAAGGGTGTGATTCTTAGACATCATTCTTGCATTCCAGAACTATGTAGCCAGCATAGGTTGAGACATCGCAGCCAATTATATGAGAGTAGATTGGGTGGCTTAACATATTATATGAGGGTTCCGACCATTCTCACTAGAGTTACTTGTTATATAAGGGTTGCTCACACATTGTCCTTACCAGTGGCACGGTACTAACATCCTTCCAGTCAGGGTACAGATTAGACCCTAGCTTAGCTATAATGTCACATATGGGGCATGTCGGTTAAATAAGTACCTTCCATAGTTTCAGCATCAATCTCAGTAAAAGTACTCATTTAGTTCTTCAAATTTCAGTATATTAGGACTATCAGATACAATTAATTTAACTACAGTATGAAACTCAGATAGTTCTATCAGATTCACGACTGCCAGATACAGACTTTTATGTTATCAGAACTACAGTATCAGTCATGATTAGTTATCAGTATACCATGTATTAGAGTACTAATTTACCTATCTCATATTCATGATCTTTATTACTATGCGTGCATATTTGCACTCTCTCGTTTATATTATTCAGTCAATTAGCATTGCTCATGCATGTAAACCCTTTTGCATTTAGCTTACCTCACTCATATACTCAGTGCATCCCTACATACTGACATATTTGCGCTATGGTGTTTTTTTTATCTTGCACCATAGGTCCAGAAACACAAGCTCTACATCTACAGTAGCAGTAGCATTCCAGTATATAGAGTTGTAGTGAGTCATCTTTATTCGAGGACGATATGATTTGACTAATTTATTATCTCAGTTATCTTTTAGTTTTATGAAGTTAGTTAGAGACATATTCCTTCATTTCCTTATTTAGACAATACTTAGAGGCTTTTAGATTTAGTTCAGATTTGTATTTAGTTTTGATTCAGATTTAGTTATTTTAGGTATTCGTTACCCCACATGGATGTTATGTTTTGACAGATTCTTTATTCAGTTGAACCGCATGGCCTATTGTTCATATTTTCTACATTCTTTATGTGTATTATATTGTGTACAGTTAGAGATATCAGTCATGGGTTAGCTTGTGGTCCTTTGGGGTCATAGGCACCATGTAGCGTTCTGGTTTAGAAAATTAGGGCTTTACAAATTTCCTCTAATCCTTGTTTGTTTGCTTTTTTTTTTATCATGCCACATTTATATAGAACACAAGTAAATCCTTGTGTCTTATCAGGGAATGATATTAAAGGATTATGCCCTAAACCTAGTGCTCACACTCAATTTTATAGTCCTATCCCTGATTGTTATGTAGTTTCTCCCATTGCTACTAGTCCTACTTAATGTTAAGTGACTAATGTGAAAACTAGTTAGTGTATTCCTACTATTGCTTAGTTAGTTGTTGCTCAGGATAAGCATGACGCATATGGTGTTCTATCAGAAGAGGCCACAAAGGTTAGCCAGTTCATGAAAATAAGTCCTTCCACTTTTATAGGTGTGAAGATAGAGGAGGATCCTTAAAATTTCTTGGATGAAATGGAGCAAATATTTAGAGTGATATAGGCCACTAATGTGGAAGGGGTAAATGATGTATTTTATCAGCTCAAAGATATTGTGTACCATTGGTACGAGGAGTGGGATTGGGATAAAGGTTATATTAAGTAGTTGTCACTGTGGGAGTCCTTTTCTAATGCCTTCTTTGCTTACGTCTTTTATCTAGAGCTAAGGGAAACAAATATAGAGGAGTTTATGTATCTTAAGCTGGGAAAAATTTCTATCAAGGAATACTCCTTGAAATATCATCAGTTGTCAAGGTATGCTCTAGATTTGGTGACTGATATAAGGGAAAGAATGACAAATTTCACTTTTGATCTATCTCGAGATTTGGTCCATGATAGACAGACTACTTTTCTGATGAAAGATATGGATATTTTAAGGTTGGTTGTCCACATGGAGCACTTGAAGGATGGAAAAAAAATGGGCAGTGTTTTGGAATAGGTAAGGTAAAAGTAGCAGTTTCTCTAAGAACGGTGGTGCTCAGCATTAGCGTGGTCAGGATAGCGGAAAATAGCCGTAGAAGAAGTAGGGGAGTTATGATTCCTTCTTTACTATTAACGCTTCTTTCCCAAAGCAGTTGGGTGACAGTCGTTACTAAGGTGGTGATAATTTCAACGTACAGGGTGCCCAATCTCAGGCGCATGGGGAAAAGTCGACTTTGTCGTGTCCTTCTTGCCAGTTCAGTGGTCATCTTTATTAGGGCTTTTATGATGAAGGGAGGGATACATGTCATAAAAGTGGCCGACCATGCCACATGCTGGAGAACTCTCTAATTTATAAGGGTACATCGAGAGCGGTCAAAGGTCCAGTTATTTTATGTTCTACTCCTGCACCTAGTGGTGCGGATTCTGTGTCTACTCCTACTACCGATACTGGCCAAAATAGGTTGTATGATCTTGCATCTTGAAAGGATTCTTAGGCATCACTTGATATCTTGATTGGTATGTTATTACTCTATTTTTATGATGTGTATTGTCTGCTTGATGTAGAGTCCACTCTTTTCTAAGTGACCCTATATGTGGCTGTATGTTTTTGTTTTGATCCTGAGGTTGTTTTAGATTTTTATTTTATTTCAACCCAGGTAGGTGACTTAGTTTTTACTAAAAGAGTCTATGGGGGGTGTGTTATTTACTGGTAGAAAAAAGACATTGATAGATCTATTTCAAAATTATATGGTGGATTATTATGTTATTTTGTGATGGATTGGTTACACACTTGTTATGCATCCTTATATTTTCAGACCCATAAGGTCAGCTTTAGGTTCCCTGATGAACTGATTATATAGTAGGAGGGAGGTTCCATAGTTCTAGTGGGATATTTTTTTCCTATCTTAGAGCTCAGATATGAGCTCATAGAGTAATCTTCAAATGGTGTCTTTATCATTTGGTTTGGGTTAAAAATTCAAACTCAAAGGGTCCTTCTTTTTACTTGATTTTGATGTTAAATGAGTTTCCTATTATTTTTTTTGGATAATCTTCCTAGTGTTCCTCCGAAGAAGAAAATCAAGTTTGGTAATGTATTGGTTTTAAACACTCATCCAATATCTATTTCTCCTTATAGAATGGCTCCGATTGAATTGAGAGAACCCAAGGATTAACTTAAGAATCTTCTAGATTAAGGGTTTATACATCCTATTGTATCCTCGTAGGGTGCAATGGTGTTGTTTATGCGCAAGAAGTATGGTTCCCTTTGGATATGGATCAACTATCGGTAGTTTAATAAGGTAATAGTCAAGAACAAGTATCCTCGTCAAAGAATGGATGACTAGTTTTATCAGTTGCAGGGTGCCAAGTTCTTTTCTAAGATAGACCTTTAGTCTTGGTATTATCAGCTTAAAATTAGGGAGAAGGATATCCCTAATACGGCTTTTTGTACTTGGTATAGGCACTTTGAGTTCTTGGTTATGCCATTTGGCTAGACTAATGCCCCGGCAACATTTATTGATTTGATTAATAGGGTTTTTAGGTGGCTTAGACCTACGACTCCAACCAACATTCGGAGCTTCTTAGGTTTGGATTGGTATTATAGGATGTTTGTTGAAAGCTTTTTTTTTTTGATAGCTACTCCTTGACTATGCTATGCTAACTCTGAAGAATGTAAAATTTTCTTGGTCAGGAGCGTGTGAAGGCAATTTTGAGAATCTTTAGAATAAGCTAAATTCGGCTCTAATTTTGACATTACTTGAAGGTAATGAGAGGTTTATGGTTTATTGTGATGATTCTTGGGTGGGACTTAGTCATCTTTTAAAGCATCATGGGAAGGTGATTGCCTAAGCTTCTAGGCAGTTGAAGATGAATGAGAGTAATTATAAAACTCATGATTCGGAGCTTTTAGCGGTCGTTTATTCTATAAAATTTGGCGGCATTATGTATATGGAGTGTATGTAGACATCTTTTCAGATCAAAAGATTCTGTAGTATGTGTTCACACAGAAGGAGCTAAATCACAGGTAGATGAGATGTTTTGAGCTTCTTAAGGACTATGATATGAGTCTTCACTATCATTAAGGTAAGGTTCATGTTGTTGTTGTTGATCTTAGCAGGTTATCCATAGGAAGTTTAGCTTATGTGGACAAGGAGAAGCGATAATTGGTAAAGGATATTAACCTCGTGGCTAATCTTGGAGTTTTTCTCATGGACTCCAAAGATGGTAGTGTGTTGGTGTAGGAAGTGATTAGGTCTTCTCTTATTGAAGATATTAAGGAAAAGAAAGTGCTAGACCTATCTTTATGAAAATCAAGAGTAATATAGGCGAGCAAAAGGTACTGGTATTCGAGATCAGTGGTGAAAGTAATTTAAGGTATCAAGAGAGGTTGTGTGTTCCTGACGTTAATGGGTTGTGAAAAAGGATCGTGGATGAGGTGCATGAATTATGCTATGTTGTTCATCCCTGTTCCACAAAGTTGTATCATGATCTTACTATGATATATTGGTGTAATAGTATGAAAAAAGGATATGGTTGATTTTGTAGCCAAGTGCATGGTGTGTCTATAAGTTAAAATTAAGCGCATGTAACCTGGAGGGTTATATAAAAAAATTGATTTGCCTGAGTGGAAATGCGAGGTGGTCAATATAGATTTTTTTTGCCGATCATTCTCATCCACAGAACAAATTCAATTCCATTTGGGTCATTGCGAATAGGATAACAACGTCTTCTCACTTTTTCCCATTGAGGACTACCTTTTTGGTTGAGGATTATATGAAGTTGTATCTTTAGGAGGTAGAATAGATGCATAGGGTACCTATATCAATTGTCTTTGATCATTGTACACAGTGTTCATCTTATTTCTAGCGGTCTTTTCAAAAGGGATTGGGTAATAATATGAGTCTAAGTGCTGCTTTTCATTCACAGATGGATTAGTAAGCAGAAAGGACTATTCATACATTGAAGGATATACTTGGGGAATATGTGATTCATTATGGTGGCAATTGGGTTGATCAACTACCTTTGGTAGAGTGTGATTACAATAATAGCTATCATTCTAGTGTTGGTACGACCCCTTTTGAGGCATTGTATGGTAGGAGGTGTAGATCTTTTATTGGATGGTTTGAGCTTGGTGAGGCAGATTTGTTTGGTCCATATTTGGTTTATCAAGCGATGGAAAAGGTGAAGTTGATTAAGGATATGCTTAAGGCTTCCTAGAGTCACCTAAAGGGCTATGCAGATATAAGGTATAGAGATTTATAGTTTGATATTGGGGACAAGGTGTTCCTAAAGGTATCTTTCATGAAAAGAGTGATGCGGTTTGGTAAAAACAGGAAGCTTAGTCCACAGTTTGTTGTTCCTTATGCGATTTTGTAGAGTTTTGGTAATATTTCTTATGAATTAGAGTTGTCTTCTAGTTTGAGCTCCATTCGTTCGATATTTCAGGTCCCCATGTTGAGGAAGTGTCTTGATGATCCTTCTTCGGTTATTCCCTTAAAGAGGTTGGGTATCTTGGATTCTCTTTTTTATAAAATGGTCCCGGTTGAGATACTGGATTAGAATTTTTGTCAGATACGGATTGATGAGCAGTGAATTTACCGCTCATTTATGCTCGACATTCATGTACATTATGATTTTTTAAAGGAAAAAAGACCTAGATATGATAAAATTCAATAATATCCATAGTTTGTAAGCATACAGGTTTTGAGATGGAAAGATGTAGACTTGACCTAAAAAGGAACAAAGGAAGAAATAGAAGTGCAGTTTGAAGACCAGGAGCAAACATAGCCTCATCTACTGCGATAGCAATTTGAGGACCGCTATCATGACCATTCAAGTAGGTCAACTTACCGCAATTTCGTAATATCTTACCGCGATTTACTCAATTCTCGTAATCGCACAGATACGACCGCAGTTATGTTCTATGTGATTGCAGAGAAGCCTTTCTAATCGCGGCCTAGCAGGATTAATGAGCAAGGTCACTTTGGTCAAATGGCATAGCTGATACAAATTTCTATATAAGACCTAAATCATTTTTTATAGACATCAAGGAAGGAAGAGAGAGAAAGATATTGGAAAAACTAATAGAACCCTAGATTTTGGGCAAAACATATCTTTCCTTTGTGTATTTTGAATTATAAGAGAAAATTAGTGAACTTGGAGTGTGAATTGAAGGATTTCTTTAATCTACATTGATATAGATGCCATGAATGAATTGTTTTGCATATTTCTTCTCTTTCACGTCATGAGTATCTATTTTCTCTAGCCTTGGGATTATGCTTAACTAATATGCTATTTGTGTGTGGGTGTTGATGGGTTTATTTGGCTTTTAGTTGTACTAGTTGGAATTTGTGGGTGAAAACACCAAAAGTCCAAATGGGTTTGATGGGTGAAAATCCTAAACTCTTAAAAGGCCTTCATCATCCTTGAATGAGGGAGAACCTTTAGGAACCCTTATCATCCTTGAGATCGGGCTATAGAGGGACAAGGCAATGGTAGAATATGGAGCATGCGGTTTACTTACTTTTACGATCCTAGACATAAGTGTAAATGAAGAGTGAGCCATCTTATGGGAATTATCTTAGAAATAGGGATTCGTAATTGAGGTTTAGGTGATTATTAAGATCACATGCATTAGGTTTTCGAAAGAGCCAACAAGTGTAATCTTTAAGATTTCGTTGACAAACTAACCGCAAACAATTTTGATTTAGCCTATTTCGCATTCAACGACTAGATTTCATGTTAAATTATCATGATCCCACACATACCTTGCATTTAGGTATACATAATTCCAAGATCTTTTTTAAAGTCGAATTCAATGTAGAAAGTGTTCTTGTATCTTCTTATGTGATTCAAGAGTGAAATCTTTCCTACTACAAACCACCACCACCCCACAACTTTATCTTATAAGTTCCATTTCATTTACACCTTGGGTTCCCTTTTTAGTATTTAAAGCACCTATAGGATTTGAAGTTTAAATTTCACTCCTTATGGATTCTACCTCAATGCCAGTTGGGATATTTAAAACTATAGTCCTCTACCACTTCAGATGGTATTGATGAGCATTATCAAAATGGTGTTGTTGCCGGGGAGTGGAATATAGATTTTAATTGTGTGAATTGAATTTTACTTGGGTGTACCCAGGGTGATTTTGATTTGATTTCTTTGTTGTTTTTTATTTTTGATTAGGTAATCATTATTTTTTCATATAATTATGAGTCAAGAAGGGTTAGATTATCATGGCACCGGAGATCATGAGAGTGCCAGTCGCATTACCCCTGTCGAGGGAAGTGGAGTATTTTATGTTACAAGTGTAATGATACAAGATCTTAATATGAAGGAATTCCGTCTCATGAAGGCCCAAATGTACACTTGAAGAACTTTATATATGTTTGCGCCCCATTTAATAATGCACACATATCTCAAGAGTCCATCGGGTTATGCCTTTTCCCATTCTTTTTAATAGGAAAGGTGGTGTTGTGGCTGAGATCTTTACCCACTGGTCCATTACTTCTTGCATTAGTCTCTTATATAGGCCTTCTTTAGACAATACGTCTCACCTTCAAAGATGTTACAATAGCGAGATGAAATTGGTAATTTCCTCTAATTCCATGAAGAATCGTGGTAAAAAGCTTCAAGAAGATTAAAGAAAAATATCTTGGCATGTCCTAACCATGATATTCCTAAGAAAATGCATATCCAAATTTTCTACAGGGAACTGGACCAACTAAACAAAGCCATAGTGGACAATGCATCCGGTGGATCATTCATTAAATTGCCTTATGGAGTTGGATCAAAAGTTTTGGATCAAGTAGCAATTTAGTCTAAGGGTTGGGACATGAAGGATGCTGAGGTGGCCGTGGGGGCACCCTGCTCATCCTTTGATTGTCATGAGAAGAAACGTGAAAAGGACTAGAAGGTTGAAAAATGCATTAAGCTCCTAATTGAGCATGCGTTGGGAGTCCCAATGGAAAATAGATATGTGATAAGTACAAGAGAGGTTACACCATATGAAAGTGCAGAGGAAGAGGTGATTGATGAAAATTTAAGTGTGTTTCCTAAGAGTTCGGAATGTTTCCACCTTGCCTCTAAAAGGTAAGGCAGGAATCAAGGTCGAATCCATGAAACAGGAGGAGGCATCAATGAAGAAAATTTTGCTCGAATCTTGCATAGCATTGAGAGGACCGATATGATGGTGAATAAAATGCAAAGTGATTTCTTAGTACTCTACCAAACGATTGTGTCCCATTCATTGCCATTCAACAACTTCAAGCAATGGTTAATCAAAAAATTGAGTTATCTAAAGAAGAGGTAAAGTGAAGAAATGCCAAGTGGGAAGGTAACAAATGCTATGATTACCTGGGATATAAAAAGTATTAAAAATAATGTTGAGTTTGACAACCTCCGTGAAAATGAAGATGATGAGCAAACAAAGGCAAAGATAAAAAGGTACAATGTTGATGAACCAAAGATAAGTGAGATTGTGGTTGAAAAATCAAAGGCACATTATTTCAAAATTATCTCCATTCCGTCAAACACTATTCCTTCTCATTTTTCTAAATATCTCACGAAAAAGGGAGAAAATTCAAAGATTAACAAGTTCATCAATAAATTTAGCACTGTATCTATTAATATTCCTCTAATTGAAGCTTTGCAAGATATGCTGGGATATGCTAAATTTGTGAATGATTTGGTATTGAACAAATGACTTATGGAGGATGAAACAATAGAAGTAACACATTATTATAGTGCCATTATGTCAATACCATTGGTGAAAAAGAGTAACGACACTGATGCTTCACCACTCCATCACCATTGGATTAATTATGTCTGAAAAGGCATTATGCGACCTCGGAGCAAGTGTAAATCAAATGCCTTATGATTTTTGTACAAGATCAAATTATGAAATCCAACACGTACTTAAATGAAATTTATCATGGTCGATCGTACCATCAAGAAGTCGATGGAATTCTTCATGATGTTCTAGTAAAAGTAAACCGATATATCTTCTAATCTGACTTTGTGATCTTAAATTACGCAATGGATGTTGAAGTCCCTATTATTCTTTTAACACCATTTTTGTATACCCGGATTGCTTTAGTGGATGTGGATTCTGGTGAGATAATATTTTGATTGAATAATAAAGAGGTGTATTTCAATGTATGCAAGTCAATGAAGCAACCGATAGACTTAAAAGTTATCTCAATAAATGATGTTATTGATGGGGAGGTGACAAATCAAGTCAATGTGAACTTGTTAGATGACACTTCTATAGGGGTGTTATGGAATTGCAATAGGGGGGAAGTGGAGGAATTTGATGAAGTGATTGCATCCCTAACAGGTCTTGGATCTTATACCTAGAGCCTAATGAAGTTGGATCTTGATCTAAAAAACTGTGAGAGCCCACACGCAAGGCCATCAGTTATTGAGCCACCTAATGTTGATTTGAATCCTTTTCTACCCTATTTCCAATGTGTATTCTTGGGAGAGGGAAACACATTAACAGTCATTATTACAAATCATCTTGAACCATATCAAGTGGATGCATTTAAAGTGGTGGTGAAAAAGTTCATTCGAGCACTTGCATGGACAATCACGGACATTATAAGAATAGCTCCTAAAATTCGTTCCCACAAAATTAAACTTGAATAAAATCATATGCAAAGTGTGGAACACCAAAGGAGGCTAACCAACCTATACAAGAGGTTGTAAGGAAATAAATCATCAAATGGCTTAACATAGGGGTAATATATCCAATATCCAATAGTACATAGGTAAGCCCAATTCAATATGTCCCAAAAAAGGGTGGCATCACGGTGGTTTAAAATGAAAAGAATAATCTCATCCCCGTCCGAGTAGTCATCGGATGGCGGGTGTGCATGGATTACTGGAAGTTAAACTTGTGGACTGTGAAGACAATTTTCTGATAGCTTTTATAGATCAAATATTGGATCGATTAGCCGGGCGGGGGTAGTATTGTTTCTTGGATGGTTACTTGAGGTACAATCAAATTTGTATCACCCCTGAGGACCAATAAAAAATGAGTTTTATTTTCCCATATGGAATATTTGCATTCAAGTTAATGCCCTTAGTGTTATGCAATGCCCCAACAATTTGACAATAATGCATGTAGTAAACTTTTGTTGATATGGTTGAAGATTCAATGAAGGTCTTTCTTGATGACTTCTTGGTGGTGAGGAGCTCTTTCAAATCATGTCTTCAAAATCGAAGCATGGTTCTTGAAAGATGCATGAAAACCAACCTTTTCCTAAATTGGAAAAAAATGCCATTTTACGATCAAAAAATGTATTTTGTTGATCCACAAGATATCAAGGAAAGGTATTCAAGTCAATCAAGCCAAAGTTGAGGTAATTTACAATCTACCACCCCCCATATCCATAAAAGGTGTTAGGAGCTTTCTTGGACATACCAGGTTTTATCAAAGTTTCATAGAGGATATATCCAAGATAACTCCCCCGATATCCAAGACTAAATTACACTTTTATAAGGCATATTTAAAATCCTTTGATCACCTCAAGGAATTGCTTATTTTGGCGCTAATCACTATGGCCTCGGATTAGTCATCCTCTTTAGACGTATTATGCGATGCAAGTGGGATTGTGTTGGGTGTGGTGTTAGGTCAGGGCAAGGAAAAACTCTTTCATCCTATAAATTATACAAGCAAAACCTTGCTCAACAAAAGTACACTGTTATGAAAAAAGAGTTGTTGGCGGTTGTATATGCTTTTGAAAATTTTTTTACCTACTTATTAGGCATAAAAGTAGTGATGCACAATGATCATGCCACATATAAGTACCTAATGGAAAATAAAAAAGCAAAACTATGCTTAATTGGATAAATTTTTCTCTTGCAAGAATTGAACTTTGAGGTTAAAGATTGGAAGGGGTGTGAAAACCAAGTGGCCGACTATCAATCTCGTTTTGAAAATAATCATGAAAGGCATGGATAAATTGAAATTGATGATTCTTTTCCCGATGAATTAGTTATTTCTATTAAAAAAACAATGCACCATGGTATGTCGTCTATGCCAACTATGTAGCAAGTGGTGTACTTACTGAGGGTATAAGCTACCACCAAAAGAAATGGTTCTTATTTAATACAAATAGATATTTATAGGATGATCCATTCCTACTTTGGGAGTGTGAGAATGGTGTCATTAGGCAGTGCATTATAGAAGTAGAGATAAATGATATCCTTAAATCTAGCCACTCCTCACCTTATGGTGGTCAGTATGAAAGGATCCATACCGTTGCCAAAACCTTTAATATGGGTATTATTGTCTCTCAATGCATAAGGACGCCATTGAGTAGGTAAAATCTTATCACCAGTGCCAAATGTAAGGTGGTATCTAAAGAATAAATAAAATTCCCCTTAAATCGAACCTCAAAGTGGAACTTTTTTATGTGTGGGAAATCGACTTTATTGGTCCATTTGTGAGTTTATTTGGAAACAAGTACATATTGGTAAAGGTTTTCTATGATTTTAAATTGGTGGAAGCTGTGGCACTCCCTAATAATGAGTGCAAAATCATGACCAATTTTTGAAAAAGAACATCTTCTCAAGGTTTGGAACACCGCGTGCCATCATTAGTGATGAAGGCTCACCTTTTTGCAATCGGGCATTTGGGGCCCTTCTTGATAGGTATGGAGTTAAGAAAAAAGTAGCTACCCTGTAGAACCCCTAAATGAGTGGCAAAGTTCAAGTTTCAAACTGAGAAATCGAAGCAATACTCGAGAAAATGGTGAATATAGGTCGCACCAATTGGGCACAACATCTTGATGAGGCACTTTGGACTCATCAAACGGCCTACAAAATGCTAATTTACATGTCACCTTACCAATTATTGTTTTGGAATATGTGTCATTTACCTATCGATATTTAGCATAAATCTTTGTCGGCTCTAAAGAGATTAAACATTAACTGGGGAGTAGACTCTGAGGAAAAAGTTACAAAACGCCATGAGTTGGAAGATTTTTTACCCAAGGCTTATGAGAGCTCCACATTATATAAAGAAAAATAATAAATGGAATGATGCTCGAATATTAAAATGGGACCTCTATGTCAAAAAAAGTACACTCCTTTACATCTCTCATTTGAAACTTTTCATACGGAAGGTTCATTCTAAATGGTTGGGACCATTTGTGAAATCCAACGTCTACACTAGTGGTGCCATTGAATTGGAAGATCATGAAATGAAAAAATTTGTGCTGATTGGTCAAGGGGTGAAAAACTATAATGTGAAAGTTCTCGTGGTCTCCAAAGTATAATTTATTCATTTCAAAGATGCCACGCATTAAAGAAAGAGTATCGTGCCATAATGTTAAATTAGGCACTTTATAGGAGGCAACCCATCTTTCACTAATTTCTTTTTATTTCAATGTTTTGTAGATGTCTTTAACTCAAATCAATGTCTATAAAAATAGGGGGAAAATAGAGTTGGTAGATTGTAGTTGTGCAGGAAATAAAAAAAGAGCAAAAATAGGGGAATTTGGACTCATTTACCGCAATCACGGATCCCCTACCACTATCACTGCATCAGAGAGATAGTATGATTGTTGCTTAAGAGAGTCCATTCTACTCTTTGCATCTCTTAATTTAGCTTTAGTTAGGGCACTTTAGGTCCCTAAGTTAGGAGTGTGCGAAGGCTACCTTTATTTTCATATGTTTGGATGAGCTTTCCCCTATGATAGACTTAGTTATGACATATTTAAGGGGAAAGCGTTGCTATTGGGTTTTCAACCTTAGAGCAGAGGAAGTCTGAGTAACTGTGGCATCGATTTTATAAATGCAATGGAAGTTTGAGTGCCTATGTCATTAGGAATCTGGTATCATATTATATACATATGGAAAACTCTGAATAGCCGTATGGTTGCCCTTATAAAATCCAAATGTGACACTAAAGCTTTGATTGTTTCCATAAGTTAGCAAATTGTGGATAGTGCAAACTTAAAACAAAAAACCTCCTACGTTCAAAAATGTTTCACAAATTAAGGGCATGGACATGAGAAATCTTGTAACAAAACTTCTTCTATTTTTATGACTCCAAAAATTTTTGACATGTGAATATTGATAGATACTTTTATTTTTGTATCTAGTCGGAGGGGTAACTGAGACTCCTTAGAGAGTTCACGTGCCATGTGCACTGAGGTAATTACCTACATCTTATATGTGCTTGTGTCATCTTGAACTTACCTCATTAGTCTTTCAAAGCTAAATTATGACTATATTTTGTTGGAGAAATGATCTTAGGCTATTGTTATGACTTTTGGAAGCCTTAGCCTAAAAATCCTACCCGTGTACAAATGTTATCCCTTGTTACCTTGTTTGAGCCTTTGAACTTTTCTTTGGCAAACATATTGCAAGTCGTGAGCATTCTAATGTCATCCCTTCTTTCAAACCTACCCTCCTTGAACTTCAAAATGCAATTTGAGGCAAAATGTCTATGTTAAGGGTGGTGAAGATGAAAGGAAGCAATTTTGGGTCTATAAATTTATACGGAGTGCTTATATACTTAAGCATTGAAATAAATATTGAAAAAAGGGACCTAGAACTAACAAAGGAAAGAATTGCATAAAATATGGATAAAAAGAAGAAATGTAAGAAAATGGCTGAATCAAGGAAATAAAAGTAGGAACATTTGTAAAAAGAGAAAAGAAAGAGTAGTGGACCATAGTCAGAAGTGGAATAAATAGTGTGATGTAGACATTCAAGGAAGGGTGTAGCTATGTTTTAAAAAAATATGTCATACCATAACCTGAACCTACTTTACAAGCCCAAAAAGACCTTTGAGATCTCCAGCCATTTTCTTTTATGGTAGGACATCATTTTTAGAAAACATGGCTACACCCTTCCTTGAACATCTAGAGATTGAAAATTGAGGCATGTCTAAGGTATAACACTTGTTAGCCTAGAGAATTCTTATTAGGGAGAGAGGTTTGTACTTAAAATTCTATATGAACCAAGGATGTTACTTCAGTTAAGGTTTTATTTTAGAACCAAATGGTGGAAAAGGCTACATCAGAAATGGAGGAGGACATGAAGTCCAAGTATCCACATCTATTTTCTGCTCCTGGGATTCATATAGAAGGTATGTGTTCTTAAGAACATCTTTATTTTCTGACTTTTTTAAAGAAAAGATTAATATCTTTGCATCTGGGTTTCCTAACTTGGTTAAAGGTTGGATTGACATTTGATAATACAAATGAATTGTGCCTGGGGTTACCCTACCTTGTCCATCATTCAAGGATGAATGTTCCTCGTAGGGGAGATTAAAACACCCTGGGTTCCTGGAACTTGAAAAATTTCCTGCATTTGTTATCTCTAGACAGGTTACGACTAGAGAGAATGACTTGTACACTGCGATACAAGTGGTATGAGGTAGTCGTATGCTGACCAAAATTGGTTGATTGATTGGATTTAGTTTCTGGAATAGATACGACTTTGGTGGTATGAGTTGTGTCTATCGATACTAGTTGTTTGGTTATTTCACTTAGTAATATGATTGGTAACTTAACTTAGATCTAAGTACGAGTGTCTTACCATGAGCCATAATCTAGGGTACGATTCTTACCATGGACTTATATGGTGGTCAGTGTTCAATCCTCTTGGGATTCTATTCTTCCAAGGGTACTACGGGTTATAGGTACTTGTCATATACTTGGATACAACACTGTTTGGGTTGAGTCATACCTTGGATAGTGTTGGATACAAGGGAGATATCCTTGGGTACGAGTTATGGATAGCACTCATATTGGAGGGTATGACCAGTATGGATAGTCGTACCCACTGAACAGGATTTCTAGGAGTTTAAGTGAGGGCAATCTAAACATATTCCTGCTAAACCTTATAAGTCCCCATGACTTATATTACTATTAGGAGGTTATTTTCCTTATTCTTCTATTCATTAAAACTTAGAAGCTTCTCTTAAACACTCTACAATTCTCTCTAAAGCTTTTGGGCAAAGAAAGTCTAGGGTTTCATCTTAAGGATTTCTTAGGGGAATGTGTTAGAGATTTATCTCCATTATCTTATTGGTTTAGGCATGTTCTGTTTCCTCATTGTTATTTCCAACTAAAGGCATGGTTTTATATAATGATTTCATGGTTTGATTATTATATGGTTTTGAATTTTCAAATATAATTTGGGGGTTTTGGTTACAAATGCTTGGTCATGTTTTTACCTTATTTTAATTATGCTTTTAAATACTTTAATGGTGGTTTTGGATAATTGGTTTCATAGGAAGGGTTATTTGGTAATTGGGTTTGGTTTTGGAAATACTATACCCCCAATAAGTTTTGATAAAATGCCTATGAAAATAATTTTTCTATATTGTTGGATTTTAATGGGACTATTGCATTTTTTAAACTTGGTAATGGAACCCTAAATGGGTAAATGGTTTGGAATAGTTTAAATAGAATGGTTTAGTGGTCATGGTTGTGGTTAATTTAGCTCCTTGAGGGTTACAATGGAATCCCCCAACTAAAAATAATAATGGAACACTTGTGGGGTACATAGGACTCCTCTAAGCAACTTAATAATGGAACACTTATGGGGTACATGGGACTCCCATAAGTTAACTTGGTAAATGGGTACACAAGAATCCTTTTACCTTAAAAGGTTTAGCTAAAGATAATACTTGCAAGTTATATTCGGTATGACAATACCACTATTAATGGCCTCACTAAATAATAAATGGAATAATGGATGGGTTGGTTAGATATGGTTTTAACTGGTAAATAATGGCGGGGTGTGATAGCTAACTGTTAAAGTGGGTGTTTAATGAATGAACAATGGAAACTCATTTTTCCCTACATAATGAGTAGGAAATGGTGACCCGTTTATGATACTATGAGGTATGTGGGAATCCTCTAAGTACATTATACATATGTATCATAGAGGGTGAGTATACTAGAAAATCCCTTACTCTTATGGTATCTCTGATTTGTGTGGCTAGACCCATCGGGGACCGTTCAGGGGTTACACTGGATCGATATGGCCCATGGGTTGTTAAGGATGGTTAAGCTTCACAAACCCAAGTTAATGGTTTTAAATGTATACTAAACTCATTTCCCTTTTATGACATAGTTATATATATATGTATGGTTTGAATGCAAATAGTTGGTTTTATTTGGTTTTACTGGTTAGCATTATTTTTTCCTTATCTTGAGTTCATACTAGTGTTGACCCGCTAACCTATCTTTGGGAGGTTTTATCCCCATGCAATGCAAGAACCGACTATTTTACTCTTCATACTTCGCTAAATGACATTTGGGATCAACTACTGGATTAAAGTAGTGATCTTTCATCTTTTCGAAAGTGTCCATTTCATGGATGTTATTATATACTTTGGTTTATTTATGGATATTGGTTTTTGCTATATTTGGGGCATGTTCCAACTAGAATTTTCTATTCTTTTAGTTAGAAGATTTTATGGAACTATTATGGGTTGGTATGGGCAGGATCGGTATTGGTGTCAGCCTTAGGATTGTTATTGATATTGGGGCTGATTTCGTATGACTAAATTTCTCACTGTTCCATCCTCTTTTATTTTTGGTTTATAAATACTTGTTATGGAACTCATATGGTTATTTTTTTATTTGCTTGGATTTCGGTTGGGTTCAGATGGTTGAACTTAGTTGGGTCGGTCTTGTTAATAGACCTATCCCAAAGACTGTAAATTGGATAGTTACGCTATCTTGTTAAATGCTTGAAATTCAGCAAACTTAGGGCAGGAAACTGGATGTTGGCTTGGTTAATGAGGGTTCTTTGGTCCCAATCAGACTTGGGAAGTCCATTACAACAAGGCCCGGGTCGGGACATGTCACATAATCACTTAAGCATTACCCTCAATGCCATTCCTCATAACTAATAGGTGCAAAGATTCATTAATATTTCCTCAAAAGGGCACTCTCTATTTAGTTACTAAGTGCAGGGGTTTAAGTGAACTAATCATAAGTCTTGCCTTAATGTGGGTCAACGAGCCCACTTCTATATCTACGAAATGTATTCCAAGTTAATTTCTACCCCGGACTAGGTTAAGGTATCTGAATAAACTTTTGGATGTATAGCAAGTCACAATAAGACCTAAGGTAGATATTCTACTCAATCACTTTGAGTAAGTCCAATTGAACTAAGGAGTTCTTCTCTAGTATAAGCAACTACAACCAATTTACTCTAAGTATGAGAAACTAGAGCATTTCATCTAATGTTGAGTATTCTAAGGAATTCTCATTCTAAACGTGATTAATAAAGTTGATTCCACCGAATATATAGGGAAATAAATAAAGATTTTGAACTCTAAGATTCTCATAACCTAAATGGTCCTACTAACCCAAGCCTTGCATCTCATTAATCTAATACTTAAAGCCCATCCCAATCTAACATGATATCACAATTATACTATAACATAGCTCAATATAACAAGGATTAAACATAGCATACCTCAATTCCCAAAAAATGCTCAATAATTCACTAAACCTTTTTTTCTTTATTCGAGAAGCCTCTTCAAGATGCCAAGCTATCAAGAACATAAACTATAAAGCAATATGAGAATAATGATACTCATATTGCACCATTGTGCTACAGGTCCAAAAAAAGGACACCAAAAACCCCAAGTGGGTTCCACATATGGAAAACACTTTTATGAGGTAAACCCAAAGTTCATACACCATCAAGAATTGTAACCCTTATGAAATAGGTAAAACTATGATTATTTTGAGCTAAAATCAATCCCTCAAGCTATTTGGGATTTTGGTAAAGAATTCAACAAATTCAATATTGAAGTCAAAGGATTATTACCTTGAATATGGTTTTAATCACAAATATATATATATATATATATATATATATATATGTTAATCAAGATTCTATGTTGCACCCAAGACCCTATTTAAGGTTGGCACACTATTTTAGGGTTCCTTGGTCTCAAAGATCATTGTGAAAGTCCTAAAATACAGCCTAAAGGGCCTTCTTATATCCATAATAGGTAATCAGGTATGGCTATAACCATACCTTGATCATGATCGCCATTTATTGTTGTGAGATCTGGACATCTTTCTAATGCACCGATATCTGCTAAAACCTAGAAATTCTTCCAAGTTTCTCCCAATGCATCGAGATTCATGTGGGTTTGATATAAACAAAAGAAATATGTAACTGTACTAATTTTGATGTTTCAAATGCATTAGAAACATTGGATTTTCCTTCCAAGATTGTTTAAACCAAATATGGGCCCCAAACCTAAATTCCTAATTTTCCAACTTTCTAACCAATAGGTGTAATAAGCTTGGGTGCATTTGGATCAAAATCAAAGTCCTAACTAGCCTAAAATTAATATTCCAGAGCTGCTTGAGTAGTAAAAATTTGCATCTAAGATTGTTTTACTGAGGTTTTTTCTTAGTGGCAATTTGGACCAACAAGGACTTCTATACAGGAAATTGGCTCTAAAACACAAACGAACTGCCTGGTAACCAAACTATTAGATCTAGGAAGTCATAAATGACTTAGGGCATCTATGGAAAAACTTTTCCAATAAAAATAAGCGAAAATATATAAAATAACCTAAAGGGTCATTACATTTAGTGAGGTGAGGTTGGTCATTTTACTCTTCTACTAGTGAGGTGATATCATTTGTTAAGTGATTTGTGAAAGTGAACATAGGTTTAGCCTAGTATGGTTTTGTTCTTACTCTAGAATTGGCATTTTGTCCTTATTGCCTGTTTCCAAATTGAGATTCTACGACTTTCCTACTAGTTTATTGATATTTTATCATAGGCTATATTCTTCTATAGCCAATTTTCAAGGTTGATCAATTTGGCATACGTTCTTCCAATTTGACTAGTTCATCACCTGGTTATAGACCTGATATGGATAATGGGAGGTCTAGGGCTTAACTTTTTATTCTTGATGTTGATGTTGATTGGTCTAGGGCTTAACTTACTAGTTGTTCTGTTCATCTTCTATTAAAATCGTTGATCTTAATATTGGTGAGCTGTTGGCTACTCCATTCTCTTTATAATGAGTCTCTTGGCCTAGTTGAGTTAATGGAGGTGGAAATGGGTGATCTATTTCTATAACCACTTCTTATGTTGTCCAATTGGAAATTTTTTATCTTCATTTTCCCGGTTCTTTTTTTAAAGTGGTCTTGGCCTTGACATTGAAGTTGAGATTAGTACTCTATTTTCTTATTATGTGATTCATGGTTTAATTGGTTTAAGATTGTCTTACATGGGGAGATTAAAAATTTATGTTTGCGGCATTTGTTTGACCTAATAAGACTTTGTGGAGTGTTTTTCCATTTTGAAAAGAGCCTAGGGGTATTTGTTGTTCTAAATGAAGTATTCGATAAACCAGTTTCAGGTTAAGGTTACATTCCTCAAAGTTTTTTGTGTTTTGGGATACTATTAGTATTATTCACACCCTTGGTGAGTTCTTTTATCATGACCCAAACCAAGGCCTAGTCATGATGGGTATCTCAATATCACCGTGGGTCAGAGACCACCCCCTTAGCCTAACCTCAAGATAATATAGATGTAAGCAATGAAAGTCAACCAATGATAATACTAAGAAAGTTGAATTAACGAAATGAATGTTTATGAATCAAAAGAACAACAAATCCCATATTTTGTCCACAAAAGTCTCTAAAACTTGAATACCAAAATAAGTTGGGACATGATCTCGGCTATGACAAAAATGTACAAAAAGAAATACTAAAAAACAAAGAAAATAAGTGAAATGAACAGGTCTTATGAAAGATGAAGGCTCACTACTTTACAGCAGATCCATAGGAGAATCAAATCACCTAGCGCTGTACAGGAGCAACAGAAAAACCTTCAGACCCTACATTATGAAATGATATAGCGTCCAAGGATGATTAGTGGGATGAACACTAGAATGTAACTCAGGAAAAGTAATAAAATAATGCTATCATAAAAACCACATACACAACATTAATATACATATTTGTATATATGATGTTGGGATAGGGACAAGGGTCATGAAAATGAGATTTTAAAATGTTAGCCTGAACTATATTGCTCAATCCGTGCTAAAATCACTCATGGGCAATATGGGTCCAACTCCCGCTGTTGAAAGGGCCCCAATGCATGTTAGTCACACAAACTGAGGAAAAATCAAAGGAAAGGCTAAAGACACTAACGTCGGCGTACATATATATGTGTATATATATATAAATATAGTCTGTACTAAGCACAAGATCACATAGAACCCTAACGCCGGCGTACATGGTTTCCGTTGTTAATCCCCCCGGGATATACACCTTCACCATGATTTGCACAATTACCTTCTAAACCAAATTAAAACACTTTACACATAAACAAACCATTAGCCTAGGATTCTTTTTTAAGGCATTTAAAAACATGGTATCTTCTTCCAATAAGCTTGCAAGCTAATATAATTATGTCAAACCAATTCATATAACCAAATTGACTCCAAGTTTTCTATTTAAAAATCAAATTAATGCCCACCAAGGCCTTTCCAAAACTAAGTTCATTCATTTCTCTATTAATACAGCTCAATGGGTTCAAAAGACAAGTTAAACCATGTAATTATCCATAGATAAAACTAAGATTGTAATATGGATTGAGATTAATTCCATTATAGAGCTAAAATTCCATAAATTTTGGAAAACTCATATCACCCATTCCAACCATTAAAATAATACACAAATTCATTCCACATAACAATTAATTAAAGCATGAATAAACAATTTAAACCATGGGCAAAGCAATCCAAGTAAACATAAATAAAATCCCTCGACCCAATTTTAAACCCTTAATTTAAATCACATGAAAATTCACTACATTTATGCCATAATGTAAAAATACAAGTTAGGTATGTGTAACATGCCTGAAATACATAAAAAAATTAAAGATATGTCGATGTTTGAAGCCTGGAGTAGTGAAGTCTTGAGAAACCCTTAAGTTTTCTTGGGTTTTGAGTTTAAGATAGAATAAATGGTGTTTTGATCTTCAAACTATAAAAGGGAAGTGTTATTTTATGCTTATAAATCATACAAGGGTAAAAGAAAACAAAATCCCCTCACCCAAAATAAAAAAAAAACTAGAAGAAATCAAAACAGCAGTATGGCAAGCCACTATCATAGTGGGTAGCCACTATGCCATGCCCTTATCATGGAGGCTAACCTCTATGACATGTTAATATCTCAAAGGCTCATTGCCTCATAGTTCAAAAAAATCCTTATACCCCTTTTGAATATTCTAAAACTTTCCCAAAATACCCTTTTAATATCCCTAAACATAATGTAAGTCAAAAAGTAGCATTACGCAAGTGAAATGGTCAATAAAATTGTTAAAATTTTACGAGGTCTCAAATTTGGTATTCCTTAGTGAATAAGGACCTCTACCAGATATTGAATTGATTTCTTGTGTCTTCAGCCTGTGGTTTCTCCTTCATTGTGATTTTTAACTCTTATTTATATTCAATTTTGGCTCTAGCAGAAGCTACAGAGGTATGACTAATTTTTAATATGAAGGTCCTTTTTTTGTATTTGGCCTCTGTTTAGAGTTGTTGGCCTTTGTTTTGGTGTTTTGACACTTTTAAATAATGTCTTTAGGGATATGATAGATCATAGAATTTGGATGCTTACTTGTCTACTAGATGCGTTAGGATAGTTAATATCTAGCTATTCAGCTTCAGCATTGAAATTTTAGCTTTGAGTTGTATAGCTTTGGTGCATTCTGCATCTTTAGATTTCAGTCAGTTGAGAACTAATTATAGGCTAGATGAGCCTACTCATTATCTACCTAATCGGGTCATTTTTAATTCAAATAAATTATAATGGATAGATGTCCGGATGATAGCCTGTTAGCACTTGATGATGGATTCTTCATCTTTTGACAATGGTTTTCAGACTTTGCCACAAATTTTAAATATATACTTAGTAGTTGTACTTGAGTTGAGCTTAGCTTGGGTTGTCTTTAATTGGTGAGAAACCCTGGGGGAGATTGCGAGCATTTGTGCTTTAGACTCCCAACAGTCAATTTTCAAGATCATTAAAATTAGTTAACAATTTTATATTTAATTATAGACATTGTTCATCACCATTTCTATGTCCAGGTAGTACCATATAGGCTTATGCTTATATTTGCTATCATGGATTTTTAGTGGATCAACTCAGTTCTACAAGGTTAATATCATGGGGTTAGACAGACAAAACTCGAATGACTTTCTATGTGGGTCAACGATAGTTTCACAAAAGAAAAAAAAGGTTAGATTTGGATATTGAAGTTGGTTTCATGATTCATGACATAGATTGACTTTAGCCTTATTGTGTTTTGGATTGGTTGTCCTTGTATTAGTATGATCTTAGTGTTTTGTTCTGGATTTTGATGCATAAGCTATTCTCCATTCAGTTGGAGGGAAGTTGGATGTTGAGATTGGATTATGATTATTTGGAAGGTGAAATAAGGAAGTTGGTTAAAAAAGGGATATAGATAGTAAACGTACTTGAAAACATTATTTATTCGTAGAGGTTATCTGTAGAGTCATACCAGAGACATGTTGGCCCAGTACCTCATTCTTTCAAGCTTTTAGGCTGTTTCTGTCTATTGACTTTCATGGATAAAGTGGATATTGTAATAACCCTCCATGTAAACTTCCTAATCTGTTTAAATTTTTGGAATTTCGAGCCTTTCCATACAGGTTATAGATCATTTATGCCTTGTTAGAACTGCTGGTTTGGTTGTCAGATAGTTCTTTTCGATTATAGGCTTATTTCCTTATGTTGGAACTATCATTATCAAGAAATTTGTCTCGAATAAAAAATCCTAGTAAACTACTGGGAATGATAATTCTGACAGCACCATCAACTCTACAATATTTATTTTAGGCCAGAGAACCTTGTTTCAGGTCTAAAGGCTTACAGACTCTTTTTGGGCTATTGGGTAGAATCTATGAAAAATGGAACCATAGGTATGGTCACTACATTTTGTAAAAATGATCTCGGATGAAAGTTTTAATAATTTCATTGCGTCTATAATATCGAATTTGGTATAGTAGCATAGTTCATTTGTACGCACGGGGTTCCAAACAAATCTCAGGAACCCAATCAAAGTTAATTTGAACTTAGCAAACATTTGGGGCCTGGAATCATATGGTATAAATGCTTTGCTAGACCATTGGTCTGTCATGTAGTTGCAGCTTAAGTGACCACGCGATTGCTGTAACGATAACCCTTAGACTCACCCAAAAAATTAAATAATGGCCTCACCGCTTATGAAGAGGTTTCTTAAGCATCACACCATCTCTTAAACAAAGGTTTACTTTTTGTAAAGAATTGCTTAAGTGGTTATTTGACCACTTCAGTGGTGATGACTTAAGTGATCACTCGATTTCTTTAATGGCATTGATAGGTGATTACATCCCCTTCTTCACCCTATGTTCCCCTCATTTTCTCAGTTCTTTTTGATAAATTTTTAGAGCTTAAAGAAAAAAAAAGTATAGGGAATCATTCATTAAGGCTAAGGTAAGTTTGCCTAACACTCCTTAGTCATTTTTCATTATTCTCTCCCATCAAATTCTGTCCCATTTCATAGTTAATTCTTACAAATTAGATTTTTAAATTGTTAGACTTTAGGGATAATTTTGCCCCCAATTTGTGTCCTATTTGTACTCAACTTTTGAGAACACATTCCTTGTCCTTTTTGGGATCTTGTGCTTGATTTAATTTTGTATTTACATTTATGGTCCCTGAGGCCTATTGTTGACCCAAATTCTGACCCAAACTTTTTATACAACAATATAAGTCTTGTTTTACTCTGATTGATGGTTAAAATATTATTTTTATAGCATGGCAGTGTTTTGGAATCATAGACCAAAGGCGATCAATTTATGGACGATTTAAGAATTGTGGTTCGAAATTGCGATAGGCTTTAGTCTACTTTTCTTCATAAGATAGTTAGTAGTGCAGATTACATGCTAGGTAGACATGGTAGGGCATGTTTATAACTACAAAATCATGATATATCCTAATTTTGAAATATGGGGATAGAAGGGTGAATTGACTTTTAAGATATAATACTTATTGTGGTTGTAGAATCTTATCACCCTAGAATATAAGCATGTTTACAATAGTTGATGAAAAATATCCTTTAGCATAATGTGTACTATTTTAGTTAACCACTTAGATCATAGTTTCTTAGGTCATAAAGTTATTATTATGCTGGGTATATACTGTTCGGCCTAAGGTCGTGGTTATGATACCAATTGAACTCCAAGTGAATATCAATCCTTCTAATGGATGTGACTTTAGTCTATAGATGCTAGACACCTGTGGTTGTATTGTTTAGATATTACTGATGGCATGCATACTTTTATGTATTCATGCCCACTTAGTTGTATGATTCCAACCAAAACTATTATTTTACTATTATTTTATAAATAGGGATTTATTTCCACCTTTCCTATTTAATATGAATTCTTTTATAATGAAAATCATACCACCTTATATAATGATTGATGAGATTTTAGAATTAAAAATCATGTGTTGGAAACTAAACCGAGATTGATTCTGGGCCATGGTTTATACATTCTTTTACAAACGCTATTTACTTCAATTGAGAGAGATTTTGACCCTTTCTAAAGTATTATGCTAAATTACCCAATGTTGATCTTGAGCAATGAATTTATTGGATTATATTATTTTAGCCATGTTTTGAGTGTGTGCATTTATTATATATATATCTCTCTGGTACTGGACAGAGTAGATTAATGATGATGATCATTGGAAATTTTGGATCAGGACCAGGTAGTGTATACAGATATTCTCCAATCCCATCAGGGCCCTATCATCATTAAGCCATTATGCCAGAGTTAAGAGGTTATTGTAGGTTGTACCTTTTTGAGCTATTAATCTAGAGGAGGTGTAAATACTAGGTACATTATGGAAATTTGATCAGATATGGTACTATGGATTTGCTTTGCATCTATTCATGCATATGCAATTCCTATGACTACTATATTGTTTGTTGCTTATATATGTTAGTATTATAAGGGTTTGTATAGGTATAGGTTATAATTACTAAATGCTGATTGAACCTTTTCATACTTATGGGAGATCAGTTAGGTATTGTTTGTCTGGACTAGCTTATTACTTCATTATTTTTACTATGGTTAGTTCTTGGCAGGCTTATTATTAACTAAAACTGAGGTTCAAGGTATGATTATGATCCCTTTCTTTTTTATGATAAATTATATCATTGATAGTTATCTCATGGTTAGACATTATGGATTATTTTCTCATGGTTAGACATTATGATTAGGGAATCTAATTATGTAGGCACTAGCTTTCCTACTTGGTTAGGATGCCCCAAAATGTTAGGTTGTACCCCTCACGCTATTACCTTGAGTTATCCCTTTATACTTATATATATGTATATATATGGTATTAATGTATATCTCTTACTTCCTTTCCTATTCATGTTGTATATGTATTGTTGGCCTTATCTACTATTTTATAAATTTCCTTCACTCTTTCTTTGTATATTGACCTAGTTATATGGTATTGCACTTTAGGTACTTATTACTATACTGATTGGATAGTTTACCCTTATTGACCCACTAGCTTATTTATGTTTAGTTTCTTAGATGGATGCCTGTAATTTATATTCCCTCTTTACATATTATTTATGCTTGAATTATCTTTGGAGCTCAGTCGGCCTATGCATATTGAGTAACACTTGTTTTGTACTCATATGACACTTTTGTAGCTTACACATCATAGTACGATTTCTCGTTGTTGTATGCATCGTGCGGAGCATATATGGATCAGATATTTGGGGTGAGCTCCTGAAATTCGGAGTATTACTACTTTTCTTCTTTTGGATTAGACTGATCTATGCTTTATTTAGAGATGTCTTGTACTTATATTCACACTTTATTTCATTTATACCCTATTACATTATGAGTTTTTGTACTAACTTCACAAGATTTTTGGATTGCTTTACATATATTAGTATTTTTAATTTAGTTATTCCATAATTTCCTCTCATTTCTCTTGAAATTCCATTACTATTTGTTCTAGATTACGGGCTGACTTATCTAGTGGTAGGTTATTGTAGGTGCCATCTTTACTTGAGAAATTAGTTTGTGACATTTAGGCTATTAAGATACATGAATTATGTCAATATTTGTTGAACTCCGTTGAATAAGGTAATTGTAGAAAGGTTGAGTTAATTATTATTAGTCATGATGTTGACCTGATGGATTCTCTTTTTCGTCTTATCCTTTTTTGAATTATTCGGTATTTTTTAGAAAAGACTGGGTGGATATATAAGTAATAAGTGTAGCATAGTTCTACCTATGTATAAAGTGTTGGTTATGTGTTCATATTTATTATCTTGAGTTGATCAATAACCCAACCAGTACATAGTGGTTTTGTACTAGTACTAATTATGCATTTTTTTTCTGTTGAGTTTGGAGCATATTCAACGGGTTCGATGAGACCTCGCCTGTGGCAAGTGACCATTTTGACTCAAGAGTGAGATAAATCTTTCAGGCTACCATAAGTCGTCACACTTATTATTTTTGTCCATTTTTTTCGACACAAATATTTTTATTAACATAGTGTTTTAGGTTGTACCCGCAATTTGATCCCATTAGATGTTTTGGTACAATGACTTTTAATTACAGGGATATTTTAGACATTTGGCATTCTTACCACTTGTTTATTTATTAGAATTATTCGAGAATATTTAGTGGTTGATGGATTTTTTAATTCTTTATCAAAAAAATTTTAATTAGTGGAGTTGGAAACTTTGGTTTTAATAGTTCTCCCACTATAAGGATAGTGTGGGTGTCATTCACGATGGGTTTGGGTCATGATAAAGTTGGTCCTACAGATAGTGTTTCATTGATCACCTTATACCAAAATTAGTCCAGTTGAGTCTTGGAAAACAATATGGAGACGTTTGTACTCTAATTCAAATGGCTATACGACTTTAGGAGATAATCAATTTCTTTCTTTTTTCAATCTATAACTTGATTCAAATTGGTATATAGAGATCCAAATTGATATCTTATCACTTCACTCTATTTTTTGTAGATGCTGAATACAAGATCTAATGCATCTAGATTAGTTGCTTCTTGGTCATCTATTCGAGTTACAGAGCCTACTGCTAGAGTTAGAGGATAGGTTGGTAGGATAAGGGTAAGTAGGGGAACACCCGCTAGAAATGGAGCACTGACTGTAGCTAATCCATCTTGAGAGTGTTGTAAGACACCTCCCCTGCCCTAGGACTATCATGATGAGGTTGTTAATAAGGATGTTTTGGAACATAAGAATGTAGTTTAATTTTTTGTAGGTGCAGGTCCTCCACCCATGTCATTTGAGGTAATTGAATATCCACTTGCTTTTCTAAGTGGTCTAGCACATAAAGTAGCCATTCTTACATTGCCTGCTTAACAATTTCTATGGGTGCAGCATACTGCTACATTTGGTCAAGGATAGATAAGGTCTCAAGGATAGTTGTTTTCCCTCGCCCGATTTTAGGTCTTGTTATGACTTGGACTTAACATGATATATTAAGTAAGTTTTAAATGATGAATCCTCCCCCTTTGTCGGTTCTAATGCTGAGGATATGTTCAAGTTCATAGTTGATTATTATGAGAGGCTACATAAAATAGGAATTATATAGGAGTATGGTGTTGAATTTGTAACCTTTAAATGGCAGAGTAATGTAAATATGTAGTGGAAAGCTTATGTTGAGTATCGGTCTTCGGTTTTACCACTATTGACAAGGACTAAGTTCTATACTTTGTTCTAAGAGAAGTATATGCCACACAGTCTATGTGAAAATAAAAATGATGACTTGTTAGCACTTGAGCAGGGAAGCACGTCACTTTCAGCCTATGAGGATAAATTTCATGCCTTAACTAGATATGCTACTCTTTTTGTTGGTACTAGGAAGGAGAAGATCTACTTCTTTGTGAAGGGCTTGAATACTAATTTACAGGTTCTGGTTGTAAATTACTCTAGTAAAAAGACTTTTTATGATGTTATTGATTATGTAAAGAAGGTAAAATAAATCAAATAGGTTTCCTAGGCCAAAATGGTGGTAAAAAGGGGTAAAATATGGATAACTTCAGAGTTTAGTACTCTATAGCTATAGGAATTAGTCATACTAGCTCGTCTTATAAAACGAGCTATGCAAGCATATATAGAGGGTCTATCATGGACCGCTCAGTAGTCCTCAGTTGTGGGAAGCCAAGAGACTATGTATTCTTAGCTAGCCTTCCTTAGATCAAGGTTATTTTATCTATTGTTCTCTTGTTCACTTCAATAGGGATTGCACTAATGATAGAAAAAATAATTTTTGGTTACAATTAGTAGTCCCGAGCTATGGTTCTAGGTGGTAGAGGTTATGATAGTAATGGTAAAGGTCATTTATAGGGTGGACATGGTAAGTATTAGGGCGTCCATGATGGAATCCAAGGTTGTGGTATGTAGGGATAGGTTGTACTCAGCCTACTTAAGAGATTTCTTAGATTGATGATAGGGTTGATTGTTACACCTTTCTAGGAAATTTGAAGTTGGAGGCTTTATATATTGTTATTATATGTACTATTCTTGTTTGTAACTGTATTGATAAAATTTTATGTTATTCGGATTCCACTTATTCTTATTTATTTTTTAAATTTTCCTTGAGTTTAGTCATGGTTTATGATATGCTTGACTCACCTTTGTATGTGTGTACTATGGTTGGAGACTCTGTAGTATGATTCAAGTTTATCATTCTTGTTCTATAATGTTCATGGGTTTTAGACTTTCTTGGATTTGTGATTGTATTTATTGATTATATTTTAGTTTACTCCAAGACTGAGGAACATGTAGTTCATCCTTGCATAGTCTTGGGGATTTTGAAGGAGAAGCAACTTTATGTTGAATTTTCTAAATATGAGTTTTTGATGTCTTTCGTGGCCTTTTAGGGGTAGATGGCTTTAAAGAAAGGGGTGATGGTAGTCCTCAAGAAGATTGAGGAAACCAAGTGTTAGGTTCGGCATAGCTTTATGACTGAGGTTAATAGTTTTATAGGTATTTCTAGCTATTATATCAAGTTTTACAATTGACACAAAAGAACCTACCATTTGTTTGGTTTAACTAGTACGAAGAGAGCTTTCAAAATCTCAAGTCTCCTTTGACACAACTTTCATCATTTCTTTGCCTGTTGAGGTAAGGATTTTATTATATTTTGGGATGCTTCATTGACATCCCAAGTCCAACTAGGACTGGAGATCACCCCTATTACCCAACCCAACCGATCATCATCCCTATTACCCAACCCAACCGATCTACACACATCCTGAGTCGGTTGAATTTTTAATATATAACAAGATAATGTTATTGTATAACCCAACTCTGGGATAGATCTATATCTTTGACCACCCAAACGAGTCTAACTGTCTAATACCCAACTGATAACCAATACCAACCAAATCATAACTATATGAGTTCCATAATAATTATATATAATCCCAAAATAAAAGAGGATAGAACAGTGAGAAACTAATATCAACTCATAGTTGTTCCAGAAAATCTTGTAACCAAAAGAATACCAAAATATGGTTGGGGCATGCCCCCAACCATAGCAAAAACCAATATCCATAAATAAATAAAAGTATGAAATAAAATCCATGAAAGGGAGCCTTCCGCAAAGATGGAACCTCAAAACTTTGATCTAAAGGCTGATCCCAAAGTCCGATCGCTAAGTGTAGGAGTAGAACGGTTGGTTCCTGCATTGGTTTGGGATACAGTCGCTCGAATATGGCTTAACGAGTGAATGCAAGCATGAACTAAGGATAAGGATAAAATAATATTATTTAGTAAAACCAAGTAAATAATCCATATGCATAAAAATGCTGGGAAAGGGAATCGAGTTTAGCATGCGTTTAAAACCACCTAGCTATGTGTAGCTTAAGCGTCCTTAACTACCCATTATGTGTAGCTGCATGAACCGCAAATAACAAAAGAGTAAGGGATTCTCAAGTACCTTTCACCCTCCATGATACATATGTATAATGTACTTAGAGGATTCCCGTGTACATTGTAGTATCACATAAGGCCGCCATGATCTACCTCTCATGTCAGGAAACATGAGTTTCTAGTGTTCATCCGTTGGGCTCCCACCTTCATAGTTAGCTTTCACACCCCTCTTTTATTGCCCAATTAAAACCCTTTCAAACCAACCAAACAATTGTTATTAACCGAGGTTATACATAGTGGTATCGTCATATCGACTATAACTTGCAACTATTATCCCTAGACAAAGCTTTAGAAGATCAAAGCATTCCCATGTACCCATAGACCATATTATTCAATTAACTTAGGGGAGTCCCATCTACCCCACAAGTGTTCCATTATTTTAATTACTCGATGGATTCCATTATACCCCAAAAGAATAATGGTAAAACCCAAAACCATTCAATTTTGAACATTCCAAACCATTTATCTAATTAGGGTTTCATTACAAAGTTTGAACCATGCATAAGTTCCATTAAAAATCCAACAATGTAGTGAAAACATTCTCATAGGCATTTTATCAAACATATTAGGGGCATAGTATTTCAAAAACCAACACCAATTACCAAATACGAATTCCCATGCAACCAATCATCCAAAACCACCATCAAAGCATTTAAAATAATAAGTAAAACATGGGAAAGCCATAACAAAGAATTTATAACCAAAACCCCCAAATTATATTTGAAAACCCAAAGCCATACAATAATCAAACACTGAAACCATTGTATAAAACCATGCCTTTAGTTGGAACTAACAATGAGGAAAGAGAATATGCTTCAAACAAAGAAGATGATATAGAAAAATCACCAACACAAGACCTAAATTAATCTTTAAGATGAAACCATAGCTTCATTTGCCCAAGTACTTTAAAGAGGATTAGAGACAGTTTTGCTAAGTGTTAATGAATAGAGTAATAGGGAAAATAACCTCCCAAGTGAGTTAAAAGTAATGGAGCCTTATTAACTAAATGATGGAAATATCCAGATTTCCCTCACATAAATTGCACCAAAATCCTGTCAGAGGGATACGACTATCCATACAAGTTATACCCTCTGATACGAGTGGTAACCAACACTCACACCCAAGGCGTTCTCCCTTTGACCCAACACTATCAAAGGTACAACTCACCCTAAACCATGTTGTATCCAAGCAAACTACTGGTATCCGTGATTCGTACTCCCTGGAATAATAGAATCTAATGAGAATAAACACTACCCACCATACGAGTCCATGGTACGACTCATACCCAAGCTTTTGGATCATGGTTAGCCACTAGTACTCAGATCCAACTTAGTTAACTAAGTCTAAGATTTCAATTGAAGGAAAAACCCTAACCAAATGACTTGTGTCTAGCGATACGACTAGTACTAAACAAATCCTACCGATTCCAGAAACCAAATCCATCCTACAAACCAACACTGGTCAGCATACGACTAACCCATACAACTCGTATCCTAGTGTATGAGTCATTTCCCCTAGTCATATCCTGTCCAGAGGCCATAACTCTAGGTAATTTTCTAAAGGCCAGTAACCCTAGGTTTTTAAGTCTTCCCCACTAGGAATATTTATCCCCGAATAACGGGCAAGGTAGGGTACCACAAGCATAATTTATTTCTATTATCAAAAATCAATCCAACCTTTAATCGAGTTAGAAAATGCAGATATAAAGATATTAACCTTTCCTTTAACAGAGTTTGAAAATAAAAGTATGTTAAAGAACACATACCTTCCATATGAATACCTAGAGTATAAAATAGATATGGATACTTGGACTTCATGTCCTCTTCCGCATCCCATGTAGCCTCTTCTACTTTGTGGTTCCGCCATAGAGCATTAACAAAGGCCATATCTTTGTTCAATCACCAACAATCCTACCTATCCAAGATCTCAATTAGGACCTCTTCACATGACAGAGAATCTGAGATACCCAAGCCCTCCAAAGAAACCATGAAAGAAGAATAACCATGACACTTCGTTAATATATATATATATATGAAATACCAGCTGAATGAGGCTCAAACTAGAAGGCAACTCCTATTCATAATCTATATTACCAATCCTCTGCAAAATTGCTTAAGGACAAATAAACTAGGGGTTAAGATTTCCCTATTTTTCAAGCCGCATTACTCCCTTCATGGGAGATACCTTAAGGAATACCTTATCCCAAACCTTAAACTCCAGGTCTGTACTCTTTACGTCCGCATAGGACTTTTGGCAACTTTGGGTAGCCTTAAGACTATCCTGAATCACCTTTACCTTTTCCATTGCGTAATAAACTATATCCAAAACAAACATATCCACCTCAACAAGGTCAAACCACCCGATAGGAGATCTACACCTCCTACCATACAAGGCCTCAAAAAAGGTCATCCCAATCCAAGAATGATAGTTATTATTGTAAAAAAAACTCAACCAAAGGTAGATGCTAAACCTAATTGCCACCATAGTCAATCACACATGCCCAAAGAATATCGTCCAATGTTTGAGTAGTCATTTCCATTTTCCCATCTATCTAAGGATGAAAAGCAGTACTCAGACTCAATAAAGTATCCAATCCTTTCTGAAAAGACCACTAGAAATAAGATAAAAAATATGTACCATGATCAGAGATAATCGAAATAGGCACCCCATGCAGCTTTACTATCTCATAAAGATACAACCTTATATAGTCCTCTATCGAAAAGGTAGTCCTCACTAGATATAAGTGAATAAACTTCATCATCCTATCCACATTGACCCAAATTGAATGATATTGGTTTCAAGATCGAGAAGACTGATGATGAAATCCATGTTGAGTACCTTACATTTCCTTTTGGGAAAATCAATTTCTTGATAAAACCTACTAGGCTGCATTTGCTCAACTTAAACTTCTTGGCATACCATGCACTTGGCAATAAACTTAGCCAAATCCTTTTTAATACCCTTCTACCAAAATACCTCCTTCAGGTCATGATATATTTTTGTCAAATCAGGATAAACAACATAGTGCAATTCATACGCCTTAACCAAAACACCTTATCGCAAACCATCGATATCCAAAAAACACAACCTCCCTTGATATAGTAAAGTACCATCACCACTGATCTCAAAGACCATAACCTTTTTCCTAGCAATATTATTCTTGATTTTAATCATGATAGGATATAGCACTTACTTATCCTTGATCTCTGCACCATTAGATGATCTAACCACTTCCTTAACCATTACCCCACCATCCTTGGAGTCTAAGAGACAAAATCAAAATTGGCCAAGTGGCGAATATCCTTCTCCAATTCCCACTTTCCTTTCTCCACACAATCCAAACTTCCCATGGAAAAACTACTAAGAGCATCAGCAACCATGTCAACTTTACCTGGGTGATAGTGAAAACTCATATCATAGTCCTTGAGAAGCTCTAACCATCTCTTTTGCCTGAGATTTAGCTCCTTCTGAGTGAACATATATTGGAGACTCTTATCATTAGAAAAGATATCTATGTGCACTCCATGCAAATAATTCCTCAAGATTTTCAAAGCAAAAATTACCTCGAACAGTTCCAAATCATGAGTAGGATAATTCCTCTCATGCACCTTCAACTACTTTGAAGCATAGGTAATTGCCTTCCTATGCTTCATTGAAACATAACTAAGTCCCATTAAAGACGCATCATAATAAACCACAAACCCCTCCGTACATTTTGGAATGGTCAAAATCGGTGCCAAAGTTAGCTTGTTCGAAAGCTTCTCAAAACTCCCTTCACAAGCTTCTGACCAAGAAAACCTTACCTTTTCTGAGTTAACTTAGTCAGAGGAACAACTATAGTCAAAAAGCTTTCCACAAACTACCTATAATTCATAGTCGAACCCAAGAAGATTTAAATTTTGATTGGAGTCATAGGTCTAAGCCACCTTTTAACCACCACAACCTTTTAAGGATCCATCATGATCCCCTCACTAGAAATAATATGACTAGAAAACGTCATAACATTCAACCAAAGCTCACACTTGGAGAATTTATCATATAACTGTTGCTCTTTTAAGGTATGCAACACCTTACGGAGGTTATTGGAATAATCGACCTCACTTTTAGAATACAACAAGATGTCATCAGTAAACTCAATAACAAAAAGATCCATAAATTGCCTGAAAACCCTATTCATCAAATCAATAAATATCGCCAGGGCATTAGTCAATCCAAATGACATAACCAAGAACTCAAAGTGCCTATAACAAGTATGAAAAGCCATTTTAGGGATATAATCCTTGCTAATCTTAAGTTTATGATACCCAAAAAAAAGATCTATCTTAGAAAAGAACTTGGCACCTTGCAACTAATCAAACAAGTTATCTATCCTTGGAAAAGGATACTAGTTCTTGACTGTTACCTTATTCAACTATCGATAGTCAATGCATATCCGAAGAGAACCATCATTCTTGCACACAAACAACACCGGTGAACCCCACAAAGATACACTTTGACAAATAAACCCCTTATCCAAAACGTCCTTAAGTTGCTCCTTGAGCTCCCTCGACTTAGCTAAAGCCATTCTAAAAAGAGGAATAGATATTGGACGAGTGTCTAGAACCAAACCAATACAAAACTCAATCTTTCTATCTGGAGGAACATTAGGAATAGCATTTGGAAAGACCTTAGGAAATTCATTTACTATTAGAACCGAATGAAAAGAAGGACACTCTAAGTTAGAATCTTTAACCTAGACAAGTGATAAAGACACCCTTTGGAGATTAACTTCCTAGCTTTAAGATAAGAAATAAAGCTTCACCTAGGAGCTACGCAACCACCCTCCTAATTTATTATTGGTTCACTAGGAAACATAAAGGCAACCTTACGTGTCAGACAATCTATGGACGTGTAACAAGCGTGTAACTATCAATCCCCAGAATAATATCTAATTCACCATATCCAGCTCAAACATATTTACCAAGGTCTGCTTGCTACTAGCAGATAACACACACCCCCTATAGACTATTTTAGTAATAATTGAGACACCTACCTAGGTAGAAATAAAAAAAATATCCAAAAAAAAACATGGTCAACCAACCTCAAGATATCCATATCCTTAATTAGCAAATCAGATATGCTATCAAGGATGAAATTCGAAGATAGCCTAAAAGAGATTTTTCTCATCCTCGCTGTCATATAAGAGAACAAGTTTGAAGCAAACGTTTATAGCTGATGAAATTTCAAGGCATATGTCTTGACAGACATTCTTTCCTGCTTAAGATTCACAAACTCCTCCATCCTCTCTTCCCTTGGGTCCTGAGAAAAGAAGCAATCCAGAAAACCACTATAAAAGACCATTCATAAGGAAAAATCCTCAATATTACCTCTATCCCAATCCCACTCTTTGTAGAATTAGTATGCAATATCCTTGAGCTAATAAGCTGCAAAGTTTTCCCCTTCCACAGTCATGGCCTACATTACCCTAAAGATTTTTTCTATTTTATCCAAAAAAAGACTAAGGATCCGTCTCTGCCTTTGCTCCAGTAAAAGTTAGAGGATTCATCTTTATAAACTAGACAACCACTATGGCCTCAGTATTTAAAAAACTAAATGCATCTTGCTCATCCTGAGCATGAACAAACTGATAAATAACATGAATTGATTGGAAAAAATTTGCATTAGTTAGCTCACCTTAAAAAGGACCCATAGCAACCGAGGGGACTCTAAAACAATCAAAAGTAGGACCTTGAGATTGAGTGAGAATTCTAGGTGTAGGGCATACCCAATAAACATCATCCCAAGATAGGACAAACGTACTTCCTTGTGTTCTAAATCGTCGAGGCATGATCTGAAAAGCAAACAAACTAAGATTAGAGGAAATTTTAGGACGTAGACTGCATTTTTGAAAATAGAATACCAAGAAAGGTAAACATTCCTAAATGACTCATAACCTCTCTTTTATGAGTGTAGCGCGCTACAGACCCCTAAAAAAGAATCTACTAGATACGGCTTTATGGACTCCCAATTGACCCTGGATATAAAACTCTGATACTAGCTTAACACAATGTAAACTATCTCCTTGTCATAATGGGCATCCCAAGTCCAATACGGACTGGAGATCACCCTCGTTGCCCAACCCAATCGACCTACGCATATCTTAAGTCGGATGAATTCTAAATAAATTATAAGATAGTGTTATTGTATAACCTAAGATTCTGGGAAATGTTTATATTCATGATTACCCAAATGTGTCCAACCGTTAGATACCCAACAAATAACCAATATAACTAAACCATAAGCCAAACCATGGCCATATAAGTTCTACACTAATTATATATAGTCCTAAGAAAAAAGAAGATTGAAAAGTGAGAATTTTTTTAATACAGTATTATCTCCAATACCAATACCAATACCAAGGCTGACACCAATATCGATCCCACCCATAACAACTAATAGTAGGTCTAAAAAAGACTCTAACCAAAAGAATACCAAAATCCTTTTGGGACATACCCCCAACCATAGCAAAAACTAATATCCATAAATAAACCAAAGTATGAAATAACATATATGAAATATAGCATTCTAAAAAGATGGAAGCTCACCACTTCAATGTAATAGATAATCCCAAAGTTTGATCACTAAGTAGGAGGAGTAGAATGGTCAATTCCTGCATTATGTGGGGATAAAGTCGCCTAAAGATGGGTTAACGGGTGAACACTAGCATGAAAACATGATAACAATAAAATAATGTCATTTGACTAAACCAAATAAAATATCCAAATACATAAATACACATATATATAACTCTGCCAGGAAAGGAAACCTGGTTTTGCATGCATTTAAAACCATTAACCTGGATATGCATAGCTAAATCACCCAACCACCCAAGGGCTATATGGGTCCAGTGTAACCCCCTGAATGGGCACTGATGCATGTATCCATACGAACCAAAATACTATCAGAGTAATGGTTCCTAAGTACTCTTCACCCTCTATGATAAATATGTAAAATGTAATTAGAGGATTCCCATGTACCTCGTAGTATCATATAAGGTCGTCATGACCTATCCCTCATGTTGACAAACATGAGTTTCTAGTTTTTATCTACTTAAATCCCACCTTCAGAGTTAGCTATCGTACCCCGCCTTTATTGCCCAATTAAAACTATTTCCAACCAACCAAACCATTGTTATGAACTGAGGCTATACATAGTGATATCTTCATATCGACTATAACTTATAAGTATTGTCCCTAGCTAAACCTTTTTGAGAACAAGGAATTCACATGTACCCATAGATCACATTATCCAATTAAATTATGGAGTCCCATGTACCCCATAAATTTTTCATTATTATGATTACTTGGGGTATTCCATTGTACCCCACAAGAATGATTGTGAAACCCAAAACCATTCCATTTTAACTATTTCAAACCATTTAGCCAATTAGGATTCCAATAGAAAGTTTATACCATGCAAAAGTTCCAATAAAAATCCAATAATGTAGTAAAAACATTCTTAAAGGCATTTTATCAAATATATTAGGGGCATAATATTTGCAAAACAATAGCTCAATTATCAATTACCCATTCCCATGAGACCAATTATCCAAAACCAACATTAAATCATATAAAAGCATAATTAAAACTTGGGAAAACCATAACCTAGTATTTATAACCAAAACCCCTAGATTATATTTGAAAACCCAAAGCCACACAATAATCAAATAATGAAAACATTGTATAAAACTATGCCTTTAGCTGGAACTAACAATGAGAGAAGAGAATATACCTTAAAACAAGAAGACGGTGGAGGGAAATCACCAACACAATCTCCAAATTAATCCTTAAGATAAAACCCTAGCTTCTTTTTCCTAAGAACTTTATAAGAGATTAGAAAGTGTTTTGCTAAGTAAAATTAAAAGAGTAATAGGGAAAATCACCTCCCAAGTGAGATAAGAGTTGTGGGGCCTTATTAGGTTATGTGGTGAAATGTCCAGATTTCCCTCACTTAAACTAGACTAAAATCCCCTAAGAGGGATATGACTATCCATACCAATCTTACCCTCTGATACGAGTGGTAACCACCACTTGTAGCCAAGGCCATCTTCCATTGGCCCAAAACTATCCAAGGTACAACTCACCTAAGACCATGTCATAACAAAGAATACAATCGGTACCCATGATCTCTACCCCTGGCAGAATAAAATCTAAAGAGGATTAAATATTGCCCATAATACTAGTCCATGGTATGACTCATTCCTTGGCTTATGGATCATGGTTAGCCACTCATACTCAAAGCCAACTTAGTCTACCAAGTCTAAGATTAAGTGAAGAAAAATCCAAACCAAACAAACTATGTTCATCGATATGACTAGTACCAATCAAATACCCATCCAAAAAATTAGATCAATCATACCAATCAATACTGATCAGCATACGAATAACCTATACCACTCGTATCCTAGTGTATGAGTCATTTCCCCTAGGTGTTCCTATCTAGAGACCATAAATCTAAGAAATTTTCTAATGGCTAGAAACCCAAGGTGTTTTATTTACGCTTTTATTTGTATATTGTATTGATGCACGATAGGGATGTAACTGCCTATGCTTTATGGTAGCATGACTCAATTTGGGAGTAGGAGAGGAAAGCTATGGATTTTTTTGTAGTTCTTACTACGATCTTAGGGCAACATGACTTGATTTAGGTAATAGTAGATAGGTGAATGACATCCACTCATTTCATTCTAATTAAGGTTAATTACAACTCAAACAAGTTACCCAAGATATATGTCAATAAAGTTTTGGGATTGCATGGGGTGCCAATATCCATCATTTCTAATAGAGGTACCCAAATTTTGGAACAAGTTACATGATTAGTCGGGCGTCAAGCTTGATCTTAGTTATGCATTTTACCTTATACTGATGGATAATCTTAGAGGATTATTCAGGTACTTTAGGATATGTTATGGTCATGTATTGTTGATTTCAGGGGTTAATAGGACAAATTTATACCATTAGTGAGTTTTTGTATAACAATAGCTATTAATCTAGTAGTGACATAGACCAATTTAAAATACTATAGGGAAGAAAGTATAGGCCAATTATAGGTTTGTTTGAAGTTAGTGATGTTCATCCTTTCGGCAAAGACTTAGTGAAGGAAGCTCAAGAGAAAGTGAGGTTCATTCATGACAAGTTATTGGCAGCCTAAAGTAGATAAAAGAAATGTGCTAACCTCAAGGTAAGAGATATGTATTTCAAACCAGGTGAAAATAAGCTATTGATAATGCTCCCATGAAGAAAGTTATATGAAATGGTAAGAAGGCCAAGCTTAGCCCTATGTACATCGGTCCATACATGGGGCTATAAGGTTATTAATGATGTAGGTTTGATATCTTATAATCTGGAATTACATTTGTTCATTTTAGGAGTTCATCGAATCTTTCATGTCTCCATGCTTAAAAAATACCATAAGAATGGTGACTACATAATTATGTTGGACTTACTTTTTGGGACGTGTATCTTCTTATGAAGAGCCGATAGTACTTCTCGATCAAAATGTTTGAAAGTTTAGGACTAAGAATATTAAATTAATGAAGGTCAAGTAAAATCACCATACTATTGATGAAAAGTCCAATTGATGATAGTTGGGTAATTAAGAAGGATATATGCAAGAAGTACCCTCATTTGTTTGAGGATTTGGATACTTTTCTTAATTCTTTTTTACTTTTTTTTTCTAGATTTATTGCTCGATTACAAATGATGGGTAAATTAGTATCTATTACAATGACCCCTTCTATCATTACTATACAAACCAAAGTGCTAAAATTTGAGTTAAGATTCACCCCAAATAAAGAGTTAGAAATTTTAGGTTAAGCTAGTCTAGGATGAAATCCAACTACTGCATGGTCTAGGTTAATATGCAAATGAATAGGTTAGTTTTTATATGATTTGAAACCATATAATGATACCTACGATGTTAGGGAGTTTGTAAAAACTTTCAAAAGTGAACTCGGCTGAGTAGGACTCCAAATATTGCATTTGATGTGACATTAGTTTGGGATGTTAATATATAAAAATATGTTGTAAAATAGGAAAATTTCTATGATTGATGAATTTTTTGCCTCTGCCTAGGCAGATATAGAGGGAGTTAGGCTGCTACTATTGTCCTGTTATAGCACCAATATTCCAATAATAGCAAAATTCATCCTTGGTCAATCCCGCCATAATGAGAAAATCTTGCTATAACAGGATATACAGTGTTAAATATAGAAAAATAGACTTGCAACACTATTTTTATTACAAATTTTTCAAGAGCTAGGAGAGGCAAATTAGAAACAATTTCAGTTGTTTACAACTAAAATCCTTTGTTGAGGTAAATACCCCTTCCCCCATTTAACTAGTTTGAAAATTAATCCTTAGAATTACTAGGTTTTAGTTTTGGGGAAGATTTGACTTGACCTATGTTGATTTTCTACTGTAATTTAGGGAAACATGGTGAAATCTTAGATTTTTGGTTAAGGATGGATAATTTACAATTGCATGCTTAAAATTCATCTTTTATAAATATGCGATTTGTAGAGTTAAGGTGGAATGAAGGTAGAAAACTTTAGAATAATCGGATGGTCATGATTTTGGCCTTGTGGTTTTGAAATTAGGTTATAATCCTTGTAATTGTTAGATCATTATTTAATTATTGATTATATATTATTTTATACTATAATCATGCAGAAATTGTTCAAAAGGGCAAGACTTAAGTTCGTTAGAGAAAGTGTAAGGCTTTGACTAAGGTAGGTAATAGTTGAATTATAGTTGAGATGAAATTCAATTTATGTGTTCATGTTAACTGACTCTTTGGTTATATTTTGCAGTGCATGCTGTAAAAGTTGAAGTGTTTTATTACAATACAACTGAAATATCACGTTAAATAAGATTTTGTAAAAAGATTTGTTGTACAATGCAAGTGTTGTCGTGTATTCTCATATTGTTATTGAACTTGTGGTGATATGAGTTGATATTTGTATATGAACCGATAAAGGCCATCATTACAAAATTTATGATATCTAGGGACTGTGAGGGTGGGGATATTAGAATAAGAGTGGTATAACCTTGTTTTGAAAAAAGGGTGACAGACACTAAATGTCTGGGTTATTTTAATACATGGATTGTAATTGTTCCCTGTAGGTCATGGCTAGTGGGATACCATAAGACCCATAACATGTGTGTATATGATGCTGATGAGTTTGATATTTTTATGAGTGGTCTGGGTTATATGGTTGTGTTTTAGATTTTTTTTGTGAACCGGTTGATGATATTGTTGTCATTTGAATACATGAGTCTCTGGGCTTTTGATATACTTGTATTGTGAAAATATTTCTTGAAGTCCATTGAATAAGGTAATTAAGGTTGGGTTAATTGTTATTAGTAATGGTGTTAAATTGATGGTTTCTCTTTATTTTCTTATATTTTTCTGAATTATTTGGTATGGTTGGTAAAATACTATGTAGAAGTATAAATGCTAAGTGTTACATAGTTGTACCTGTCTACAAGTGTTGGTTATGCGTTCATATTTATTATATTTTTTTGGCCGACGAACCTACCAATAAATAGTAGTTTTGTGCTGATACTATCGGTGCTCTATCTTTTATTGAGTACAGAGCATATTTTTATGGCTTCGGTAAGATATCAGGTTTAAGAAGTGATCGTTCTGACCAGTGTTAGATATATTTTCCCATGCAACCATGAATCCTCGCACTTATTATTCTTTTTCATTGATTTCAAATCTAGATATTTTTATTATTATATTTTTCTAAGTTGTACCCTAAATTTGACCCAATTAGACCTTTTAGTACAATGAATTTCAGTTTTGGGGGTATTCTAGATATTTAGTATTTTCCACACTTGTTTATTTATTATAATTATTTGAGATATTTGGTTCTTAATGCAATTGTTATTTATCTTTTAGAAATCTATCAACTACTAGAGTTAGACGATCTGGTTAGATGGTTTTAAAATCGGAGGGATAGTGCAGGGAAACTCACCATAGGGTTGGATTGTGACAGCTCTACTCTCTCAAAATGCCTCCAAGATAACTCAATTTGTTTAAATGTGATATCTACACAAAGGCATGATTCCAAAGATAATCATAATGATGTACTTTTGTTTTGAACTTATAATCACCTTTAAAATATCTGAGTAAAACTACAATTTTAGTATAAAATGATTATATCCATAATTTAAGGGTTTCAAATCTAAAACCCCATTAAAAATAGAGTTGAAATCGAGTTAAAAATTATCAAAGTATCAATATTATGTTTTACTAGAAAACCCCTAACCTTCTATGTCCAAAAGCTTTTTAAAAATAAGAAAACGATTGATAAATCAGTAAATGTTTATCAAGATCAATATATCCTTAACATAAGGATCCTAATTATGAAATTTCATCAAAAATCAAGTTTGAATCAATAAAATTCTACTTTTTATCTAATAATGCACGGATAAAGAAAGAAAATCAACTAATGAAATTATGGAAGAATACAATCTAAGCATTAGCTACTTACCCCATTTATAATCGAGAAAAATGTCATGAGAATCAGTTAAATTTCCAATTGATAAATCGAGAAGAACAATGTGAGAATCACTTAATTCTATGCACTAGAATTGTAACGCCCCGAGTCTGGTATCTGAAATGCCAAACGGTGCTCATGACCTCGAAGAACCATAAGCTAACCCATAAATGATATCTGTACCTGTACACTAGATAATATATTGTATAAATACAGAAATAAACGCTGAAAGGCCATAAGTTTCTAAGATCTTATAAAATATAACATCAGAAGATGTGGTATATCAATACAAAAATAACTGAAATAACTGTCTGAACATGTTAGTCCAAAAGCCTCTAAATTGTCTGAATAAAGAGTTCATGGGACATGTCCCCAACTAACTCCAACTACTGATATAAATAAATTAATAACATAATAAAGTAATGGTAATTTCCTCGAAGGATGAGGACTCACTACTAACTCTGACTGTTGAGACTTGAATGCTACTGATACTCTGGAGCTCGTGCTTCTAAACCTATGGTATAAAACACCATAGCACAAATGCATTAGTACATTTAAATGTACTGGTATGCATGTGGGATTGGCTGAATGCAAAGGGTTCATATGCATGAACTATACTAACTGACTGGATAATATGAACGCGACAATGCATGCACGAATACATAATAACTGTAACTGAGTTTGATGATAACATGATTACTGAGCCTGAGTGCTGATAACATAAGATACTGATAATTGTATAACTGAAATAACTAATATTGAGCGACTGTATCTAATGGAACTTGCTGAGTTCTGTGCTATTTTGAGTTGACTATATCTGATATTCCTAAATTCTGTAGAACTATTTGAGTTCTATTACTGGGACTGAATGACTGTATCTAACAGTCCTGATTCTGTAACTGAAACTGTAGGAAGTAGTTATCTAACTGACATGCCCCAAATAATGCAATATAGCTGAGTTGGGGTCCAATATGTAACCACAATTAGAAGGGTGTCAATACCGTGCCACTGGTAAGGACAATCTATGAGTAACCCTCATATAATAGGTGACTCTAGTGAAAATGGTGGGACCCTCATCTAATAGATTAAGCCACCTCATCAACCCTAATCTACCAGGTTAGATGTCTCAACCTACACTGGCTATATAGTTCGGGATAGCAAGGATTGCATCTAAGAATCACACCTTCATATAACAGGTGGGTTTCCATCCTTGGGTTTGCTAGGTGCTAATTTCTACTCCTATCTGAATAGACATTAAAGATGATTAAATGAACTTACTGGACTGAGTTAACTGATTTCCGTTGACTGATGGAATACTACTGAGATTACTGAGTTTTGCTGAGTCATGAGACTAACTGAATTCTATAGTCCATGGCTTGATTGAGAGTATCTTGAAATTTTTGGGTACAAGTACCCCCAGGACTCGATAGAATGAAACTGACAAAGCATGACTTTTCTTGAATACACGACCAACATCACAATCCATAATAAAATAAGTTGGAGATTTGATGAAGTACAAGTTCTAAATCTCCACAATGGCTACACATATATCCATAATTCATTAACTAAGACATTTCATCAAACACTAGACAGACATAAACTTGTACATAAATGGGAATTTCATAATATCATACTAGTATAGCACTTTTCCTTCATATAGACATTTAATCGAACCCATGGGGAACATGATTTGGTTATACAATCATTGACACATCTAATAATCATGGATACATCAGTCAACATGCAAATTTAAGGGTTTATCATGATTATTATGCAAATCACCACATCTTAGGGTCAATCATTGGAATATGTAATTTCATACATGACTCAAACCCTCACAATATCATGAATATGAATTTTAATTCAATTTAAATCTTGAACATTCATAAATACACAAATCATGGATTTTGAAAAGATATTCTTGAGCTTCATGGGTGAAAGGGACCTATGAATCAATATATGACATACCTGGGTTGTGAGTTTCTTGATGTTCTTGGTTTTCAAGAACTTGGTATCTCTTAGTTTCTTGAAGAATGATTTGGTTCTTGTTCTTGGGGATTATCTTTGAGAGAAAACCTTAATTTGATGTTATGGATGGATAATGAAGTTATGAGCCATGGTCTGATATGATTAGGGGTTAAAATGGGTGGAAAAGACATAAATACCCTTTTAAAATGGCTTAGAATTTTCTGAATGGGGATTAGTGATGGCTCGTATGATGTTTCGTTGCTGACTTGACAGTTCGTCACTCTGACCGTCACACCTTGGCTAGAGTAGGGACTCACTGCCTTAGTAGCGATGTCTTGGGCGATGATCCATCGGTACCTCGATGGTTCTTCAGTCATGGCCATCTTACTTAACCAGAAGCCGGGGTCACTACCTTAGTCACGATGTCTTGAGCGACCGTCTGCCACTGGATTGGCAATCCATCGGTCTTACCATCGCTTATGGGTATTTTCGATAGTTCTCTATAAAACGTCCATAACTTTTTACTCCGTTACCAGATTTAGATGAAATTGGTATCATTGGAAAGCTAATTCAATATCCCACATGATAAAAAGTCAAAACTAGAGAAATTATATCAAATTTGAATATTAATCATTTAGGAATTCATCAATAACTCTTCTGGAGGCTAGATTTGACGTAAAAAAGTTTGGGGTATTACAATATCTCCCTCCTTAGTAACATTCATCCTCAAATAAGGCTGATTGAGAGAGGGGAAACAAAACACTAAAGCATATCCTAAACATGAATTACTAAATCATGGCTCCATAACTAACATGATTGATAAACTGAATATATATCATATCGAACATGCATATCCGATGCATGAGTAACTAATTTATGACTCCATGACTGAATTATTAATAAGATGAGTTTCTCATCAAACTGAACATGCATATATGATGAATGAATACATGACTGAATTGACACATGAATGCATGATGGACTATTCAATGGTAATTTATACTAAGTTTATAATATAATTCTGAACATGAAATGGATACCAAGCTTGTCACTGAAATCAGAACACGTAACTGAAAAACTTAAGGAGAACTGTTACCATGAACTAGATCTGAGTTGGTGGAGAAGAGATAAGGATATTTGGTCTGCATGTTTACTTCTGATTTCCAAGTAGCTCCCTCAATGGATTGATTTCGCTAAAGAAATTTTACTAGAGGGACTTCTTTGTTCCTCAGTCTACAGGCGTGGTTGTTAAGAATTTTGACTAGAATATCTTCATAAGAGAGGTTGTTATGAACATGTATGCTCTAAATAGGGGTTACAACTACAGGGTCACCTATGCACTTCTTGAGCAAAGAGACATGGAAGATAGGATAAATTGAGGCTAGATCTTATGGCAATTCGAGCTCATAAGCTACCTAGCTGAAGCTACTAAGAATTTTGAAAGGATGGACAAATTGGGGGCTAAGATTTCCCTTCTTTCTGAATCCCTTCACTTCCTTCATGGGAGACATCTTTAGATAGAAATAATTACCAATCTCGAACTCTAGATCCTTTCTGCGCATATCTATATAAAACTTCTATCAGCTCTGAGCAGCCCAAAGTCTTTCTATGATCAATTAGACTTTCTCTACGGTATTGAATACTAAGTCAGGCCCTATGACTGAGGCCTAAATAACTTTAAACCAATAGATTGGAGAACTGCACCTCCTACAATAGGAGCTTTAAATGGAGATATTACTGGAATCATAGTTGTTGTTGTATGCAAACTCAATCAAAGGAAATGGTCATCCCAACTACCCTTGAAATCAATTGTACACGCCCTTAGCATATTATCTAAAGTCTGAATGGTCCTTTTTACTTGACCATCTGTCTAAGGATGAAAGGATGTACTGAGATCAACTTGGGTACCAAGAATCTTTTGGAACTCTTTCCAGAAATGGGAGGTGAACTGGGCACCTCTGTTTGAGATAATATATAATGGAAAACCATATAATCTGACCAACTCTTTAATGTAGAGTTTGGTGTAATCCTTGACTGAATAAGAGGTATGAAATAGAAAGAAATAATCTGATTTGGTCATCCTATCTATAATGACAAAACTAAATCATGCTGGCGACGAGTACGAGGCAAACTATAACACCCTAAATTTTCTTTAAGTCAATTTTCATCCTTAAAGGGAGTAAGGGTTGACTTCCCAAGTATGAAATATTTTAAACCATGTAGAATTTCCCAAATAACAAATTGAATATTTTGTCATATAGAGAATTGAATAAGATTTCCATCGATACCAAATTTGACCAAATCCAACACTTAGGCAAATAATTAGATCCATTTTAGTGAGATAGTGTACCACATAATACTTCAGCGCATCGCGGAGCCATCTAAAATGGCAATTGTTAAAATCTAGTGAGTCTCTGCGATTCCACCGTATCGTGGCATCTTTTAAGTTTGCAACTAAGGTGGCAACATAATTTCGACTGCATCGCACCAAGGCCCAATTTCCTAATTTTCCAATTTCTAATAAGCTGAACCAATTATGGCGCATCACACCAGCATATAAAATTTGGATTTTTGTAGATCCAGATTTTAATTCGAAGGGAAAAATGGTCATTTTCGTACCCCTATATATACTCTGTAACACGAGATTTCTCATTATTTCACCCAAATATATGAGTTTTATCATATTTTTCATCAAGAACAACCATTAGGGTTCATAGCTCAAGACCCAAGTAATCAAGGTTCCTCCATAAATCTTCAGAGAATCATATAAAAAGGTATACAGATGGTGATTCTTGGGTTCCTTCCACCCAAGAAGTTCAAAAATCCTTTTCTAAATTCAAAGATCTTATATTTATGAGTTTTCATAATTCATGTGAATTGATATTTAAGTTCATGTTATTATTGAGTTTTAATTCATGATTTAGACTACTAATTTCAAGAGTTGATTCTAGTATGTGATGAATTGTATGATGTTCATGATAAACCCACTTAAAGTTGTATGATTTTGATGTATTCATGATAATTATCAATAGAATCTGTAGTATAATCAAAGCATGCTCCCCATATGTTTGATAGAATGATTAAGTAAAGAGAATAGTGCCCTCTTTAGTATGTTAAGCATGAAATCACCAATTATCTGATAACTAGTGCATGCCAAGCATTTGTTGAAATTCCTTAGTGAATGTATTATGATAAGTTGCATGCATTCTTATCCATATGTCTTCCTTATTGAACAACTATGAGATATTAGTATACATTCCCTATACCTTTACCTGTTTATTACATTCAAGTGATTGATGAGATATCGTATTGATTGTGCTGTGAATTAAAGTCCATTGTCAATGTACTCAAGTGTGGTCGTGCCTTACTTATTTATCCTATTGAGTCCTGGGGATATTTATACCCAAACATTTAGCTGCATGTCTAGAGTTGAGTCAGACTCAAGATAATTTCAGTCGTTCTATGATCAATAGAATTTAGCTAGTATAGAACTTAAGAAAATTCAGTAATGTCAGTACTAGTTCAATTCAGTCTCAGTATCAGTCTAATCCAACTCAATATTCAGTTTCAATTCACTAGTATTCATTAGTATACTGTATTTATCTCAGGCTTCAGTGCAACTCAGTAAGTTAACAAGAATTTAGTAGCACTTCGTCAAATAATGGAACATAGTAAATTCAATCAGCTCTGTCAAGCAAGATGACCTATAACAGATTCAGCTCAGTATAGAACATTCTAGGAATCAATTCAGTATCTATTCAGTTGGGAGTAGGATTCAGCATCGAGCGAGGGTAAGGATAACGTCTTCCCCATTATTTTAGGTAGAGTCATTAATAACAATTCCTAAGCTCCAGAACTACATAGATAGTACAGGATAAGGAGTCATCGTTATATTATACACTTGACTACCTCCCCGGAGTCACCCGTTATATTAGGCTTGGTTCCAACCAAGTTTCACCCAATATATTAGGCATGGTATCCTAGGTTTCGAGAGAAGTATATTTACCCGTGGCACGGTATTGACTCCCTTCCATCTGGGGTTACAGGTTGGACCCCAAAGAAGATAGAAAGGGCATGTTGATTAGATGACTACCTCACACAGTCTCAGTTTCAGATTCAATCTCAGTAACAGAATTCAGCTGAGGAATCACCCATTATACTAGGCTTGACTACCTCTCAGAGATCACGTGTTATATAGGCTTGATCTCATATTCAGACAATCATATTCAATATCAGTAGACCAGAGGTCACCCGTTATATAGACTTGATCTCAGATTAAGACAATCATATTCCTTATCAATATACTCAGAGGCCACCTATTGTATATGCTTGATCTAAGACTTAGTTTATTAAGTATAATGCATCATTACAAGTTAACTCAGAGGTTACCCATTATATAGGCTTGATCTTAGATATAATAAATCAGTATCAGTATCAGTAAGATTAGACTTCAATCTCAACAGACTCAGTTATTTTGTCTCTCAGTATTAGTAAACTCAGACATCAGTACTAGTAGACTCAGTCATCAGTAAATGCGTATTCATAAAAAAGTATTTAGAGTTTGTATTCAGTGTTACAACGATTCTAGTTTTGGTTTGTGCATTCATATATATATGCTCATTCATTACTCTCATGTTATTCAGTTAATCTATGTTCATGCATAAGACCTTGAATTTAGCCTTACCTCATCTAGCATACCAGTTTATTCAAAGTACTGACACATACTTTCCTCTTTTGCTATGGTGTCTTATACCATAGGTTCTGAAGCACAAGATCTACAGCACCCTTAGCAGTCCAGACTCAGTCAGCAGTAGTAGACGTAGCAGTTAGTCTTCTTTATTTGAGCATTATGTTTATTTTATTATAGAATATGACTTTGTTGATTTTTAGTAGATGGAGTTAGTTGGGTACATCTACCATCTACTCCACAGTTCAAATAAGTTTAGAGGCTTTTCAGACAGATATATCAGTATTTAGTTTTCAGTATTAATTATTTTAGATGTTTAAACCTTATGGCAAGTTTTCACCAATTTTTTGTATTTATTTCCTATATTATGCAGTGCTAAGGTACAAATATCAGAATGGGTTAGCTTCTAGTCCTTCGGGGTAGTGAGCACCATTTGGCATGCTAGTTCTAGAAAATTGGGGTGTTATACAAACCTATCACAAAGTTCATGTTCACTTCTTCCCACTTCCAATTAGGAATACTGAACTCCTACATGGACCCAATAGGCTTCTGATGCTCTATCTTAACTTGGTTACATGTAGAGCACTTAGCCACAAACTCTGCAATATCTCTTTTTATCCCACTCTACCAATATATCTCCCACAAGTAGCACACACCATGCGCTTCTGCAAGAATTCGTTGCCTTAAGTCAGCTACACTTGGAACGCACAGACGACCCTAACAACGTAGAACACCATCTCCCCCTTGAGAGAAAACCTCTACTTTTTGATCCTTGACTAACTCTTTTAACTTGACTAGAGTCGAATCTCTATCTTACTTTTATTTCACCTTGGAAACTAGAGATGATTTTGAACTATTATGAACCCATATCTCACCCTCTTCTATATCGAATAAGTGAACACTACTTCCTAAAATAGCTTTTTCTTATTGTCCTCAACATAAGCAACACTACCTATAGGCAGTCTACAGAGAGCATCGGCCACTGCATTGGCCTTGCCCGGATGATAAAGAACACTCATGTCATAATCTTTCAAGATCTCTAACCACCTTCAATAACGAAGATTGAGATCTTTCTAAGAAAAGATATACTGAAGGATCTTATGATATGTGAACATATCCACATGAACTCCATATAGATAATGCCTCCAAATCTTTAAGGTAAAGACTATGGCTGCTAACTGAAGATCATAAGTAGGATAATTTTTGTTATACATTTTTAAGTTGCCTGGATATGTAGGCTATGACCTTACCATGTTGCATGAGCACACAACCCAAACTTACTTTGGATGCATCACAATACACTATGAACCTATTTGGACCATCTAGAAGAGCTAAGACTGGAGCTGAGGTGAGTCTAGTCTTCAACTGTTGAAAACTCTTCTACTAAGGATCTAACCACTGAAACTTGACTTTTTTCTTAGTCAATCTAGACATAAGGGATGCAATAGAAGAAAATCCCTCAACAACGTCTGTAATGGCCAGCCAAACCCAAGAAACTCCTAATACTTGATGGAGAGACAGGTTTGGTCCAGTTTTTTACCGCTTTTGTCTTTTTGGGATCAACCCTAATGCCATCACCAAAAATGATATGAGAGTCATCTTTCTAATGAAATTGATTTCATCTAATTTGGATATCGGAGTAAAACGTTATGGTTGATCTACTTTAGACTATCAAAACAGTCCACCAAAGGATAGATTCGAAAATTATTTTGATTTTTAAAGGTGTATTGGTCATTCCCCCTCACCCAAAATCCATCCAAACCCTATATTAAAGCCTATTAGAAGCATTATATGTTATATTTCATCAAATTTCCTCAAAAATAAAACCCTAAGCTCCTACATCCAACGTCAAGAACCTCTAAAGTTCACCATTAATTCTGCAAATTTATTCAAGATTCCAAGTTCCTAGTTCAAGAACTTCAAGAACCTCTAAAGTTCACCATTAATTCTACAAATTTATTCAAGATTCCAAGTTCCTAGTTCAAGAAC
>JAPEIP010000008.1:82597758-82631942 GCA_026120095.1 Capsicum chinense | reverse complement strand
AAATTCCCTCAAAAATAAAACCCTAAGCTCCTACATCCAACTTCAAGAACCTCCAAAGTTCACCATTAATTCTGCAAATTTATTCAAGATTCCAAGTTCCTAGTTCAAGAACTTCAAGAACCTCCAAAGTTCACCATTAATTCGGCAAACTTGTTCAAGATTCCAAGTTCCTAGTTCAAGAACTCCAAGAACCATCATTCAAAGGCACGATTAACATCTCAAAAATGAGTATCGATCTAAAGTTCATCATTCAAGGTATGTGGGGTTTTTCAACAAAAACTCACTTTAGAAATTGTGCCCAAAAGTAATTTTCTTTACAAAGACATGATTTTTATTTGATTTTGATGAATTTGAAGCATGAACCCATATCATATGATGATTATTATGAAATATTGATATTTATGATTTTAAAAGATGAATTTACATGTGTGGAGATATAAAGCATGAATGTTGAACAATATTTATCATGATTTTGATATTTGGATCGTGAATCCCCATTGGAAATTGTGTTTTTTTGAGAAAGCGTATGTTATAAGCACTTTGATGTTGAATATTTGAGATATTTTGACTGATTTGACCTTTTGGTCTTAATGGAGTTGTTTTGAACTCGAGTGTGAAAGAAATCCACAAAATGGTTGATTTTGATAGATGGAAGCATGATGGCTTCGAATGTATATTTATATATTATTGAAATTATTTTGTTATGGATTGTTTTTTAAATGATCTGAGCTAAGTCCGGAAGAAATCTTTAGCACCGAGTGGGAGGTATAAAGTGACCTTACTTCCAAAAACTACGTGCCCTCGTAGGAGTGAGCCTGAGGATGATTTATATAGTGATCACTAGTTTGTGTCGATTTGATATCGTTAGTCCTACTCCGATGGCAAGGATAGGATGGCTCTTCCCAGCGTGGGTTGTATGTTGGACTCCTTGTAGCTCACATCATTTATGTCGGTTATAGGATCTCCCAGTGTGTGTGTGTTTCCTTGTGTCTATGGTGAATGGTGAAATGATTTGTAAGTGGAATTGTTAAAGTTATTCTTTCGAAAGATTTAAATGATATTTACATTATGAGAATTGATATTCTTGGTGTACTAAAAGTGATTGACAAATTATTTGATGACTTACATGTGTTATTGTACTTATTTCATCCTCTCATGATTGTGATGATTTTCTTCGGGCTGTGTGTCTTTCATACATCTTGTATATTTCTTATAAATATTTACGATGATGATGTTTATACAACTGCATACACCCCCATTTACTCGGTTTCTTTCCATGGTACTGACCCACATCTTCGGATGTGGGCTGTATTTTCTTGGAATGTTGCTTCAGCTGCTAAGTTCTAGGTTTGATAGTGATTCTTTGGGCACGCTATTCTATATTCTCTGTTGTGGTGAGTCCTCATGTTCCGAGGACGTGATGTCTGATGTTGGTTTCACGTAATCGTTTACATTTGATAACTGAGTATGAGTCAGTTTGGGCATGTCTCAATGGCTCGCTGGTTTTATTGATTTTCTTAGAGGCTTGTTAGACTAGTATAGATTTTAGGAGTTGACTAATAAGTCGTATTTTGTTATCTTTCTAAAATTCTTTTTCTTGGATGATGATTACTCTGTTGATATTTGAGGGTTATTTATGGAAACCCCATTGATTTGTGTTGACTGAATGAAAATGGCTCAAAGGGTTATCTTGGGGCTACTCATAGCCGAAAGCACCGTGTGACGCTCCAGCACCCATTTTCTGAGGCATTACATCGACTCTAGGATTGGTTCATTCAGAAACTGGAAATGGACTATTCTGTTCTTGTAGTTAACTGTGGCATAGCAGAAATGAAGCTAGTGCATACCGAGAATGATGTCAAAATAAGTCATTTCTAATTCGACTAAGTCTATTAAAGTTACTTGTTGAAATATCATTATTGCGCAATTCCTGTATACCTGCTTGGCTATGATGGTTTTACCCACTGAGGTAGAGACTAAAAAGGGCTATTCTAGAATTTCGGGACTGGTTCCAAAATCACCTGCTATATAAGGAGTAACAAAAGGCAAAAAAGCTCCTGGATTTAACAAAGCGCAAACATGGACATAAAAGATCTGTAATATACCAGTAACCACATCAAGAGAATTTTCCTGATCTTTCCAGGAGTGGAGATCATAATGTTGATTTGTGTGTTGCCCACTAGTAGCACTAGAGGTGGTACCCTGCTGGTTTGGGAAACCGGACTGAGCTGAGGAATAGTTCTGCTGACTCTAAGGACCTGGCTGAGGATAGTCACTAACTTTGTGTCCTGGCTTGCCATATCTAAAATAAATACCACTGCCATCTCTGCAAATACCATGATAGTGCTTGCCACAAGTATAGAAAAGAGGATAGATATGAGCACTACTAACACTTCCTTGAGACTTAGAGCCTGGTGCTCTATCTCTATCATCATCTCTGAATCTAGGATCTAGAGCACTATCTGAAGAAGAAGCTAGAACTGCTGACTTAGGATAAAATGAAGAATGGTTTTCTCCTTTTGATTTGGGCTGAGCAAAGTTGATACTACCTGTCCTTGCTCTCTTATTCTTCTTCTCTCTTATCATAATATTTTGCTTTTCTATCTGCTGAGCATAGGTCCTAAGCCTTTCTATGTTCATGACCCTACTTAACATCGCGGACCTACTCTCATTGACCATACTATCGTTAACCCAAGAAACAAACTTACTCATCTTAGCCCTGCTGTCTGCAACCACATGAGGGGTATATCTGGCTAATTAAGTAAACTTAAGAGAATACTCTTTCATTGACATATTGCCCTTCCTGAGGTTGATAAATTCTAATATTTTAGCTTCTCTCAATTCTAGGGGAAAGAATCTATCGAAGAATGCAGTAACTAACTCCTTACACTTAATAGGCCCTGCATCTACAACCCTCTCTGACCTCTACTATTTATACCAAGTAAGACTAATATCCTGCAACTGATATGCAGCTAGCTTCAGGCTCTCACTAGAAGTAACCCCCATAATATTCATAACCTTCTGAACTTGGTCAAGGAATTCCTTAGGCTCCTCGTCTGTCTCGAGAAATGATAGAGGATTTATTCGGGTGAAGTCTCGAATCCTGGATGCAGCTAAATTGGCCATTGGGTTGTCTGGAATGATAGCTAGTCTTTCATTCTGAGTAGCAACTGACTGAGCAAGAGTAGTGAATGCATCTCTAAACTCTACATGAGAGACATGTTCACCCAAAGGATCTTCAGGCTGAGGGGTTGGCTGATTCCCATTTCTTCTTTTAAGAGGCATGTTCTATAGAAGAAAGGGAGAAACTGATTAGACTGAGATATTGACTTGAGATTATGCTCACAGGCACGTCATGAATACTGAAAGAAGAGAAAATGTTCCTAAGACATCTTATATCCACCTGCATATAAATGTGGCGCACAACACACCCATTTACAAAACTCTACGAGATGCGGCTTTCAAACTTCCTTGGAATCTATTGAACCTTAGTCTTTGATACAAAGTTTGTAACACCCCGAGTCTGGTACCTAGAATTCCACACGGTGCTCATGACCCCGAAGGACCATATGCTAACCTATGATTGATTTTTGTACCTGCACACTATAGAATATACTGTATAAATGAGGAAATAAAGGTTGAAAGGCCATAAGGTTCAAAGATCTAATAAAACATAACATCTGAAGATATGGTATATCAATACCAAAACAACTGAAATAACTGTGTGAACATATTAATCCAAAAACCTCTAAACTGTCTGTATAAAGAGTTGATGGGATATGTCCCCAACTAACTCCGACTACTAAAATAAATAAATTAATAAGATAATAAAGTAATAGGCATGTCCTCAAAGGACGAGGACTCATTATTAACTCTGACTGCTGAGACTGGAATGCTACTGATGCTCTGGAGCTTATGCTTCTAAACCTATGACATAAAACACCATAGCACAAATGCGTCAGTGCGTTTGAATGTACTGGTATGCATGTGAGGGAGGCTGAACGCAAAGGGTTTACATCCATGAACTATACTAACTGAGTGGATAACATGAATATAAGAATGCATGCACGAATACATAATAACTGTAACTGAGTTTTATGATAACATAATTACTAAGCCTGAGCACTGATAATATGAGATACTAATAATTGTATAACTAAAATAACTAATATGGAGCGACTGTATCTGTCAGTCTAGGTTATGATAGAACTTGCTGAGTTTTGTGCTGTTATGAGTGGACTGTATTTGACAGTCCTAAATTTTGTAGAACTATCTGAGTTCTATTACTAAGACTGAATGACTATATTTTACAATCCTAATTCTGTAATTGAAAATATGGGTAGTAGTCATCTAACCGACATGCCACAAATAACGCAATATAGTTGAGTTGTGCTCCATTCGGTAACCTTAATTAGAAGGGTTCCAATACTGTGCCATAAGTAAGTACAATCTGTGAGTAACCCTCATACAATTGCTGACTCTAGTGAGAATAGCGGGACCCTAATCTAATAGGTTAAGACACCTTATCAACCCTCACCTAACATGTTAGATGTCTCAACCTACGCTGGCTACGTAGTTGTAGAGCGCAAAGAATGCTTCTAAGAACCAAAACCTCATATAACAGGTGGGTTCCCATCCTTGGGTTTGATCAGTGGTAGTTTCTACTCCCATCTGAATAGACACTAAACATAATTAACTGAACTGACTGAACTGAGTTAATTGAGTTTCATTGACCAACGGAGTACTACTGATATTATTGAGTTTTCCTGAGTCATGAGACTGACTGTATTCTATGGACCATGGCATGGCTGAGAGTATCTTCAAAACATGACACTTACTCTAGGTACACAGCTAAATTTTTGGCTACAAGTATCCCCAAGACTTGATAGAACGAAACTAATAAAGCATGAATTTATTAAATACACGACCAACATCACAATGCATAATAAAATAAGTTGGAGATTTCATGAAGTACAAGTTCTAAAGCACCACAATGGCTACACATATATCCATAATTCATTGACTAAGAAATTTCATCAAACATTGTACATGCATAAACTTGTACATAAAATGGGGATTTCATATTATCATACTAGTATGGCACTTTTCCTTCACATAGGCATTTGATCGAACACATGGGGAGCATGCTTTGGTTATACAATCATCAATACATCTAATAATCATGGATACATCAATCAACATTTAAATTTAAGGGTTTATCATGATTATTATACAAATCACCATATCCTAGGGTAAATCATTGGAATATGTAATTTCAAACATGACTCAAAACACCACAACTTCATAAACATGAATTTCAGTTTACTTTAAATCATGAACATTGATAAATAACCAAATCTTGGATTTTGAAAAGATATTCTTGAACTTCGTGGGAGAAAGGGACCCATGAATCAACACATGGTATACCTAGGTTGTGAGTTTCTTGAAGTTCTTGGACTTGAAGAACTTGGAATCTCTTAGTTTATTGAAGAATGATTTGGATCTTGTTCTTGGGGATTATCTTTTAGAGAAAACCCTAATTTGATGTTGTAGATAGATAATGAAGTTATGAGACTTGGGCTGATATAATTAGGGGTTAAAACGGGTGGAAATACCCACACACCCTTTTAAAAATGGCGTAGAATTAGCTAAATGGGATCTGCGATGGCACGTGTGATTGTCCATCGCTAGCTCGATGGTCCATCGCTCTGACCGTCGCACCCGGGCCAGAGTGGGGACTCACTACCTTCGTAGCGACGACTTGGGTGATAGACCATCGCTAGCTCGATGGTCCATTAGTCTTGGTCGTCGTACTGTACAAGACGTTGGGGTCCCTGCCTCAGTCACAACGGCTTAGGCGACGATCCATTGCTGGCTCGATGGTCCGTCGGTCAGACCTTCGCTTCTGGGCAGTTCTGACAGTTCTCTATAAAACATCCATAACATTTTACTTTGATACCGGATTTGGACGAAATTTGTATCGTTGGAAAGCTAATTGAATATTAATCACTTAGGAAGTCTTCAATAAATCTTCTGAAGACTAAATTTAACTTAAAGAAAGTTTGGGTAGTACAAGAATTTCCAATATGCTTAAAATCTCAAATAAATGCAGTCTGAAATTTGAAAATCCTGTTCAAAAAATTTGCACTAGCTATTTATTTTTGCACTAGAATTTTTTACCAGCAACATTATTTCTCATTAAAAAACCCTTGATTCCTTATATAATCATGAAATGTCCAGATTTTTTTCTCATAATTTTTAATAATGATACAAATATGCTCGTTCAATCAAAAGTCAATTTCATACTCGTTTGCCCTGTCAGACAATGTTTTTGTTCTTTAAATAATTATTACATATTCCGCAATAAACACTCAATCTCAACTTATCAAAATTACATCAAACTTTTCAGATCAACCTTATAATTCATGTTTAAAATTATAGAATTCTAAAAATAATTTTTTAATCGTTAAAACAAATAACAAACCTTTTTGTCTACGAATTTCACTTAAAAAGGCAAAGAAACTATAATGTTCAAAAACTCACACAAAACTCACCTGAAACCTCCCAAACCCAAACAAAGTATAGTAAAAGCTTGAAAACGACATTCCAAACATAACAGTGCAGTCATAATTTCCAACTAAGATTATTATCGACAAATGTTTGTCAAATTCAATATTAGAAATAAAATTTCAACATCTCATCCAAATGCTTAAAATTGCATAGGAAGTTGTGAGACCCAAACCAACCATTATACCAACCTAACTTTCATATTCAGGTTCTGGCAAATCTGGCGAAATTTTAATTTGATGCTAAGATCTTGGAATGTTGATCAAAGTCAATTATATCAAATTAAAATCTTCTCAAAATCAAAAAAATGCATAAAACTCTCCTGACCACTTCGAGAATTGTGCCACCCACTCTCACAACTTACAAATATTATAAGGAAGCAATGGGGAGGGACAAAATAATCAAAATATAGAAAAATCTGAAATCACTATGAGTGTTATTACAGCCTTTCTCCATACTACCAGTAAAACACCTTGCCTTGTATCCCTGCCCATTAACACCACATGGTTTGAAAGGTATATTTGGGGTAGTAAAAACTGAATTGAAACTGATAAACCAACAACAAAATTGGCTTATTAACTTAATTGTATTGGATTATAAAATAAACTATTGGTTAGTGGATTAATTTTTTATAATTAGCGTCTTATTGATATGGGAGTGGATTCCTCAATTTCCCTATAGAATAAACCATTAATTCATTAAGTGTTATCTATATTACTAGCCCTAGGTACATAAAATACATGTTATAATAATATAAATCACACATTTAAAAGCTAAATCTACCGTAATTTACATACTTAATACCCTAAAGACCACTAAATAATTTCCCTCTGTTAAATTATTTCATTAAGTACTAAACTTAACCCTAAACACTAAAGAGTAAGGACTATTAATGTTACTTACCCTTTAGTATTCTATGCCAGAGTAATAGTTCCAAAGTAGAGCGAGTCGTAATTAATGATATTGCTAAATATACTTCAAGGTGAATACAGTAAATACATTAGATATGAATGATATATACTTTATAGTTTAATGAAATTTGAAACTTTAACCAAGTGTTAGAGTTTATTCTAGTATTTAACTGTAGTGTTCATGTTTCTTTTAAAGTTTGGTTACATCATTAATTTATTATACTTATGAATTGTTCTTAGCAGATACATCATCCGATAACTGCCTGATATCTGCTTACCAATTACCAAATCAACAGATAACTTATTGTTATTCCTAGTGTATTAGTATATTTTAAAATCGATAAGTCAAATCAGTAAGTGTAATTATCCATTCTAATCATCCAATAAACATACCTAGGGTATATTTCTATGATTTAACTTAAACTAAGGTTAGTTGGAGGTTAATACGGATGCCATATGACATATGTATGAGTGAAATGTCATTAATTAGAGATAACAATTAGTACTCAAATTGAATTTGAACACCAAGTGTTACTTGCTCTATTTTTATTTGAAAACCTAAGGTAGTTGACCAAATTGCCAACTTGAAATTACTTGTTCAATTTTAATGTGAGTACCTAAGAAAGTTGGCCAAGTTGCCTACTTGATGTATAGCTTGAAAACCTTAGGGAGTAAGTTTGGTGGTCTATAAATAGCCACCTATTTGTACATTGTTATTGATATATTCAAGTAATAAAAAATGTACTACTAAAATTCTCTAAAGTTCTCTCATTTTGTTAAGTTTGACATTGATATTTTATCTTTATTTTATAACACTCTATCAGGACGAGACTCTACCATCTCAAAATTAGAAGGCTGAGAAAAGAAAATTAGATCAAAAAGTGGAGAAGGCAATACCATAAGAACTATCTAATCATCACAATTTGAATTTCACCTTTCTACTGTTTATGATAAGATAAGTATATTATTAACTCATGTTATTTAGTTAAGTTTTAAAAGAATAATGATAATCACAAAGTGGTGATATTATTATAGATTCAAGTTTGAGATTATTATACTTTAGCCTAATATGTTATTGGTCGTGGGTGTTATCATCGATTTAAGTTTTATGCCATTAAGAGGGTAAGACATCTGATTAGAGTTCCGATGTACCATGATGATAAGATGTTGGGATTAAGTTACATTGAATTTTTTCCCTAAGAAACCTTTATATGGATAATACATTTAATTAGAATATCAATGCACCATATTGATGATATAACAATGACTAAGCCAATTTCTTGGTGGAAGTTATGAAATTTTTTCCATTGAATATGGTCCATTCTCTAAAGTGAATTTGGTAGCAGTGCATAATATGTCTGAAAAAGATATGTAATTAAATTTATCAATATAAATATTGGTGTAGCAAAGGACAAAACATTCGTTACATTTTATGTACACCTCGATTTGCTCATAAAGGAGAAATATCAAGGAAGAGTTTCTAATCTATCATAATTTAATAGGCTTAAGACATGATAATATTTCATTCTTAGGAAGTGAGAATTTTGATTGTTAAAACTATAGATCCATTCTCTAGGGTGAATGTGATAGGAGTAACATCTCCATAAGAGATAGAATAATTGAGAATAAATTTATGAAATATACTCCGAAATAGTAAATCTCGAAATTTTGTCATACTATAGTAAATATGAAATTTACTAAGTAAAAATCATATGTCATGGTAAACGTGGAGTTTACTAGCACGAATAAGTTCATAAGTTGACATGAATGATTTTTCCTCTCTGGAGATGTGCACAATGAATATTACACAATATATATATTAAAGAATTAGAAGATTGTTCAATGAACATAATGAGTTTTCAAGTGATCCTTCAGAAGGCGAAGAAAATATTTGTTATTAATGGGCATGATATGGTGCGTGATGGTCGTGCGACCTAATTTGGTACAAGTTTTATAAATCCTCCATCAAAACAAAGAAATATAAAGTGATGGTGCACTTGAACATTCAAATTGATGTTGAGGTTGTCATGTAAATATAATAAATTTCATGGCGTTAGAATGAGCTTTTAATGAAAATTATGACGTATTACATATGATTATAATCCATTCCTTGAAGACGAGACTTTTGATAAGCCTCGTTGATGCTCGACCGTTCTTCAAATGAATGTGTCAAGATAAAGTAAAAATTATGAACAAGGAAAAGTTCATGCATGGTTTGATAAATATCACATCTTACCTCTACGGGAAGTTTGAAAAAAAAATTGACATAAGCAGTCATTGATCGCGTACTTATAGTATGTCGTAATATGTGTTATATTTATCATAAATTACCAAAGGATAAAAGCAAGAAACAAGTCTTGCCTATATAATATTTTAAGATTATGATCGTAATTATATAATTTTGTCCTCTAAGGAGATGTTCACCATATCAATGGTGTGTGAAATATGTTATAGTACACTAAAAGTTGTCTTCGTAATATCCAAAGCTTTAACGCCCAAGTGGTGATAACTGAAACTCAAATCAATATTTGAAAAGAGTGCAGCACCCTGAAACTAATCAAGAAAATCATCAAATGTAAGGAAGAGGATACTTATTCTTAATCGTCACCTTACTCAACTGCCGATAATCAATAAACATCCCCATAGGCCTATCCTTTTTCTTCATAAACAAGACAGGTGCACCCAACATGAAACACTAGATCAGATAAATCCCTTATGTAACAACTTTAACTGATACTTCAGTTCCTTCAATACTGCTGGGGCCATCCTATATAAAGGAATAGAAATAGGCTTTGTGCCTGTCTCAACATCAATAGCAAAATCAATATCTCAATCCGGAGGCATACCAAGTAATTCCATAGGGAACATATTCATAAACTCACGAAAAATACAGACAGAATCAAAGAAAGGAGGCGAAAGAACTCTGATGTCACTAATATAAGCCTAGTAAGATAAACATCCCCTGTCAACAAATTTATGGGCCAGAAAAAAAGATATAATCCTATTAGGACCCGAATGAAGTGAACCCTTCCAAGCTATCTTTGGAACACCTGGAAAAGCTAAAGTCACAGTATTAGCAAAATAATCTAAGAAATCATGATAAGGAGCCGATAAATCCATGCCAAAAATAACATCTAAATCAACCATGTCAAACCCAAGAAAGTCTACCAAAGTCTCACACCTAGCAAAAGTCACAACACAAGATTGATGCACCTGATCCACCACTAAAGAATCACTTGCTTGGGTAGATACACGACCACGCATGGCAAGAGGCTCTCTAAAAGAATCAAAATTTCAGGAAAAATACATAGACACATAGGAGAAAGTCTATCCAGGATCAAATAATGCAGATGCAGGTCTGAAAAATGGGGATGATATATGTGATCACAACATTCGAAGCCTTAGCCTTCAGCCTAGTTTGTAAAGTGTAACACTGACCATGACGATTAGCTTCTTGGGTAGCCCCACAACCACTTCCTTAGTGGCCCCACGGCCACCCTCATGAGCTCCACTATATTTTCTCTCGCACCTCTAGTAGCACTCCTACCCCTTACAGCTAGAATAGGAATATCCTGAATCACCAGGTAGGGAAAGTCCTTGGCCACCCGGCAAATCTCATCATACACATAGCGGCCTATACAACTAATCTCTCTAGGAGAAGTTTTAACTGAGCCCGAATGGCCACCTCGAACTTCAAAACTAGAAGATCCACTACCTAAACTCTATAAATCCATTTGCACTGGCCTCCCAAGGTATCCACGAGAACCTCTAAAAACTTTACCTCGAGTGGACTGAATACTGAACACACCAAAACATTGATCCTTCTTGGTACCTCACTAAGATACACTAAAAATACCCTCTGTCATTTTAGCATGATCCACTATACTTTAGAAAGAAGCCCCGAACCCTTCACAAAATTTTAAATCTTCTCAAACTCGGTGGAAATGCTATTATAGGAATAAATGGACAAGGCATGGAAGCATGCCTCATATTTAATAACTATCATGGAGCTCTACTCTAAATGATTAAACTCATCCTAGGGAGGTAACATAGATGACAGTTAGACTCCTGATCTAGGAACCCTAGAGTCAGATATCAGCACTAAGGGTGGAATAGGACTTAGGGTTTGAGGAGTACCCAAACCAGAAGTAGGTGCAATAGGAGGCACACTCTGAACTAGAGGAAAAATCAACCAAACCAAAACAGAACCCTCTAAATGGGTCAGCAAACATACCAATAATACCTATAACACTAGGGAAGAAGAACTCTATTGAACATAAGTAGGAACCACACCTCCAACCTACTTAATAAGAAGCTCAAGGGAAAGTCCCTTAGCCCTCCTCCTAAATAGGGTTGCATGATGGGGTCATCCCCTCTCTTTATTCTGTCCACAATATAAGGCTTGCCCACTTGGTAAAGGATCTGCATCACTACTCTCGCGGGACCTAGTCAACATTATCTGCATAAAGAGAGTGAAACATAACTCAGAAAATAGGATATGAAATAATTTCGCACGGTAAGGAATACAAATAAGGGAAATTTCCTATAGCCTCTCAAAGATAGATACAGACGTCTACGTACCAATCAATGTGAGTCTATTAGACATCCCATTCTTACACTATTGAGACTAATGAAACCTAGCTGCATTGATACAAAATTTTCACTACCCTGGAATAAGGGTCATGATGGCACTTATCGTGTCGAAACTTGAAAAGTAAGCCTCTCACCCAAACTAATACAGACATAAAAAGAAAAAAAAACTTAAGCTAAGGCTTCTAGAACAAAGTCATACCACATAGATATTATAAAAGTAGAATTAATAAAATTAACACATGCAACCATAACTCCCAAAATCTGGTGTCAAAGGTGTAGGAACTACTAATACTATCCAGGGTACAAATACATAACAAAAATAACCATATAGGAATAATATATGTCTCCAAATAATAATAATTACATAACTAATACAGAAAGATAGAGGTGAACTTCGAATGCATGAATGTCTAACCATTACCTTGAGTAACTTAAATGAACCCAAAAATTAACTAATCTAAGGTGCACCCAAACCTGAAGTTGCAATGAATGGGTGAATTAGGAGTGAGTAAGATCCATTTGTACTCAGTAGGTATCATAGGCTAATCGAGCAAAGTAGAAGATAAATCATACAAAACATGCTAAGGGAACATCGCCTACAATTAGAAAATGTCCCACAGCTAACATGACCTGACCCAATCCCTTGTCGTAATGGGCATCCCAAGTCCAATCGGGACCGGAGACCACCCACGTTACCTAACCCAACCTCCAGCATCCTACCCTAAGTTATCTGAATTTTAAGCATATAATAAGATAGCATAGCTATCTAATTTAAAACCTCTAGGATAGGTCTATTATCGAGACTGACCCAGCTGAGTCCAACTATCTGAACCCAACCACTAGCCAAACCAACAAAACCATAACCATATAATTTTCATATTAATTATATATAATCCCAAAATATAAGAGGATGGAATAGTGAGAAATTAAGCCCTACGGTATCAACCTCAATACCAATACAAATGCTAAGGCTAAAACCAATACTGATCCTACCCATACCAACCCATAGTAGTTTCGCAAAAGACTCTAACCAAAAGAATACCAAAATCCAATTAGGGCATTCCCCTAACCATAGCCAAAACTAATATCCATAAATAAGCCCAAGTATAAAATAATATACATGAAATGGATCCTTTGAAGAAGATAAAAGCTCACCACTTCAATCTAGTAACTTATCCTGAATGTTTAATAGGTAAGCAGGAGGAGTAGAACGGTTGGTTCCTACGTCGAGTGGGGATATAAACTCCCAAAGATGGGTTAGCATGTGAACACTAGCATGAAATCAGGATAAGGATAAAATAATGACAACCAGTAAAACCAAGTTAACCAACCATATGCATGCAAACCATACATATATATATATATATAACCATGCCGAAAAAGGGAATGAGTTTAGCGTATATTTAAAACCATTAAGCTGGTTATGAAAAGATTAACCGTCTTTAACTACTCATAAGCTATATAGCTCTAGTCTAACCCCTTGAATGGTCCCCGATGTATGTAGCTACACGAACAAGAGATACCATAACAGTAAGGGAATCCCAAGTACATTCTCCCTCCATGATACATATATACAATGTACTTAAAGGATTCCTGCAAAATTCATAGTATCATAAAAGCGTCGTCATTACCTACCCCTCATGTTAGCAAACTGAGTTTCTAGTGTTCATTCGTTGAACATTCATGGATTGCTATCATACCCTACTTTTATTGCCCAATTAAAATAATTTCCAATAAACCAATCCATTATTCTATTTATTCTTTACAAGGGCTATGGGTAGTGGTATTTTCATACCAACTATAACTTACAAATATTGTCATTAGCCAAACTTTTTATAGTAAAGGAATTCCTGTGTATCCATTTACCAAAGTAACATAAGGGAGTCCCATGTACCCTACGAGTGTTCCATAATTACGTTGCAAGGGGGAGTCCCATGTACTCTAAAAGTTGTTCATTAACATGTTTACTTGGGGGAGTCCATTGTACCCCGCAAGGAGTCCAATTAACCATAACCATGATAACTAAACCATTCCATTTAAACCATTCCAAATCATTTAACAATTTAGGGTTCCATTACCAAGTTTTAAACATGCATAATTTCAATTAAAATCCAACAATGCAGTGCAAGTATTCCTATGGGCATTTTATCACAGACATTGGGGTAGTATTTCCAAAACCAAAGAAAATTACCAAATAATCATTCCCATCCAACCAATTGTCCAAAACCACCCTTAAAGCATATAAAAGAATAATTAAAACATGAAACTATATGCAAACATTTATAACAAAAACCCCTAAATTATATTTGACATGACAAAACCATACAATAATTAAACCATAAAAACATTGTATAAAACTATGCTTTTAGTTGAAACTAACAATGAGGGAAGAGAACATGCCTTAAACCAAGAAGATGATTTAGAGAAATCACTAACACAAGACCTAAAGTAATCCTTAAGGTGAAACCCTAGGGTTTTTTTACCCATAAGATTTAGAGAGAATTATAATGTGTTTAAGTGAAGCTTCTAAGTGTTAATTAATAGAATAATAGGCCAAATAACCTCCCAATAGAAATGTCCTAATTACTGATAACACTCAACTCACTCCCATAATTGAGGGGTGACATGGTCATTGATAAGTAATCCATTGTAAATTGGGGTCGAATCTCAAGGAGTGAATGCTATAGACTTCGAGCCTATGGGTATTCCAATTACTGCAAGGTTAACCAAAATTCTAAAGAGACATACATGTTTTATTAAATGAGGGGATTTTTTTGGACACTTTTTCACTATAATCTTTCGTAAGCAATAAGTAGACAATATCTTTGGTTTGAATTCAAAGTTTGGAGAAATCTTGGGATTATGCATCCTTAGAGGTAAAGAGTGTGGGATAGTATTGGTATATAATGGAATTTAGTTTCTAAATAATGGATAGGCTAGGTCAAAGATCATTGATCCCAATCTTTCAATAAAATCCCAACGATTTCACCCATTGGCTCTTTAGAGCACCTAACAAGTGTTGAGTTTGTATAACCACCCAAAACCTAAACCAAGCATCCCTATTTCTAGGATGATACTCTTGACATAATTTACACTCCCTAAACACTTATTTCTAAGATTGCAAAGGGTATTAAACCATAGGCTTAGTTTTTCAACATTGCCTTGTACCCCGATAACCCTCTTTCGAGGATGTTATAAGTTATTGAATATTCATCTAAATCCCTCTTTCGAGGATGATAAAAGGTTTATAGAGGTTGAATCTTTCACTCATCAAATCCATTTGGAGATTTGGAGTTTTTACCCATCAAATTCTAATTCATAAAATCAAATAATAGTGAAAGCCATGCTCAATATCTAAACTCCATGGAAACACAACAACACATACACATAATCACACTCTAGTTCAACATAATCCTAAGACAAAATTATTTAGCTACTCATGACGAAAGTAAGGAGATATATACCATGTGGGTCATCAACAACATTCATTCTTCACAAGAGCAACAAAGAAATTTGAGTCTCCAAAATCATCTACAACTTGCCTAATTAGGGTTTCAAGTTTGGAATTCACAAAACTATCTTCTAAAGTGAGTGGTGACCTAAAGAGAAAGGTTTTTTTCTTATATAGGACGTTTAATCCGTCTAGAGAAAATTATAAAACTACCAAAGGCTACACTCCTACATAACCATGATCGTGATTGTTCTCTGCGATCGCTCTCTGATGATCAGCTTGTCTGCCAGCGACCCCAGCAGGTGGTCCGCTACCGCGGTACCTGAGGGTCATCTATTGTAGGTCCTTTAATGCACTCTTTTGCTCTTATTGGATCATTTTAAGCTCCAATCCTCCTCTTTCTGTCCTTTCAACTCTATATCTACAAAGAAAGGATAATAGTGCATTTATAACCTGAGAATCTCTCAATATTTAATACAAACATGATAGTGTGTGTGCATAATTACTATGAATGAGTGGAAGGATTCCCACTCATCAATTTCCCTCACTTAAACTCCTAGAAATCCTGTCAAGTGGGTACAACTGCTAGTCTTACCCTCCAATATAACTCAATTGTACAACTCACCCCTTAACCATGATGTATCAAAGTTTATGACTAGTACCCATGATTTGTACCCCTAGAAGAATAGAATTCCAACAGGATTGAACACAAACCACCATACGAGTCCATAGTACGAATTGTACCCAGGCTTATGGCTCGTGGCGAGCAAATCGTACTCAAATTAAACTTGAGTTACCAAGCCTAAGACTAAGTGAAGTAACCAAACTACCCATATCCACCAATACGACTCATACCACGCAAGTCGTACCCCTTACAAAAACCAAATACAACCCACCAACCAATACTAGTTAGTATACGACAAACCCGTACAACTTTTATCCCAGTGTACAAGTCATTTCCCCTATTTGTATCACGTCTAACAACAACAACAATAGTCCAAGTGTATTCCTACAAAGTGACATCTGGGGAGGGTAAGATGTATACAGTCCATACTTGTACCTCCGTAGAAGTAGAGGGGTTATTTCAGTTACACCCCTAACTCAAGATAGAGAATCGTACACCAAGGTCGTAATGAAACATAAAACAGGATGGATGGCATAAACGAAATATGAAATAATAAACATAAAATACAAAATAAATTACAAAGAAATACAAAAATAAGTGCCAAAGACCATAAATCCAAGAAATTTTCCAAGGGATAGTAACCTAAGGTATTTCAATCTCCCCTATAGGAACATTTGTCCTCGATCGACGGATATGGTAGGGTAACTACAAGCATAATTCATTTGCCTTATCAAATATCAATCCAACCCTTAACCAAGTTTGGAAACATAGATGCAATGATATTAATCTTTCCTTTATAAAACTAAGAAAATAAAGATATGTTCAAGAACATATACCTTTCGTATGAATCCCGGGAGTAGAAAATAGGTGCGGATACATGGACTTTATGTCCTCCTCCGCTTTCCATGTAGCCTTTTCCACCTTGAGGTTCTTCCATAGAATGTTAATCGAGGTCACATCCTTGGTCTATAGCCGACGAACCTGCCTATCCAAGATCTCAATCAAGACCTCTTCATAAGACAGAGAATCTGAGATACCCAAGCCCTTTAAGGGAACCACAAAAGAAGGATAACCAAGACACTTCTTAAACATGGAGACATAAAAACCCTATGAATAAGGCTTAAGATAGACGGCAACTCCAACTAATTGGCAATATTACAAATCCTCGGCAAATATTCCTTAATTTCGTATAGGAGTTTTGGAAACTTTAGGCAACCTTAAGCCTATCCTGAATCACCTATATCTTTTACATAGCCTGATAAACAAAATTCGGACCAAACATGTGCGCCTCACTAAGGTCAAACTATCTAATAGGAGATCAACACCTTCTACCATGCAGTGCCTCAAAAGGGGTCATACCAATACTAGAATGATACCTATTATTGTTACAAAACTCTACCAAAGGTAGATGCTCAACCCAATTTCCAACATAATAAATCATAAATGCCCAAAGCATATCCTCCAATGTCTGAATAACCCTCTCCACTTACCCATCCATCTGAGGATAAAAAGAAGTACTCAAACTCACCTTAGTACCCAATCCGTTCTAAAAAATCTACCAAATATAAGATGAAAACTACATACCACGATCAGAGATAATTGAAATAGGTAACCCATTAAGCTTCACAACCTCCTGAAGATACAACTTTTCATAATTCTCCACCAAAAAGGTAGTCCTCACTGGCAAAAAGTAAGCAAACTTTAGTATCCTATCTGCGATAACCCAAATTAAATCAAATTGGTTCTGGGACAGAAGAAAACCACTAATAAAATACATATTGATAATCTCCAATTTTCACTCGTGAAAATAAATTTCTTAATGCAACACTCTAGCCCTCATATGCTCAACTTTAACTTCTTGACACACTATGAACTTGGCTACAAATCAGCCATGTCTTTTTTCATACCATTCAACCACTATATCTCTTTGAGATCATGATACATCTTTGTGGAATCGGGATGAACAACATAGTGCAATTCATGCACCTTAGTTAAGATCCTTTGCAGAAAGCTATCGACATCAGTAATACATAATATCCCTTGGTACCGTAAGGTAGTGTCACCACTGATCTCGAATATCATCAAATTTTGCCCACCTATATCACTCTTAATTTTCATTAAGATAGGATCTAGCACTTGCTTCTCCTTATCTCTAAACCGAGAGATGATCTAACCGCTTCCTGTTCTAACATACCACTATTTTTGGAGTCTAAGAGACAAACTCCAAGATTATCCAATCAATGAATATACTTCACCAATTCCCATTTCTCCTTATCCACAAGAATTAAACTCCCCATGGATAACCTACTAAGAGCATCAGCAATAGCATTAGCCTTACCTTGATGATAGTGAAGACTCATATCATAGTCCTTGAGAAACTCCAACTATCTCCTATGCCTGAGATTTAGTTCCTTTTGAGTGAACAAATACTAAAACTCTTACGATAAGAAAATTTATCTACATGCACTTAATACAAATAATGCTGCCATATTTTAAAAGCTAAAACCACCGCCAGCAGCTCAAAATTATGAGTAGGATAATTTCTCTCATGCAACTTCAACTTTATAGAAGCATAGGCAACAGCCTTTATCTGCTGCATCAAAACACAACTAAGTCCCACCTAAGATTCATCACAATAAACCAAAACCCCTTATTACCAACAAACAATATCAAAATTAGAGCCAAAGTTAGCTTATCCTTAAGCTTCTCAAAACTCCATTCACATACTTCTGACTAAGAAAAACTTACTTTCTTCTAAGTTAACTTCAATCAAAGGTGCTGCTATCGAAGAAAAGCTTTCCTTAAATCGCCAATAATATCCAGCCAAACCCAAGAAACTTTGAATGTTGGTTGGAATCATGGGTCGAGGCTACCTTTTCACCATGCGACCTTTTAAGGATCAACCTTGATCCCTTTACTTGAAATAATATAACCAAGAAATTTAATAGTGTTAAACAAAAATTCACACTTGGAGAACTTGGTTAATACTATTGTTTCTTTAAGGTCTGCAACACCACATGGAGGTGAATGACATGACCCACCAAACTTTTAGAATAAACTATGATGTCATCAATGAATCCATTAACTTGAAAAACTTGTTCATTAAATCTATAAATGCCGCTGGGACATTAGTCAAGCCAAGTGACAGAACAAAGAATTCAAAGTGCCCATACCGACTATGAAAAGTTGTCGTAGGGATATCCTTCTCCCAAATCTTAAGCTGACGATACCCAGACTAAAGGTTTATATTAAAAAGAACTTGGCACCTTACGACTAATCAAATAAGTCATCTATCATTGGAAGAGGATACTTATTCTCGGCCATTAACTTATTTAACTTCTGATAGTCAATGCACATTTAAAGTGAACAATCCTTTTTTTGCACGAACAATACCGGTGCACCCTATTAGGATACACTAGGATGAATAAACCCCTTATCTAGAAGATCTTAAGTTTCGTCTTGAGTGTCCTAAACTCAGAAGAAGCTATTTTATAAGAAAAATAGATAGATGAGTGTCTAGAACCAAATCAATACCAAACTCAATTTCTTTACCCAAAAAAACACCAGGAAGATCATCTGAAAAAGCCTCAGGAAACTATTTACTACCAGAACCGAGTGAAAAAAGGACACTCTGAGTTAGAATTTTAACCTGTACCAAGTGATAAAGACACCTTTTGGAGATTAATCTCTGATCTTTAAGATAAGAAATAAACCTCTCTCTAGGAGCTAGGGAACCACCTTTCCACTTATAATCAATTCACTAGGGAACCTGAAGACCACCTTATGAGTCCAATAATTTAAGGACACGTAATAAAATTACAACCACTCCATCCAAAGAATAACGTCAAAAACTACCATATCCAGCTCAAATAGATCTACCAAGGTCTGCTTGCTGCCAACAGATACCACATACCCCCTATAGAATCTTTAAGAAAAAATTGAGTCACCTATCAGGATAGAAATAGAAATAGAAATAGAAAACGGATCTAAAATAACTTGAAGATCAAAACAAAAACATTCAGCCATATATGGGGTCACATATGATAGAGAGGACACCAAATCAAGCAGACAATACACATCATGAGAAAAGATTTATAATGTGCTAGTCATGACATCAGGTGATAACAAAGATTCCTATCGAGATATAAGATCATACAATTTATTCAAGCCAGTGTCAGTAATAGAAATAGGAGAAGACGCAGAAGTAGCACCACTAGGTTTAGGAGAAAAAGATAAAGTAACGAAAGATTTGAATGCTCCCCAAGCACCTTTACCAATAGGAAATTTTTTGAGCATATAGCCTGGCTAGCCATATTTAAAATATTTATCCCTCCCTTCATCCCAAAAACCACGTTAAATACCACCACAGTACCGATAAGAAGGACATATAAATGCCGAATATGCCCCACTCACCTAAGATTAGGAACCCTATTCCCAAAAATTATCACCAACTTACTGACGCTTGTCACTCGACTACTTCGGGTAAGAAGTTCTAGCAATATAGAAGGAACTAGAACTTCCCCACTTCTTCTTCAGCTAATTAACGCCATCATAACCATCCTGATACTGAGAACCTCCCTACTCAGAGAACCTGCTCCTCTTACCCTACCTTTTCCTAAACTCTGCATGTTTCCTTTTTTCATCCTTTACCTACAGTATGTGAGTAACAAACTACGAAATATCTATATTCAAAATTAGAAAAACAGTCTTACTTTAATGGATCAAATCCCAAGATATCCTAGAAATGAACTTTCTCATCCTTACCTATATATCATCCAAAAAATAATAAGCATACCTTGACAGCTGATGAAATTTCAAGGCATATTCCTTGATAGACATTTTTCACTTCTTAAGATTCACAAACTCCTCTATTTTGTCTTTCCTCATCTCCCGAGAAAAGAATCAATCCAACGAGGCATTAAAAAGGGCCTCCCATAAGATCAATTCCTTAATATCACCTATATCCCTATCCCACTCCTCGTACTATTGGTACATAATATCTCTGAGATGATAAGCTAGAAAATTCACCCCCTTCTACATTAGTGAACTACATCATTCTAAATGTCTTATCAATTTTATCTAAGAAACCCTGAGAAACCTCTTATATCTTTACACCAGTAAAATTAGGAGAATTCATCTTCATGAATGAGCCAATCCTTGTGGCCTCAGTAGATAGAACACCTTATACATCCCGCTTAGCCTGGGAAAATACTAACTAAGCAATAGTATGAATTGATTGATAAAATTCCATTAGTCGCCTCACACTGAGGGTGACTTGTAGCAATCGGAGAAACTCCAGAACAATCAGGGATAGGACCCTAAGATCGATTCTGAACTCCAGGTATAGGTCATACTCCATTAATATTGTCCCCACATTGGTCAAAAGGATCTCCTTGTGTTCTAGATCAATGAGGCATTATATAAAAAGAAAACAAACAAGGATTGCAAGAAATTCAAGAAGTTAGACTCCAAGCTTGAAAATAGAATACAAAGAATGTAAAATATTTCTAATTGTCTTTTAGAATCTCTCTTATGAGTGTTCCACGTTACACACCCTTAAAAGAAACTCCACTAGACACGTCTTTTTGGACTACCAATTTACCACAAACCTAAAGTTCTGATATGAACTTGACAAGACCCAACTTGGGGCCTTGTCATAATAGGAATCCCAAGTACGATCGGGATCAAAGACCACTCCCATTACCTAAACCAACCTCCAACTGCCTGCCCTGAGTTGGCTAAATTGAGGATATAATAAGATAGCATAACTATCTAATTTAAAACCTCTAGGATAGGCTTATTATCTAGACTAATCCAACAGAGTCCAACCATCTGAACCTAAGTAATAGTCAAACCAACCAAACCATAATCATATGAGTTCCATTAAAATTATGTATAATCCTAAAATAAAAGGGTTAGAACAGTGAGAAATTTAAACCTATGGTATTAACCATAATACCAATACTAGTGCTAAGAATGACACTAATAAGGATCCAGCCTGTGCCAACCTATAGTAGTTCCACAAAAGTCTCTAATCAAAAGAATACTAAAATTTTGTTAGGAAATGCCCCTAAAAATAGCCAAAATAAATATCCATAAATAAACCAAAGTATAAAATACCATCCATGAAATAGAGCCTACAAGAAAGATAGAAGCTCTCTAATTTAATTTAGTAGCTAATCCCGAATGTCCAATCGCTAAGCAAAAGTAGAATGGTCGATTATTGTACTGCCTGGGGATATAGACACCTGAAGACGGGTTTGAGAGTGAACACTTGCATGAACTCAAGATAAAGATAATTTCAAGCCAACCAATAAAACCAAGTAAAGCAACCATATGCATACAAACCATACATATATATAACAATGCCATAAAAGTTAACCGATTTTAGCATGCATTTAAAACCATTAACCTGGGTATGTGGATCTTAATGATCCTTAACTATCCAAGGATATATGGGTCAAGTGTAACCTCTTGAACAGGCATCAATACATATATCTGCATAAACCAAAGATACCATAAGAGTAGGGAATTCCCAAGAACCCTTACCCTTTATGATACATAGGTACAATGTACTTAAAGGATTCCCGTATATCTCATAATATCATAAAAGGGTTGCCATGCCATGCCCTTCATTTCAGAAAACATTAGTTTCCAGTGTTCAAACATGAAACTCTCTCTTTCACGATTAGCTATCATGCCCTACCATTATTTCCTAATTAAAACCATTTCCGACCAACCAATCTATTTTTCCATTTATAATTTACCAACGCTATGAGTAGTGGTATCATTTTACCAACTATAAATTGCAAGTATTGTCCTTAGCCAAATCATTAAAGGTAAAGAAATTTGCACATACCCATTTACCTAGTAAACATGGGGGAGTCCCATGTACCCCATAAGTTTTCCATTATTATGTTGCTTGGAAGAGTCCCACAGACCCCATAAGTTGTTCATTAACTAATTTACTTAGGGGATTCCAATGTAACCCATAAGGAATCTAATCAACCATAACAATGACCACCAAACCATTCAATTTAAAATATTCCAAACCATTTAACCAATTAGAGTTCCATTATTAAATTTAAACCATGCATAAGTTCAATTAAAATCCAACAATATAGTTAAAGCATTCTCACTGGAATTTTATCAAACACATTGGGGGCATAGTATTTCAAAAACCAAAGACAGTTACCAAATAACCTTTCCCATGCAATCAATTATCTAAAACCACCATTAAATCATACAAAATAATAATTAAAATATGGGAAAACCATAACCACAAATTTATAACCAAAACCCCCCAAATTATATTTGAAAATCCAAAACCGTACAATAATTAAACCATGAAAATATTGTATAAAACCATGGATTTAGTTGGAAATAACAATGAGGAAAGAGAACATGCCTTAAAAGAAGAAGATAATGGAGACAAATCACTAATACAAGCCCCAAAATAATCCTTAAGATGAAACCATAGCCTTTCTTTACCCAAATGCTTTAGAGAGAATTATAGAGTGTTTAAGAGAAGTTTCTAAGTGTTAATAAAATGAATAATAGGGAAAATAACTTCCCAATAGGAATATAAGTTATGGGGCCTTATTAGGTTAGGTGGGGAAATATCTAGATTGCCCATACTTAAACTCCTAGAAATCCCATCTGGTGGGTATAACTATCCATACTAGGCATACTCTCCAATACAAGTGGTACCAACCACTCGTACCCAAGGTCATCTCCTTTGGAACCAATAGTATGCAATGTATGATTAACCCTCAAACAATGTCATATCTAAGTATACAAATAGTACCCATGATTTGTACCCCTGGGAGAATAGAATCCCAAGATGATTCAACACTGAGAACCATACGAGCCTATGGTATGACTCGTACTTATTCTTACAGCTTCATAGTGAGCCACTCGTACTTAGATCCAACTTCAGTTACCAAGTATAACACTAAGTGAAGTAACTAAACAACCCATATCCACCGATATAACTTGTACCACCCAAGTCGTACCCATTTAAAAAATCAAATCAAACCTGCCAACTAACACTGCTCAGTATACGACTAACCCATACCACTCGTGTCCCCATGTATGAGTTATTTCCCCTAGTCGTATCCTATTTAGAGATAAGAAATCTAAGAAACTTTCTGAGGGACAGGAACCCAGGGTGTTTTAACAATGGTTTCCCACACTGCTTGTACTAAGAGTTCTAATATATCACATATATTTAACAACACACAAAGATAAAAGATAGGTATGCATTAGGTCATGTATAAGTAGAACAAGGGAGAACATATAGATTCAAGATCATCAAATATAAGTAAAGAAAGTAAAAGAGATATATAGATGAAAAGTCAATATAGCTATACAATACAACATAAAAACAATAAAGTAAGTACAAAGTATATGATAATGATGATGATGATGCATGTTGTCATCGCACAATCTCCGGGATCATTGCGTTATCCCCGTATACACCTATAGCTAAAGCTTCCTAAGGTTGGATCCATGGGAGATTCTTCAATCCGTAAGAAATCGACATATCTCATATCTCTTTTTTGGCACATCCCTTGAAAAGACTTTTATAAGGGTTTACAATATCTCTTCTAAGAGACATCCCCTGATGAGGGTTTTAAAAAGATGTTGTTAGAGTTACTCAAGTGTTATCACAGTGGTACAAATATTTTATGAATGAGTATGATATGAAGATGTAATGCTTACAACCAATCATTATGAGTATTTCCAAAACCAATCACAATGATACATTTCCGCAACCAACCACAATTGTAAATTTCCACAACTACATGAGCCAATGTTCACTCATTATTTTCCTTTCATCCATGAATTTCCACATGTCTCATATACCAACAAGTATGAATATATCACAATATACAAATGGTACCACATTAGGCATTTCAACAACACAATATAATTATTCACATATATTTAAGGCTATCAATATCATATAGGAACCCACACAGTCACACATATCACATAATATCTCAATTTCATCAATACATTACATATCGACCTCACATAAGCATAATATATTAATATCTATTTAATGATTAGTTCCCATGTTTAACATTCATTTTATACCATTATTCACTACCTAGCCCAGTCTGAAAGAGTTAAGTCATAACCAACCTCAAATGCTGAAATTGGTTTGCTACACTTCGAAACCATGACCTTACTTTTTACGAAAAATCCTGACTCCACTAAAAAAATAAAATATGAAATATATGTGTCAACTAAAAACAAACAGCACCCATATTGACTACTTTTAGTTTGGGGTCAAAATAGATCTCTGTAATGGGTTCTTTGAAAAAAAAAAGGGAAGATTAAAACTTTACTTCAAAAATATGTTTTCCATATTTTTATTAACCTGCAGCTGAAAACTTAAGTTAAATCGAGTCATAAATAAGGTTCAAATCAAATAAAAACTATTTTTATGCTTTATCGAGTAAAATCTTTAAAATCTAGGTTAAAATCAAGAATCAGAGTTGTTTTAAAAGTTAAATTGATGAAAAACTAGTAATTATAAGATTGAAATATTATTCAAGTAAAAAGGAATGATATTAGGGTTTAAAATCAAGCCCTAATATTTTTGAGATTTTGAGAAATAAATCAAGTGATTATTAAGAAAAAAGTGAATTCTTGCCTTAAATCTGTAATAGAATCAACAAATAGATTTGTAATGACTCTTTATGTCATTTTTCATAATTATACTTATCTTCACAATTTGAATTTCTCCATAGCTTCCCTAAGTCATTTATGACTTGTTAGGATGGATGGTTCGATTACCGGGCAGTTCGTTTGATTTTTAGAGCCAATTCTCTATTTTTGAAGTCTTCGCAGGTTCTATATAGCCACCCAGAAAAACCTTCAATGAAATAATCTCGGATGTAAATTCCTATTGCTCTATAATATCTAAAATATGAATTTTAGTCTAGGCAGACCTTTGGTTCAAGTCCCAATGCACCCAAGCTCTTTTTGATTTATTGATCGAAAAGTTGAAAATGGGAAAGAATGGGTGTGGAATCCATTTTTGGTCGAGATAACCTCAAATTAAAAATTTGACTTCTCTATTGTATTAGGAGCATTGATTTTAGGCTAAGGAGAGCATGGGTTTAGGTCCCAAGGATCCTAGACTTATTTGGGGATATTGAGCAGATTTTATAAAAAGTGATGAAACTCTAGGTATGGCCCCAAGAAGTGTTTGGTGAATTTCCCCTTCACTATTAAGACCTAGAAACCCCTAAATGAGTTTAATAACATAAAATTGGTCTTGGGGAGTTACTTGGGAGCTTAATTATAGTCTTGAGTCGCTATTATCTTCAAGATTAATGTAAGAACTTCTTGGGTTGATTCTTGAATTTCTTAGTTTGAACCCAAAACCCCAATTTAACTTAGGGCTTTATTTTAGCACAAAGTATGTTTAGTTTTCACTTATTCTTTGAGGGTTATGATTCCTTATATATGTGTGAACATTGGGATGGTGTCAAAAACTCATTTTTCATATGTGGAACCCAATTGGGGTTTTGGTGTCATTTTATAACCCAAAGCACAATATTACAATATAGGTATCATTAGACCTGTATTAATGAGTAGATTATGGTTTTGATAGCGTGATGACATTTTAGGGATTGTAAAGTAAAGACGAGCATTTGGTGCATAAAGTGAGGTTTTGCTATTTGTCCTTGAGGTAGGCATCTGTCTACTTTTCTTCATAGATGATGTGTGATATATGTTGTATGTTAATATGAATGTTAGGCTTGATTATAAGTAGGATGAATTGACTTTTATTATTGATGTTTGGGGATTAGATGAGGATTTTGGACTCGAAAGATGGCATATCTATAACCATTTTGTACACTAATTCCTTTCCTCTTTAGTTTATATTAGTTATAGCATGTACATGATATAATGCCATGTTTTGAATATGGTTTTAGCATTTGAAACGAGAATTGTATATTTAGACTTGTTGGGGTTAGTGTGGTAGTCTTAAAACCATAACTTGTGTAAAGTTGACTTGACTACCCGTGTTTTTAGTTGAAGTTGCTATCTTGTGGTTGAATATGGCTTACTTGACATCTAGAAGATAAAATAGATATCTTAGCCTATTTTGGTGAATAGTATACCAAATTAAGAAAATTATGGATTAAAAGTGGGATCGTTTGGCCCACTTAGGGCTAAACTTATGCTAAATCTTGTGGATTTATTGTAGAAATTAGACATAGATGGGGCTATTAAACCTTAAAATAAGGTTACTTTATAGCTTGGTAACTTGTATTGATGCTGTTGGATTGTGGCTTTTGAGTTATGGTTATGGTACTCCATGTGGAATTTATATTAGGCATTTAGAGATAATATTCCTCCTAGATACATTATGTGGCCTATAGAGACATTATTTCCTCTTAGACTAGATGATTGGCCTGTAGAGATGCTATTTTCTCTTAGACTTTATAATTGGTCTATAGAGTTTCTATTTCCTTTAGTCATGATTGTTGGACCTATATAAACAATGTTCATCTTGGATGTAAATTAGCCTAGAGAAGTGATATTCTTTTTTAGTCGTGATATATGACCTATTGATAAAAGATAGACTATAGACAATTACCTGTCTATATATATTATGCCTCCTATATATGAGATGCCTCTTGTGTGAGAGATGATTACATTACATGTCTATCTATATTATGCCTCCTAGATGTGAGATGCCTCTTGTGTGAGAGATAATTACATACTTATTGATATTATGCCTCCTATATATGAGATGCCTCTTTTATGAGAGATGATTATATGCTTATTGACATTACAACTCCTATATGTGAGATGATTAAAGATATGCTACAACTTATAAATATGATTATTGATATTAGTCTTGGATATATATATGGGCCAAAGGCTATTATTTTGATGTTGTGATTATTTTGGATAAATTAATAGGCCAAGGGTTATGTTATGATATTGATTGAATAGCTGAGAATTGTTTATCATTATAGATGATGTGATTATAGTTTATGAATATGAATATGTAGATGTTTTTATACATATCTCTCTGGTATGGGATGGTATGATGCTTATTATTCCACTAATTGAATACTGTTGATGGCATGCATAGATTTGATATGTTCATAATTATTTTTCCATTATAAATGATGTGATATAGAAAATATGCGATATTATGATTGCTCTTCTAGTTAAATGGTTAAGCAATGTGGTAACTAGTTGTCTTTTAGGGGTCTATAGCACCTGATGGCTAGGAATCTAATTTATTAATTAATGAATCTTGCTTAGCTGAAACATGGTAGCTAACAATGGTTAATTAATGAATGGTGTAAGTTAATAAAAGATTGTTTGGTGATAAGCAGTAATGTGTTGTCGAGTAATGATTAGCGGATATAGAATGATTAGTTGATAATAATGAATGGCGGATAAAGGGCGCTTTTGGTCTAGTGATCAACTTTGACTAGATGTTAGATGTTAGCTATTAAATAAATATAGGTTAGCTGATATCCCCTGAAAAAGGATTATGTAAAGAATAATGCATAGGCTAAAAAACAAAAGTTATATGATGACTAGCGAACTAGTGATTTTATAATAATAAGTATTGGTTAGCTAATAACGACTACTTGGGAAGTATTGACTAGATAGATATTCTATGGTAATATGATTATGCTTATGAGTATTTTAGTGCATGTTATTTGGCAATGACTATTATGATAATATTAATACATGGCCAAGCTAGAGGATACTATTATGATGATATTGATACCCGATAAGACTGAGGATACTATAGTGATGATATTGATACTCGATAAAGTTGGAGGTTACATTGTAATGATATTGATACCTAACAAGGTCAAAGTATTATATTATTTAGATGTTGACACCCGGCAAGCCTGAAGGATATATTGATGATATGTTGATACCCGAAATAGTATGAGGATATATTAATGATATGTTGATACCCGACAAGGCCGGAGGATATTTTGATGCTACATACGGTGGATACAATTGATGATGTGTTAATACCAAAAAAGGCCAGATGTTTATTACCATGATGATAGTCCTGGATAGGTATAATAAGTTGTGATATTTATTGGGTACTTTGCATTCATTCTTGCATGCACATCGCCTATCATTAGTATGCACCTATATTTTTCTATCGGTATGGGACGGTTGTATACATATATATGGGTAAAGAATATTGTGTGCTATTATATGTTGATTGAACCTTCTGAGCCTGGGGCGGTGGGGGTACATATAGGATCAGTGAAGTATTTGGTTATTGGTAGTAGCCAGTTTGTCACGATGTTATTAATATTGTTATTATCCTTGTTATGATTATTATTATGGCTAGCTTATGACAGATTGGTGATTGATTCGGTATTAGTCTATGAGGTATGTCTTTGGCCTCTCCTACTATATGATTGCAATATTATGCATGATTATTTCATGTCTAGCCATGTGGGTTAGCAACTCTGTGTATGATATTATTTAAATCTTGACAGTATTGTAATGAGGTCTTAAAATGAGAATACAATGACACAGGTTATTCTTTGAGATGACCTCATGTTCTTATATATATAAAAATATATAAATATATAAACCGTATATCATATCCTTTGTTGTTCATATTGTATGGTTATTTCTCTGCCTTACCTATTAGTATATATCTTTCGTTCTCTCTTTATTTGAATATTGACCTAGTATATATGGTATAGCATTGACGTATATTGAATGTAGCTGGAATAGGATAGTTAACCTTGATACATCCTTAGTCTTATTATGTTAGACTCTTGGATATAAATAGTATAGTTGTTCCTTACAATCTTCTTGACTTATCATTTGATATCTGGACTTTTAGGTATAGTTTCCATTCTTTTTATATATTGTATATACCTGCTATATCTTTGGGGCTTAGTTGGAAATAGCCTACTGATTACTATTTATTTGGTAATGATACTACACTTCTGTAGCCTGCAGATAATAGTATAAGTTATCTCCATTGATATGTGTATCATGCAGAATAGCACTGGTTCAGAGACTTAGAGTGAGCTCCTAGCATTCAGAGTATTACTTATCTTTCTCATATGTATTAGACTAGTCTCTATTTGTTATTCATAGAAAAGTTATATTAGTACATTTTCTCTTGATATTTAACTTTTGTACTCTTTTTATATTAAAAGCTTTTGTATTGATACCACCAGGTTTTGGGATTCTTCTATGTACTGATCTTTATTTCATATATTCCTAATTTTTTTCATACATTATTGAGTCGTCTGCTACTAGTCGTTTTGGACTTTGGGCTGGCTTGCCATAGGTGGGTTAAGGTAGGCACTATCATGACTTGAGAATTTGTATCATGAAAAATTAGTATTAGAGCCTAGTTTTCATCAATGTATTGGTATAAAAGGTACTTGTTAGTAGAGGCCTACTGATCGGTACGAAGACAATTGTAACTAATCTTCGGGAAGCTACAGTGACATTTTATGAAATTCACTTCATGATTCCCTATCGTGTATCTACATTCCTATGAACCTTGAACACATTCTTTGACTTAATTCTATCCCTAAAGGTTGGTTACAATATTTTCGACAGATGCGGAAAGACTCCAACACACATTTCTAAAATTTTAGCATAGCATCAGACTAGAGAGTAAGAGATGGACATCAAAGATCTCTAGTAGAAGACAAAAAGGATTTAGGTATGGTCCCTATCAAACTTGCCGAGTGTTGTATGGTTCATCGAGCTATAGAGACCATTCTAGATTATGAGGGTAGTATCTGAAAGTATACTAGGATCTTTGTTAGGTTATGATTTGATGAGACACTAGCTCAGAGAATACCCCTAGTATGAGATAGGTGATCAGCTAGAGTTAGCATGTATTCTTTGCTAGCCTAAAGTTCCTAAGACATGCAGTGATTTTTGATGTTGGACATAGTTTTTTTGAATTTCTCTCAACATTAGTTGGCCAGCCATTTGGTGTCAGTTTCTGTTCTATCCATATTGATGCTTTAGGAATGTATACGGCCCCAGAGAGACCGACTACCAGTGTAAGGTGTGTACCTGACATGAGATTCTAGTCATTTATCTTAGTTAGATTAGCTAGTGATGTTATGACATCTTCAGTTAGAGATGGCGCGCTTGGTACCTCAGTTCATGATTTGGTCGGTCGATCTGATTTAGTCCTATTCAAATTTATTTTCCCTATGCCCATTAGGCATGTGGCTATGGACGTTACCACACTTGTTGTGCTTTTATTTCTCGTATTCATAGCTTATTTTTTATATTGGAGTTTTCATACCCATTGATGATTGTATGCATTATTGAATTTATATCGGTGATTATGTGCCTTATTGTTAAATTCATAATTATGTTACTACTCCATGGTTTATTTCTTTTAGTAGTGGATGAAGTAGATATATATTGATGTTTTTCCCCTATGGGGGAGGTTTTTGGTTCGACTCCTATTTATCTTGGCACATTAGCCCTATTATGGCCATTGAGTGGTACAAGACTTTGAAATTTATTTTGGTACCTCTTGTTTAGTATGTTGATATTGATATTATTATTGCTATTGCTATACTATGTTAGATTATTAATATTATTATTGATGATTGTTACATGATGAATTTGATTCTCGCGAGGTAGTTTTATAGACTAGTGTTATCTAATTAGACTTTTATTTTCTTGAGATATTATTTAGTGGCTTAAATAGATATAGCCCTATTTGATGATTTCTTTCTCCTAGAGCGATGAGGTTGACTGTGTTCCCTCTTGGTTTCTGTATTAGATAGATTTTGAGGGTGTATTATGGTATAGAAGTAAGTTGACCTTCCATGGTTCTTTGTGTTTTTGAGTCAGCAATTTAGTTATCTTTTCTATTTTTGAGTTAGAGATACTTATACTTGCCTCTTGTGTTGCGAAAGCTTTTGTTTTGGCTAACCTTTCTCGTATAACCTAATTGTGATTTGGACTAGTTTGTGGCTCATTCTTTGTTTGTGGCTATTTCTTCATCTGATAGCAATTTTGATATTTGATATTGAGATGTTGTGGATTTATCTTATAGGCATGTTGCGTTCGTTCCCTTATGATGGATTGACTTATTGTTAGTGTGGAGATTAAATACTCCTTTGTCATTGTGATATGGTTTTTTCTAGTAGAGTTAGAAAGTTAGAGGCAGGTATCCTTTCCAGTCATTTCTTTTTAAGTTGGCAAAATAGAAATTATTTATCTCATGTTGTTGGTACTCTGGTGGTGGTGTCGACTTTGACCTTTCTTTTGATATTGGTATTTCTTGTTCATTGATGTTTTCTTGGGTGGATTAAGAAAATTCCCATTTCAACATTTTTCCGGCCTAGTGAGGCTTAGTGGAGTAATTCTCCTTGATGATATATCATTGTGGCTATTTATTTGCCTAGATAGAGTATTGGATTTGTTAGTCTTTTGCTTAAGTTGTATTATTTTATGTTGCTAGAGCTTTTACCATTTCTAGTGTGATTTTTAGCCTTGGGATATTTTTGAGTTTATTTGGATAGTCCATGCCCTCCAGCAAATATGGAGTATGTTATATGCATTTTCAGACAGTGATTTATCCTTTGGCATGATTACTATTTTGGGGGCTTATTTCCTTCTCTCCAGTGGATATGGAGTTGGTTGCTTGTGTTATCAGTCAGTGGTTATCCCTATAATAATTTTTCTCTCTAGATATGTCTTGATTGTGCCTCGGTATGATTTATCTCGGATATGTCAAATTTGATACTAGACATAATTTGAGATAGTTAACATTGATATAGACTTATTAGCCTAGTCTTGGATGTTTACCCTTTGGAAGTATGATAGATTTAGAGCATTAATGCCTACCCATTTTTAGTTTTGATTTACATATTTGAGATGGAGCGGTTTATCCTTTGTATTGAGATTTCAGCTTTGTGTTATAGATCTTGCATACAACTTTTCTTTTAGTCTTGTCCTTGTTCATATTTTATTTATAGGCTGGTTGTGCCAATTCAATTGTTGCCTATTCGGTCTTCTAGGCTTCGATTGGATTATAGTTTATCAGTGTTCAGATGATAGCCCATGGGCCCCGTATTCCCTATTTTAGGTTTGACCTTGAGTTTTTGTTTTCATTCGGAATTTTTGATGATTTATTCAGGGGGAGTAATATTCTTGAGTTGGATTTAATATGTCTTTATTTTTAGTGGATGAGACATGGTAGAGTGGAATATTCAGTGATGAGTAGTTATACCTTATATTTGTGATTTTAGTTTGATTTTCATCCGAACTGGTTGCAACATTGGCATGGATTGCAGTCCGTGATTCTATCTGTTTGTATGCTCAAATGATACCTTTTCAGCTTATTCTCATGTTTGCCTTATGGAATTTCAGCGGATCAGCTTCAGTTCTTTAAGTTGTCCGTGATGAAACTTTGTGGACGAGTCTGAAGTGTTTTTCCTCGTGGCTTGGAGTAGATAGCAGGAGCAAAACGGTAAAGGAATATTATTTTGGATTTGGAGTCAGTTTTATGAGCCATGTATTGGTTTGCTTTTGGCTGGGATTTTCTTTTGGTAATTTATGTGGATATAGTGATGGTATCATTGTGATGTGATATAGATGTGCGTACATTAGCCTTTTTAGTTCAGTTGGAGGCTAGTTAGTGGTTAAGTTGAGTTGGCTATTTTTGAAGTGGAATGAGAGTGTTGGTTGAAAAATGGATAATTGTGGTGAAATCCCTTGGAAGTGTTTTCTCTCGGCTAAGGTTATCTGGGAATTCATGCCTGAAATATGTGGGACTAGTACCTTATTCTTTTGAGCTGTTGAGATTTTTTTGTTCATTGACTTTCATGGAAGAAATTCCTTTTAGTAATGGCTATTGTAATGACCCTTCAAGTCATTTTCTATATTTATTCTTAGCTAAACCATTTGAGCTTCTCCATAGTTTCCCCAAGTCATTTAAGAATTTCTGGGACCAATGGTTCGATTACCGGCCAGTATGTTTGGTTTTTAGAGCCAAATCCTTGTTTTA
>JAPEIP010000008.1:82578687-82597658 GCA_026120095.1 Capsicum chinense | reverse complement strand
CTTGATTGTGCCTCGGTATGATTTATCTCGGATATGTCAAATTTGATACTAGACATAATTTGAGATAGTTAACATTGATATAGACTTATTAGCCTAGTCTTGGATGTTTACCCTTTGGAAGTATGATAGATTTAGAGCATTAATGCCTACCCATTTTTAGTTTTGATTTACATATTTGAGATGGAGCGGTTTATCCTTTGTATTGAGATTTCAGCTTTGTGTTATAGATCTTGCATACAACTTTTCTTTTAGTCTTGTCCTTGTTCATATTTTATTTATAGGCTGGTTGTGCCAATTCAATTGTTGCCTATTCGGTCTTCTAGGCTTCGATTGGATTATAGTTTATCAGTGTTCAGATGATAGCCCATGGGCCCCGTATTCCCTATTTTAGGTTTGACCTTGAGTTTTTGTTTTCATTCGGAATTTTTGATGATTTATTCAGGGGGAGTAATATTCTTGAGTTGGATTTAATATGTCTTTATTTTTAGTGGATGAGACATGGTAGAGTGGAATATTCAGTGATGAGTAGTTATACCTTATATTTGTGATTTTAGTTTGATTTTCATCCGAACTGGTTGCAACATTGGCATGGATTGCAGTCCGTGATTCTATCTGTTTGTATGCTCAAATGATACCTTTTCAGCTTATTCTCATGTTTGCCTTATGGAATTTCAGCGGATCAGCTTCAGTTCTTTAAGTTGTCCGTGATGAAACTTTGTGGACGAGTCTGAAGTGTTTTTCCTCGTGGCTTGGAGTAGATAGCAGGAGCAAAACGGTAAAGGAATATTATTTTGGATTTGGAGTCAGTTTTATGAGCCATGTATTGGTTTGCTTTTGGCTGGGATTTTCTTTTGGTAATTTATGTGGATATAGTGATGGTATCATTGTGATGTGATATAGATGTGCGTACATTAGCCTTTTTAGTTCAGTTGGAGGCTAGTTAGTGGTTAAGTTGAGTTGGCTATTTTTGAAGTGGAATGAGAGTGTTGGTTGAAAAATGGATAATTGTGGTGAAATCCCTTGGAAGTGTTTTCTCTCGGCTAAGGTTATCTGGGAATTCATGCCTGAAATATGTGGGACTAGTACCTTATTCTTTTGAGCTGTTGAGATTTTTTTGTTCATTGACTTTCATGGAAGAAATTCCTTTTAGTAATGGCTATTGTAATGACCCTTCAAGTCATTTTCTATATTTATTCTTAGCTAAACCATTTGAGCTTCTCCATAGTTTCCCCAAGTCATTTAAGAATTTCTGGGACCAATGGTTCGATTACCGGCCAGTATGTTTGGTTTTTAGAGCCAAATCCTTGTTTTAAAGTCTTCATTTATCCCAAATTGCCACTGGTAGAAAACTTTTGTGAAATAATCTTGGATGAAAATTTTGACTGCGCCAGCACATCCATAACATCAATTTAGTCTTGGTAGACCTTTGGTTCGGGTCCCAATGCACCCAAGCTCTTTTCGACCTATTGGTCAAAAAGTTAAAAATTAAAAAGAATATGTGTGGGACCCACATTTGGTCAAAAAGACCTCAAATTTAAAGTTTGACTTTCTCATTGCATTAGGAACATGGATTTTAGGCTAAGGAGACCATTGGTTTAGGTCCCAAGGATCCTGAACTTATTTTAAGCTATTGAGCTAATTTTATGAAAAGTGATGAAACTATAGATATGGGCCCAACTTTTTTCCTCAACTATCTCTGATGAAATATTTGAGGATTCCAATGGATTTGAAAGATGGTTTACACTCAAAATTCACTATTGGATCATGTTCTTTGGATTTTGGATGAGTTTCGAGGGTCAAAAACTTATTTTTGAGTTTGTTGTCATTTGGTACAACTGCGTTCGCGACCAAGAGTGTTGCTATCATGAGTAGCACGATTGCGGCCTGTATGACTGCGATATCATCATCTCTTTAGCTATAGAGGCTACATAAAGGCGCCAAGAGGTGTTTGGAGCATTTCCTCTTCACCATTTAGGCCTAGAAACCCCAAAATGAGTGTAATAAGTCAAAATTGGTCATTAGGGTGACTTGGGAGCTTAATTATAATCTTGTATCGTGATTATCTTCAAGATTAAGGTAAGAATTTCTTGAATTCATGCTTGAATTTCTTAGCCTAGACCTAAAACCCTAATTTAGCATAGGGCTTGATTTTAGCCCAAAGTATGCTTAGTTTTCACCCATTCTTTGGGGTTATGATTGCTTATTCATGTGTGAACGTTGTGTTGGTCTCGAAAACTAGTTTTCCATATGTGGGACCTACTTTAGGTTTTGGTGTCCTTCTTGGACTCAAAGCACAATAATTCAATATAGGTATCATTAGACTCGTATTATTGAGTAGATTATGGTTTTATTGTGTGATGGCATTTTGGGGATTGTAAAGTGAAGACGGGCATTTGGTGTATGAAGTGAGGTTTTACAGTTTGTCCTTGAGGTAGATTTCTGTCTACTTTTCTTCATAGATGATGTGTGATATATTCTATATGTGACCATGGATGTTAGGCTTGATTATGACTCTGATGACGTGACCTTGATTGTTGATGTTTGGGGATTAGATTAGGGTTTTCAACCCATAAGATGGCATGTTTATAACTCTTTTATTTCCTATTTCCTTTCCACTTTAGTTTAGATTTGTTATAGCATGTATATGATTTAATGCTATGTTTGGAATATGGTTTTAGCATTTGAAGCATGATTTGCATATTTAGCCTTATTGGGCTAGTGCGGTAGTCTAAAAAACGTAAGGGTTGTAAAGTTCACTTGAGTAGCATTGTTTCTAGTTGAAGTTGCTATCTTGGACTTTAATATGGATTACTTGACATCTAAAAGATAAACTAGATACCTTATCCTAGTTTGGGGTATAGTATGCTAAATTATTTAAATTGTGGATTAGAAGTGGGATCATTCGTCCCACTTAAGCCTAAGCTTGTGTTAAGTCTTGTGAACTTAGTGCGGACGTTATACATAAATGAGGCTAGTAAACCTTAGATTATGGTTACTTCATTACTTGGTAACTTGTATTGATGTTCCAAAATTGTTGCTGTTGAGTTATGGTTATGGTACTCCTCTTAGACTTGATGATTGGCCTATAGAGATGCTATTTTCTCTTAGACTTGATAATTGTCCTACAGAGTTTTTATTTCCTTTAGTCATGATTGTTGTACCTATATAGACGGCGTTCCTCTTGGATATGTTAATTGTCCTAGAGAAGTGATATTCCTCGTAGTCATGATCTATGACCTATTTATGTAAGATTTCACATAGACGATTACATGTCTATATATATTATGCCTCCTAGATGTGAGAAGCCTCTTGCGTAAGAGATGATTACATGTCTGTCTATATTATGCCTCTTAGATCTGAGATCCTCTAGTGGGAGAGATGATTAAATGTCTATCTATATCATGCTTCCTATATCTGAGATGCCTCTTGTGTGAGAGATAATTACATTTCTATTAATATTATTCCTATTTTATGTGAGAAGCCTCTTATGTTAGAGGTGATTATATGTTCATTGGTATTATGCCTCCATATGTGAGATGATTAGAGATATGCTATGGCTTATAAATATGATTATTGATATAAGTCCTCGATATTTATATAGGCCTATGGACGTGATTATGATGTTGTGAATATTTTGGATAAATTAATAGGCCAATGGTCGTGTTATAATATTAATTGAATAGACGAGAAGTGTTTATTACTATAGATGATGCGATTATAGTTTATGAATATGAATATGTATATGTTTGAATATAGATCTCTCCAGTATGGGATGGAGGAAGATGTGGTTTGATGCTTATTACTCCACTGATTGAATACTGGTGATAGAATCCATAGATTTGGTACTATCATGATTATTTACCATATAAATGATGTGATTATAGCTGATATGTGATCTTATGATTGCTTTTCTAATTAGATGGTTAAGCTATGTGGTAACTATTTATCTATTAGGGGACTATAGCACTTGATGGCTAGGAATCTAATGTATTAGTTAATGAATCTTGCTTAGCAGAAATATGGTAGCTAACAATGGTTAGTTAATGAATGGTTTCAATTAATAAAAGATGGTTAGGTGACAAGTAGTAATGTGGTGTGTCTAGTAATGATTAGTGGATATAGGATACATTGTTGATAATAATGATTGGTGAATAAATGGCCGTTTTGGTCTAGTGATGAACCTTGACTAGATGTTAGATGTTAGCTATTAAATAAATAGTGGTTAGTTGTTATCCCGTGAATAAGGATTATGTGAAGGATAATGTTTAGGCTAATAATAAGTGTTGGTTAGCAAATAATGAGTAGTTGGGATATATTGACTAGATAGATATTATATGGTAATATGATTTTGTTCATGAGTATTTTAGTGAACGTTATTCGGCAATGACTATTGTGATGTTATTGATACTCGGCAAAGCCGGAGGATACTATTATGATGATATTGATACCCGACAAGATCAGGGGATATTATTGTGATGATATTGATACCCAACATAGTCGGAGGATACTCTAATGATGATATTGATACCCGGCAAGGCCGGAGGATACTATTGTGATGATCTTGATACCCGGCAAGCCTAAAGTATATATTGATTATACGTCGATACCGGGCAAGGCCGGAGGATATATTTATTATTTGTTGATACCCGACAAGGCCGGAGGATATGTTGATACCCAAAACGGCTGGAGGATATATTGATAATATGTTGATACCCGACAAGGCCGGAGGATACTATTGATGATGTACCTAGCAAGGCCCGTGGTTGATTATGATGATGATAGTCTTATGTTCCAGTTTTTGATGGAACATTTTAGGCCTTTTTCTTAGGATAATTGTGTGTTTTTAAGCAGCCATTGTTGTATTTAACATGGTATTTTAGTGCTTTCAGGATAAGGACTGAGTGTGAAAGGTAACTGGGATAATCTGAGCGAAACAAAAATAAAATGAGCAGTGACAGCTTAGGTGACGGACCGTCAACCTTGCAACAATCTGTCGGTTTAAACCGTCGACCAAAAAAAGAAGGAATACTCTTTGGACATCATGCAACGGTCCAAGCAAAAGACTGTCGGCCCTGCGATAGGCCGTCGGTCTAAACCGTCAACATGATATAGAATGCATTATCACTGGAAGTCTTGCGATAGTCCAGACGATGGATCATGGGCCTTACGATGGGCTGTCGCACTACCCGTCACCCAGAAGCAGAACATGCAGTCATTGGACAACCATCGATGGTGCAAGCGATGGACCGGTAGACCTGTGATGAACCATCACTTGACCCATCGACCAAAAGGCGGAGAATTTAAGTTTGAATTTTAAAACCTCAGTTCTGGAATCATATAAATACCAAGTATTAGGGTTTATTCCGTATCTTTTGTCTTTAGTTTCATACTTTCTCCTCTAGTGAAAGCTTTGTATTACTTTTCATTGGGATTTGAATCTAGAGGTTGAGAGTTGATTGTTAGTTTTCATATTCTACATCAAAGATTGAGACGAAACATATTCTGACTATTATAAGTACTCTTCTAATGTTATTTATGAACAATTAATATAACTTTGATTTCTTATATGGAGATGGGTAGCTTAACTCCCATAACTAGGGTTATGGGAGCCTTGATGTAGAGAACTATTTTGGGGTTGTGATGGGTTTGATTTCTAACATCTATCAAAATTTCATGAATCTTTCTTCATCTTAATGATATCTTTTGGTTGCAAACTTGAGATGTGAGCCCATGAACTCCACTTGTCTAACAAGAAAGTGGATATTGGGAAAAGAAGTGATTCATATGAACTCCATAGGTTTACCTTTTGGGTTAACGGGTTGATTCCTTAACAAGATCAACCCTCATGAGAGTGCTATTGAATAATGTATGAATCCCTTAAGTTTGACAGAATTAAATGGTGAAATACTCATTAGGTTGAGAAATGCATGGTTAATCCATAGAATTTAATAATTCTTGCAATTGGATACATAAGTTAGAATTCAAACATAGTCTCACAACCCTAATTGTTTGAACATCTTGGTGAGTATAACTCTAGTTAAATCATTGTCATTGAAATTATATCTACATTTACTCTCAGTTGTTGGACTTTTGTGTAACACAGATACAAAAGAACACCGTTAAAATTTCCAAACCCCCTTTATTTCAGAAACTTAGATCAACAGTTTAATAACAATCACAATACTTAGTGAACACTGTATTCCCTGTGGGATTCGACACCAAACTCAGTTGGGTTTTATATTTGATAGCGACCACTTACTCTCTCTTAAGAGAGGTGTAATTTGGGTGTATTAAATTTTTGTGCCATTGCAGGGGAATACAGTTTTAAATTAAGTTTTTTTTGTTAATTGAACTTTCATCAAGTTTCCAAAATTTTACTTCTTTTTGTTGTTTTTGTTTGTGTAGGGGAGTTGTTGTGTATGCCAAGTACACTGAGACTGGGTGCACCATTATTACTAATACATCCAAAACCGCAACTTATTGGTAGAATGACAGAACCCCAAGATTCAGGGAGACTAGCCTCATTGCTAGAGCTCAACTAAATAAGCAGAATGGTGGCCATAATCCTGATGATGATGATTTGGAGGATGATGACTTGTTAGATCCTGCTAATCGAAGGCGTGTAGAAAATGTAGTTGCACCAGTGAATAGAAATATGAACAGAAAAAGTTTTTTCAGGGCAAGACCTAATCGTTAAGCTGTTCAATTTGATTTTAATGATGGCGAAGATGGAATGGACGAAGATGGAGCCACTGGAGCTATTATTCCTCTACCTCTAGCACTAGGACCAAAGTTTAATATTACCAGTACAATGATCCAGCTCCTTCATCTGAAAGGATTATTTGGTGGACTCCCAGGAGATGATCCCAATATGAATTTAGTGAATTTTGTCACTATTTGCAAGTCATTTTATAACCCGGGAGTAGGACAAAATGCCATCCACTTGTCTTTATTTCTGTTGTCTCTATCTGGGGAGGAAACATTATGGCTTAATGAGCTGACGCCGGATTCTATAACCAACTAAAGGCAATTGAAAGAGGATTTCCTAGAAAGGTTCTTTTCGCCTTCCAGAAGGGTACAGTTGAGGGATGAGATCAGCAACTTTAGGCAGCTTCAAACTGAAGCCCTTCATGAGACATGGGAGAGGTTCAAAAAAAAGCTGACCCAATGTTTGAACTATAATATGAAAGATATTTATTTGATGGAGACTCTTTATTGGGATTTGAGTCTTATTACGAAGGTAGTTATTAATAATGTTGCAGGGGGATCATTTGTGGATCTCACTTTTTAGGAGGCATTAGAGATGCTTGATCGGATGACCAAAGAGAGCAGAGCTTGGTATACTAGGGATTTGGTAGTAACAAAGCCTGCTGTGTCTATTGGCATGACTACAGAATAATGTAAGAAAGAGGAAGAACATGATTAAGACATGGCACACTTGAAGACACAGATGTATCTGTTTACCAATAATTTATTATATGCAAAGACTGAAAAAGTGAAAGATGTTCCAGCCAAAGGTAGAGATGATTCTGATTCAGAAAAATAGGCTAACTATTTTAATAATCAGGAGGGTTTTTGAGGCAATAGCTAAGGAAATCAAGGTTAGAACTACTACAACAAGGCTGGTTTCAAGGATAGGGAGAAAACAAATTAGAAAGGTAAGAATGATAGGAGTGGGCTATATGTACCTCCCAAAAGTAGAGACAATGCTGAAACTATCTATGGCGAGATATCCATGGAGGACACGATGGAGAAATTATTAAGTTGGTAAACTCGCACTCTACCTCTATCAAGTAGTTGGAGCAACAAATGAACCAGCTTTCGGCAGCGTTGAATTAGAGGAAGACTGGAATATTATTGAGTGATACAATTTAGAATCTACAAAATAAAGGTTCTTACATGGTTGTCACTACTAGAAGTGGTAAGGTATTAGCAGGCCCTTCTCTGGGTAAGCTAGTGGTTGATATTGTTGTAGATAATAATGAAGAAGTAGTGATTTATTATCCAGTTGAGTCAGGGAAATTGGATGAGGTAATTGATGACACACCATCCAACAATCAACATGTTGATGAGTTAGAGAAGAATAAGGGAAATGAGGCTGGAGTGATGATTACCACTCTTCCAAAACCACCTTCTCTATTTCCTCATCAGTGGAAGAGGAAGGTCGATGACACAAAGTTTAGAAAATTCATGGCTATGCTGAAGGTGTTGACGATTAATCTACCACTGGTGGAGGTATTAGAGCAAATGCCCAGGTACACAAAGATCATGAAAGACCTCATCATAAAGATATCGTCAGTTAGTTTTGAGGCAATGGACAATCTTTATCATTGTAGTGCTATTTCCATAAGGTCTCTGGTGTAGAAAAAGGCAGCTCCAGGAGCATTTACAATCCCATGCACTATTAGACTTCTTGACTTTGCTATTTCCATAAGGTCTGTGGTGCAGAAAAAGGCAGCTCCAGGAGCATTTACAATCCCATGCACTATTAGACTTCTTGGAGCTAGCATCAATATGATGCTGCTAGTTTTTTACAAAAAGTTGGGTTTAGGAGGCCGCACACCCACTAATATGCGACTTATGATGGTGGATAGATTGGTCCAATGACCTGTTGGTATTTTGTAGGATGTGCTGGTGAAGGTTTCTAGTTTAATATTTCCTGCGGATTTTGTTATTATGGATTGCGAGGTAGATTTCGAGGTGCCCATAATCTTTGGTAGACCTTTTCTCGCAATCGAAAATGTGTTGATTGATTTTCAATATAATGTGCTTTTATTTAGGTTGAATGATGAAGTGGTGCGATTTTATTTGTGCCAATCAATAAAACAGAAAAAAGAAATAAGTGTGTTTTCCCTTGTGGATGTCTATTGTAAGGAGGAGCGGGAAGTATCGATTCAAGAGAAATTTTCTATTGAAATATTGACTGCTATGTTGATGAATTTTGATTAGGATGGTATAGAGGATTATGAGGAGACTGTATATGTCTTAACTGGCATGGGGTCTTACTCATATACACACAAGAAGTTGGACTTGGACTTAGAAAATCGTCCAAGTCCACCTGTTATGCCCTCTATAGAAGAGCTACCTATCCTGGAGCTGAAAGAGTTACCCAGTCATTTAAGGTATGTGTTCCTGGGTAGTGGGAATACATTACATATTATTATTGCAGCTGAACTGGGTAAGCAGCAGGTGGAAACGCTTATTTCAATGCTTTAAAGATACAAAAGAGCAATAGGCTGGACTATTGCTGACATTATTGGCATTCCCCCTGGCATCTGCCCTCATAAGATACGACTTGAGGAAGAATATACTCCTACCATTAATCATCAATGCTGACTTAACCCACCGATACAAGAGATGGCTAAGAAGGAAATTATTAAGTGGCTAGATGCAGTAGTGGTTTATCCTATTTCAGATAGTAAATAGGTAAGCCCAGTTCAATGCGTGCCCAAGAAAGGGGGCATGACTGTTGCTGCAAATGAAAAGAACGAGTTGATTTCTCTTAGGCCTATGACTAGTTGGAGAGTTTGCATGGACTAATGTAAACTAAACTCATGGAATTTAAAGGACCACTTCCCAATTCCCTTCATGGATGAATATTCTGGCTATGATAAAATTTGTATTGCTCTTGAAGATCAGGAGAAGACGATGTTCACATTCCCGTATGGCACTTTTGCATTCAAGTGGATACCGTTTAGGTTATGTAATGCACCCGCTACCTTCCAAAGGTGTATGATGTCTATTTTCTCGGTTATGGTTGAGGATACCTTGGAGGTGTTCATGGATGATTTTTCTATGGTTGGAGATTCATTTGAGCTATGTCTGGCAAACTTGAGTAGGGCTTTGCAGAGGTGTGTGGAATTCAATCTTGTGCTTAATTGGGAGAAATACCACTTCATGGTAAAGGAGGGCATTGTTCTTGCGCATAAAATTTCAGCAAAAGGGATAGAGGTCAATCGACCCAAAGTAGAAGTTATTAAGAAGCTACCACTTCCAATCTGGGTGAAAGAGGTACGTCGTTTCCTTGGACATACGGGATTTTTCTGGAGGTTTATAAAAGACTTCTCTAAAATTACAAATCCACTTTGTAATCTTCTGGAGAATGAAACTAAGTTCTTCTTTGATGCTGAATGTATTAAGGCATTTGAATGCCTTAAGAGTAAGCTGGTTGAGGCCCCTATATTGTTGCAACAGACTAGTCAAAGCCATTTGAGATAATGTGTGATGCAAGAGGTGTTGCCCTTGGAGATGTGCTTGGAAAAAAGAAGGACAAATTATTTCATCCAGTTTATTATGCCAGCAAAGCACTGAATGAAGCTTAGAAAAACTACACTGTCATAGAGCAGGAACTTCTAGCAGTAGTGTATGCTTTTGAGAAGTTTTAGGCGTATTTGCTAGGTATCAAGGTAGTGGTACACACTAACCATGCTACCTTGAGGTACCCAATGGCGAAGAAGGATGCTAACCCAAGGTTGATCCGGGGGGTATTGCTACTTCAGGAATTTGACTTTGAGGTTAAGGATCGTAAGGGATGTGAGAATCAAGTGGCTAACTACTTATCCAGACTCAAAGGTGAGCAGCCAGTAAAATACGAGCTTGAGATTGATGATTCCTTTTTGGATGAGAAAGTATTGGCTGTAGTTCTCGAAAAAGTACCTTGGTGTGCTTACTTTGCATACTACATTGTAAGTGAGATAATGATATAGAATCTTTCCTTCCATCAGAAGAAAATGTTTCTCCATGATGTGAAAAACTATTTCTGGGATGAGCCATATCTTTTCGACGGTGTGCGGATGGAATAATTAGAATATGCATTCGAAAAGTGGAGATGTTGAGTGTACTGGAAGCAACTCATTCTTCCCTAGTTGGAGGTCATCATGTTGGTAATCGTACTCCCTGTAAAGTTCTTCAAAGCGGTTACTATTGGCCAACTTTGTTTAAGGGTGCTTACGAGTTTGTAAAGAGTTGTTACCAATGTCAAAGGCAAGGGTCTATCTCAAAGTTCCATGAGATGCCAATGTCCAAGATGTTAGAGGTTGAACTATTCGATGTATGGGGCATTGTGTTTATGGAGCCTTTCATGAGCTTATTTTGGATGAAGTACATACTAGTTGCTATTGACTATATGTCAAAATGGTTCGAGGTTGTGGCTTTAGCAGATAATAAAAGAAAGTGAGTTGTTGTATTCTTGAGGAGAAACATCTTCTCTAGCTTTGGGGTACCACGGACCATCATAAACGATAGAGGATCACACTTTTGCAACAAGATGTTCCGAGCCACATTATCAAAATATAGAGTTAAGCAACATAAGGTAGCTATGCCATATCACCCGCAAACAAGTGAGCAAGTGGAAATCTCCAATCGGTAAATCAAGGCTATCCTTCCCAAGACTGTGAATGCAAGAAGGAAGGATTGGTCTAGGTAGATTGACAATGCATTATGGGCATATCAAACAACTTTCAAGACACCTATTGGCATATATCCATACCAATTGATTTATGGAAAGGCATGCCATTTGCCGATTAAGCTAGAGCATAAAACACTGTGGGCGCTGAAGCGTGTTAATCTAAACTGGAATGAGGCAGCAAATATGAGACTGGGGCAGCTTAATGAGATACTTGAGCTCCATCTCAAAGCTTATGAGAGAGCTGACCTGTACAAGGAATGAATGAAGAAATACCATGATCACAGAATTGAAAAGATAGGATTTTAGAAAGGAAACTTAGTTCTTCTATTCAACTCCAGACTCAAACTGCTCCCAGGTAAACTTAAGTCCAAGTGGTCAGGACCGTTTAAAGTTAGTCAATACTACTCATCTGGAGTAATTGAACTTAAAATGAAGATGGAAGTGTCTTCAAAGTCAATGGGTAATGATTCAAATTTTTTATCGGTCCAAAAGACTCGATAAAAAGTATTGCTACTTTCTATATCGGTGAAGTCTAAGTAATTGAGATCACTAAGTCGTGTCGTGACTATAAATCAAGCGCCAGTGGGAGGCAACCCATATTGTGTTGTTGTATAGAATTTAATTAAGGTATTTTGTTGTTTGTTTTATTGATTTATACAAGCTTAATGGTTTGTAGAAGTGTGCAGGTACAATGCTGTAGGGAAAATAAAAGCTGAAGGAATTTTAAGTGGCCGATAGATTACCTGACGGACCGTCAAGAGCTCGATGGACCATCGTGATCAATCGTTTTAACCATGCCCAGAAACTAAGAATCTGGAAAAGTCGTAATGGGATTATTTGATGGACCATCGAACCCTAGATGTACCATCACGTAAACTATCATAGATTGGCGCCAAGGTTAGTTCACTGGATATCCACGATGGGATTTTCGACAGATCGTCGCATCCTCAATGGACCATCGATTTAACCGTCGCACTTAACCCTAGTGTAACTGGTCGGGTCAACTCAGTTTAAATAGCTGAATTCTAATTATTATCTAATCCAATGGTTTTAAACTGATAATTTGAAGGGTTAAGTAACTCCCACCTATTCAATGCACCTCTTTCTTTTCATTCTCCCTTATAACTTTTCAACTTCCCATTTTTCATTTCTATTTAAATGCTACTTCCCCCTTATCATTTTCTCATCACAAGTCATTAGTTTATTTCACTAAATCAAATCTTCATCTGATTGTTTGAAGTGCATTGTCCAATTTGAAGTAGTGATTCAATACTGTATCAACTAGTCATGAATTCTCCTTTCCTTTTCTTCAACATGGTGAGAAAAATAAGTGAAAACAACCCGATGCATCAAAGTCATTTCCTTTTCAATTTTGTTGGTATGTTATTGATGTTAGTCAAAGCCTAGAATATACTGTCCTGGGGGGAATCTGAGTAACCCATAGACCAAGAATAGAAAGTTAGGGTAATGTATTATCGATCAAAATATCATAAAAATCACTTTTACATAAGAGACACGCAAGGTGTTTGACAAAATAACGAAATGAGGGTTGCATCTACCATTTATAGTCGACAGTGTATATGAAGGACTATCGTAGTCCTGGTGGACTATCGCATTGGACCATCGTATATTCTACAGAAGTAGAGCTACTGGAATGATCCCGACGGTTGGGGTCAACGGACTATTGCATACTCGATGAACTATCGCCTTTAACCGTCACTGGTTAGAAAATTTTCTTTTCTCTGGTTTAAAACTGTATATTGATAAATGCTACATTTGTAGGTACCATGGCTGCCAAGTTTCCACATACCAGAGGTCAGGGTAGAGGCCAAGCAGCCAGGTCTGACACACCAACCCATAAAACTCGGCGAAGTTGTGAAGTGGTTTATTCATCCTTCTCATCTGAAAAGGCAGTTGAACACAGTAGCAGTTGCAGCTCTAGTTCGACTGCAGTTCAGATGGGGGTTGAAACATCTAACCCCATTCAAGAGGAGGCTCCCCAACAGAAGGATCATAACTTAATTCGATGCAACGATCCCCAAGTATGGGAAGCCATAAGATAGCAAGTGGTGGGTGCTTGAGATATCTTCAACAAAGTGTTGGCACCAACGGATAGGTTTCCAATCAAAAGAACAATTTTTGAGGAGTATCAGATCATAAGAACAACCCTGCACAAGTATCTCAAACTAGAGCGGCGGTTCAATGAGTATGAGTTGGTTTGGATGAGTAAGCCACTTGGATCCTACCAATCTAAATTGGTTCAAAAGTTTTTTGCCAACTATTTGGCATTACTGAAAAAGGATTGTCACGTGGATGCATTAGTTGTCGACATAAACAAGCTGGAGATAGTTCCTGTCCGTGGATTTGATATTGATATTTTAGATCAAACGTTGAATAAGTTATTATTTGTGCCCGACTACCAGATACTAGAGGCAATTCCTGATTTGGAGCATCGATTATTCAAAAGGGCTGCACAACGGCCCTGGTTAAGGAGGATCCTAACAGGCGGGGGCCAGCCTGCATGGTTATATCACCTCCAGAAGTGAATATCAAAGAAACCCCTCAGCTTCAGAGCCAAGTTCTAGTGGGCGATTTTGCAACTGAGGCTCATGCCCACTAGAGTTGATGATCACTTGGAACTGATTAGAGTTGTGATTTTGCCTACTTTGATTGAAGGGTTGACCTTAGATTTTGGTCACATTATCTCTAATGAGTTGTTTTACCGTGCTCACAAGACTCAGACAACACTTATATTTCCTTACCTTATCACTGACTTATGGAAGCAGGTAAATGTCCCTTTGATTAGCGGAATTCATAATGATGTCCCAGCACTACACAAATAGGACATTGAAAAAACGAGGAATGAATTGATGTTTGATATGAGAATCAGTAGACCATCAGCTCAGCAGACTCAGTCAGCGCCAGTTCTTGAATCATCAGAGGGTCTTGCAGGTATGTTATTGCCACTTACTACGTACATGCCTCTTACTACCTCTACAAGTTCAAATTTGATACCTACAGATAGGATTCCAGACTCTGCGTCTATCCCAACCAAATATTCTGATTACAGAATGAACCATGAATACTTTGCAAACACTTTACGGGCTGTCAAAAAAGTTGAAAAATAGATGGCCATATGGGGGAAAGATTTCAAATCGCTTGTTAAGAGGATTTTAGAGGTATCATTGCACCCTTTCAGAAATATCCAATTGCAAATGGAAAGCATGGAGGAGCAAATCAATAAGAAGCTAGATACAATATCTATCTTAGATTTTGCTAAAGTGATAGAGGTGGTTAGATGGATTTGGATAGATATAGACAAGATAAATCAGCAGCCATAGTAGACCATCTTTGATCCGTTCCAAATTGCTAGTGATGAGTTTGAGGTCCTGGTTGACTTATTTGGAAGCCCAATCAAGGATAAGGGTAAGAAAGTAGCTGAACCAGATAATAATACAAAGAAAGCTACAAATAAAGACACAAAGAGAAAGAGGCTAGAAGCTATGTCACCTGAGAAAAGAGTTGAGTATGATGTGAGAAAGGCAAGAAAGAGGTCAAGGAGAGATGAGAAAAGAAGAAGAAAAAGAGTATAAGATAAAGCAGTTGGAGTATCTACCAGTTTTGCCCCAGCTAGGAGGCAACCTGTAGATTCGGGTGGAGATGTGGTGCCTCCAATTCTGGAGGGAGATAATTTGAGTACCTCCACCATAATAGGAGTCAACATAGCACTGGTGAGGATACAACAACCTTACCATACTTCATTGATGCCTCATATTAAATAAGTGGAACAACAAGTATTTTCACCTCCTTTGTACATAAAATTTTATACATTTGAGGACAAAGAATTATTATTTCTTTTGGTGGTGGGATGTCCTTATACCATGGGGGGATGTGTTGCCGATATTCTTTTCTTCTTATGTGCTATCTAGGAGAATCGACATGCCTAGGTTGTTATTAAGGTATTGCATTTTCATTTTAACTATGTTTATTTTGATGTTTTGTTGGTGTTGAAATAAAATTTCCATTCCCATTAGTACCTTATTGTATATATGCGAATGAAAACTGATGTTGGCAAAAGGGTGTTTTCATTTTTTGTATAATTAGTTCCTTGTACCAAGTGGCAAAGTGTTGTGCAACCATGTGTGACTCTGTTAATGGCATTAGAATTTAGTAATAAATAAAATCATAGCTATGTGATCTGGATCCTGAGAATTAGTAGGACAGAAATTAACTCAGTGCCTGTGTGGGTGAGTATTTGTGTAGTGTTGACATAAGTGTTACACCTAGGAATTGCCTGGTTCATCTGATGTTGTTGTTTGTTTTGACTCAATAAGAGAGGATAGTAGGCCATCTTGTGTTTTTATTCTACTTAACCAAATGACTGACCCAACAAAAAAATTGTGTTCCCTTTGTCAATCCTTTTGAGCTATGGTAGTATTTTTCGGTCCAAATAAGTTTGATTCACTCTCTAGAAGGTGTTAAGAATTTAGCTTTGGCCCTGGTCTAATTATAGACATTATGCACTTTAACTAAGGCAATCGTCTACATTAAGGGTGGCTACTGGAGGATCGTTAGCAGCCTAGGAGTTTGAATTGAAAGTAATTTGAGGGGTAGCATCCGGCCCTGGTCTAGTTAGCAATCTAAATAAATATTATGCACCTCAATCTTCTGCATCAGGATAAGTTGAGGGTGGTTGAAGCTATGTTCTCAATAAAAAAAAAAGTTATGGCAAGAGCACCAATGAATAACTGCGAATGAATGAGAGGGTCCTTAATTCTGGTAAGTAGCTACCAAAAAAGGTAAATAGAGTAAAATTCTTTTACTTTAAGTCACTTTCCCAAATTAATAACCTTCATCGAGCCTAAAACATCATTATAACCCATAAAAAGTCCTACTTAATCTTAGTGAGTCAATCATAAGAGAACGTTAGACGATAAGGGCAAGCTTATAGGTGTATACTATTTTGGAAAATTCTTTTCTAAGAGTGACAAGGTTAGTTTTGTCCACGATTTAATTGTGTGATGTGAGGTGGACTTCTTTAGCTGTGAGGAAATGGTGAGTTATATCTGTTCTATTTAGTTCTTTGGGGTGTTGTATCTGTAGCTATGAATGTGCTAATTAGTAGTTAATGCCAGTAGTGGATCCATGTGTGCTGAGTTGGCATAGCCAAATAGGTAGTGGAATTAATGTATGATTGTGTTGGTTTTACTGTGAAATACCCATCATGATGTTGTTCACATATGTATCCTGGTGTTAAGTTGTTTGAGGACAAGCAATTGCCTTAAGTTGAGGGTGGTGATGTTTCGGTTTTTTATTGAACATTTTAGGCCTTTTCCTTAAAATAATTGTGTGTTTTCAAGCAGCCACTATTGTATTTAACATGGTATTTTTGTGCTTTCAGGATAAGGACAGAGTGTAAAGGGTAACTAGGACAATCTGAGCAAAACAGAAGTAAAATGAGCAGCGACGGCTAAGGCGACGAACCATCGACCTTGCGACGATCTGTCGGTTTGAACCATCAACCAAAAGTAGAAGACATAGACTATGGACATCATGCGACGGTCCAAGCAATGGACCATTGGCCCTATGATGGGCCATTGGAATAAACTTCGCCTTAATACAGAACACACCATCACCGAAAGTCCTGCCAGGGTCCAGGCTATGGACTATTGAACTTGCAATGGTCTATCTTACTACCCATCGTGTAGATGAAAAACATGGAGTCACTGGACACGCAGCGACGGTGCAGGTGACGGACTGTCAGACCTGTGATGAACCATCGCTTGACCCGTCGACCAAAATACGAAGAATGTGAGTTTGAATTTTAAAACCCCAAATTGGAATCATATAAATGCGACGTATTATGGTTTATTTTGTATCTTTTGTCTTCAATTTCTAACTTTCTCCTCTAGTGGGAGCTTTGTACTACTTTTCATTGGGATTTGAAGCTAGAGACTGAGAGTTGATTAATAGTTTTCACATTCTCCACCAAAGATTGAGAAGAACAATATTGTAACTTTTGTAAAAACTGTTCTGAAGTTTTTTATGAACTATTATGATAACTTTGATTTTTTATATGGAGATGAGTAGCTAAAATCCCATAACTGGGGTTATAGGAGCCTTGATGTAGAGAACTTGGGGTTGTGAATTGGTTTGATTTCTAACATCTATCCAAATTCCATGAATCTTTCTTCATCTTAATTACATCTTTTGGTTGCAAATGTGAGAAATGAGCCCATGAACTCCATTTGTCTGACAAGAAAGTGGATATTAGGAAAAGAAGTGAGTAACATGAACTCCATAGGTTTGCCCTTTGGGTTAATGGGTTGATGCCTTAACAGGATCAATCCTCATGATAGTGTTATTGAATAATGCATAAATCCCTTAAGTTCGAGAGAAGTAAAGGTTAAAATACTCATAAGGTTGAGAAACTCATTGGTAATCCTTAAAATTCAATAGTTCTTGCAATTGGATACATAAGTTAAAATTCAAACACAAACTCACAACCCTAATTGTTTGAACATCATGGTGAGCATAACTCTAGTTAATTCATTCTCATTAAAATTACATCTACATTTACTCTCACTAGCTGGACTTTTGTGTAACACAAATACAAAAGAAAACCGTTAACATTTCCAAACCCCTTTTATTTTTGAACCTTAGATCAACAGTCTAATAATAATCATAATATTTAGTGAACACTGTATTCCATGTGGGATTGGACACCCAACCCAGTTGGGTTCTATATTTGACAGCGACCACTTACCCTCTCATAAAAGAGGTGTAATTTGGGCGTATCTTACTTTTGATAAGGACAGTTATAATGAGTTATGATATTGATTGTGTACTTTGAATTCATTCCTTCATGCGCATCGCCTATCACTAGTATGCACCTGTATTTATTAGCTAGTATGGGATGGTTTCATATATATATAGGCGAAGAATATTCCTTGGGTAGTTCTATATTGATTGAACTTTTCGAACATGGGGCGGTGGGGGTATGCATAGGCTCGGCTAGGTATTTGGTTTTACAAAGTATCTAGTTATTTGCGATGTTATTGATATTTTTATTATCACTATTATGATTATTATTTTTGGAAACTCCAAGAAAACCCGCAGCCACTACAGCCTCTGCCTTTCGGGTGAGCACTCTGTGGTGAGCACTGTGTGCACACTACGTAAACCCCTCACTATGAAATAGCTCGTAAAATACAAAGGAGATGTAAACCACAGTAGGTAAACCCCATGCAACAAGTTTGATTGAGAAGGCATTAACAATGGATCGAACCCGCGACCTCCGCTATGGGAAGTGCCCCTCAAACCAACTCAACCATGCCCTTAGGGTCTATTGTTATGATTATTATTATGGATAGCTTATGAAAGATTGGTCATTAATCCGGTATCATGATTTAAGGTATGCCTTCAGCCTCTCCTATCTTATGATTGCATTATTATTTTGTGTCTAGCCATGTGGATTAAGAACCCCGAGTATGATAGTATTTAAATCTTGATAGTACTGTAACGAGGTCTTAAAATGAGAATATTGTGATATAGGTTATGCTTT
>JAPEIP010000008.1:82562972-82578587 GCA_026120095.1 Capsicum chinense | reverse complement strand
GGTATATGAATCTATGATACTAGTGCAAATCCTATCCTCCATTGTTCATATTGAATAGTCATTTGTTCACTTTGGATATTACTATATATCTTTCTTTCTCACTTTATTGTATGTTTAACTGTTATATACGGTATTTCATTGACGTATATTGAATGTAACTGGAATAGAATAGTTCACCCTTATACTTCCTTAGTCTTATTACGTTACACTCTTGGACATGGACAGTATAGTTGTTTCTTATTATATTATTGACTTGTTATATGATTTCTGAACTCTTGGGTGTAATTTCTATTCTATTTATATTTTGTATATATTTGCTTTATATTTGGAGCTCAGTTGGCAGTAGCCTACTGAGTACCATTCGTTTAGTACTCATACTACACTTCTGCAGCCTGTAGATCACAGTACGAGTTATCGTCATTGATATGTGCATAGTGTGGTGTAGCCCCGGTTTAGAGAGTTAGAGTGAGCTCCTGGCGTTCAACGTATTACTTATATCTCTCTTATGTATTAGACTAGTCTCTAAGTAGTATTTAGAGATACGTTGTATCAGTGTATTTTCTCTTGATATTTCACTTTCGTACTCTTTTTATATTTGAAGATCTTATACTGATACCATCAAGTTTTGGGATTCTTCTATGTACTTATCTTTATTTCATATATTTTGCATTCTTTTCCTTATATTATTGAGTAGTCTGTTACTAGTCGTTTCGGACTACCAGCTGGCTTGCCTACTAGCTGGTTATGGTAGGCGCCATCATGACCTGAGAAGTTAGGTCGTGACAAGATGTTAATATTGCTTCCCTAGCTCCCAGAAGCTTCACTTTTAAGCTCTCACACTAATTTAGGGTTTAACTTTCAAGAGGAAAGATGAAAAATGAGCAAAATGAGTCCAAAAACTGCTACTAATAGTACAGATTTTCTGCACCAGAAACATATCAAAAACTGTTTTTTATTTTACGTCTAATTCGGACTTCGACGGGGTGTCCGAAATTCATTTGGAGTACAATATATGCAGACGAACTATGCAACCATACTAAATACGATGTTTTGAATGCGTTAGCGAAGTCAGATTTTTTAAAAAAATCATTTTCACAAAGTTGACCTCCGAAACCCAAAATATCAATTTTCTAAATCATTGGTCGAATGTGATTTAAAAGCCGTAATATCTCACCAAACATGTTACCACCCAAAAATCAATGCTCTATATCTACTAGCTACGTCGGATTTTTTGTTCGAGGTCGTTTCAACTAAATGTGGGTCCAACACCTATATATTCAATTTTTCAACTTTCTGACTAATTGCTAGAAATTAACTTGGGTGCATCAGGACTTAAACCAAAGGTCCACGTAGCCTAAAATCAATATTCTGAAGCTGTTGGCATAGTTCGTTCAGTCATCTGTTGGACGGATCAAAAGATATCTACATAAGTACATAATAAGACTCTCAAAGTCATCCAAAATCACAATATCAAATAAATAGTACCAAAATACATTGGCAATCATGCCAATCACCCTAGACCCCAACCATTATATGGGGTAGGGTAAAATAGCCAAATCACACAAACACAAATTTCACATATTTCATTAAAATATTTTGGTCGTTACATCATCCACCACTAAAAATCTAGTTCGTCTTCGAACTAAGGCAAAGAAATACTTGAATCTATGAAGGAACTATGTATATCAGACTCAACCTCCCAAGAAGAGTCATCTATAGGTCGAAATCGCCACTGAACCTTAGATAAGGGGATAATTCTAGAGCGTAGCAGCTTAACATCCCTAGCCAAAATGGAGACTGGCTCCTCAACATAGGAAAACCGCTCATCTAATTGAACCAACTCCTAACTATTGACATGAGACTCATCAGGAATATAGCGACAAACCATAGAAATATGAAAAACTAGATGAACAACTGATAAATCAGCGGACAAAGCCAACTCATATGTCACATCACCAATAATCTGAAGAATCTCAAATGGGCCAATATACCCTGAGTCTAATATTTCCCCTTTTCCCAAACCTTATCACATTCTTTAAGAGTGAAACTCAACTGAAGACACGATAACCTACGCCAAATCTCAAGGCATGAAGTCTACCATCAGCATAACACTTCTGCCTACCCTGAGCCACTCTAAGTCTATCCTGAATGACCCAGACTCTATCTAAAGACCCACGAAGCAAGTTTGTACCTTGAGGTCTTACCTCTTAAATATCATAACCAAGGAACTAGGGAGTGACAACACTTACCATACAATGCCTCAAAAGGAGCCATATAAATATTGGAAAGGTAGTTATTGTTATATGCAAACTCTGTTAAAGCCACATGTTCCTCCCATTGGCCACCAAAAATAATCACGCATGCGCGGAGCATATCCTCCAAAACCTGGGTAGTCCCGTCTGACTAGCTATCAATCTGGGGGTGAAATATTGTACTAAGATCAACTCAAGTACCCAACTTACCCTGAAAAGTCTTCCAAAATTAAGATGAACACAGAACCTCAATATAAAATAATGGACACTGGCACAGCATGCAGAAGCACAATCTCATGAGTATAGATACGGGCCAACCACTCAGCACTAAATAAGACCTGAACCAGAATAAAATAAAATGACTTGGTTAGTCGATCCACGATGACCCTAACACTTTCAGAATTATGAGATATACGAGGAAAACTAGTCACAAAGTCCATGGTGATCTGTTCCCACTTCCACTTGAGAATGGGTTTCCTCTGAAGCAAACCACTAGGCCATATATGCTCGGCCTTCACCTGCTGAAAAAATAGGCAACGAGCTACAAAATCCTCTATATCTCAGCTCATACCACTCTACTAGTAATGCTTACTAAAATCACAATACATCTTAGTTACACATGGATGGATAGAATAGCTGGAATAGTGGACCTCCTCAAAGATCAACCTAATCTAATCATCCACTCTTGGTACATAAACTGAACCCCTAATCCTTAAAATATATCTGATTCAAGTGAGGCTTCCTTAGCCTCCCCACTCAGCACCTTTTCTCGAATCAACTTCAATCTCAATCTGCTCCATCTAAGAAGATCTAGCCTTCAGAAATGCCAAAATAGTTCAAGTATCAAAATCTCAAGCCTAACCATATGGATAGATATAGACTGAACCTCTAAGGAGAAAGGCCTCTCTTGGGTCAAAAGATGTGCAAGCTACCCATGATAGTCGACTTTCAGCTCAAGTCATCTTCAATCATAATACCCTTGCCCAGATGGTAGAGAATAGTCAAGTCATAATCCTTAAGCAACTCAAGCCAACTACGCAGCCTCATATTAAGATCTAGCTAGGTAAAGAAGTACTGAAGGCTACGATGATCCGAGAAAATCTTACTATAGACTTCTTACAAGTAGTGCCTCCATAACTTTTAGGTAAACACAACCACACATGACTCTAAATCATAGGTATAATAGTTTTTCTCATGAAGATACAACTGACGAGATGCATAAGAAATCACCTTGCCCTCCTGCATCCATACAGTACATAACCCAATACTTGAAGCATTACAAAATACGGTAAAACCCAAACCCTGGTTTAACAAAGTCATGATAGGAGCTGAAGTCAACAAATCCTTGAGATTTTTAAAGCTCTCCTTACAAGCATTGGACCACTGCAAAGAAATCTTATTCTTGGTCAACTTGGTTAATGGAGCTGCAATGAAAGAAAAACCTTTAACAAAATACCAACGATGACCTACAAAGCGAACAAAACTATGAATCTCGATGGGAAAAGTAGGTCTAGCCCAATCAGGAATCGCTGCAACCTTGGCTAGATCAACTATAATACCTTTCTTAGTCACCACATGACCTAAGAAAGAAATAGACTCCAACAAAAACTAGCACTTAGAGAACATAGCATACAACTTCTTATCCCTCAATCTCTGAAGCACAATCTACAAATGCTCCTCATGCTCAACCTCACTCTTAAAATAAATCAAGATATCATCTATAAATACAATAATAAAGGAGTCAAAATATAGTGAAAACACCTGATTCAATAACTCCATGAATACGATAGGGGCACTGGGAAAACCTAAGGACATGACCAAGAACATATAATGAACATATCAAGTATGAAAAGCTGTCTTTAAAATATTCAAAGATCTAATCCTCAAATGGTGATAACTAGACCTTAAATCAATCTTCAAAAACATCGCAGCATCCTAAAGTTGATCAAGCAAATCATTAGTGAGAGCATAAAAGTACTTATTCTTAATCATCACCTTATTCAACTGCTGATAATTAGTACACATCTGTATAGGTCCATTCTTTTTCTTCACAAATAAAATAGGTGAACCCAAGGTGAAATACTAGGTCGAATAAATTCCTTATCTGACAACTCTTGTAACTGATCCTCCAATTTCTTCAGCTCTGTTGGGGCCATCTTATCAGGAGAAATAGATATGGGCTTGGTGTTTGTCTTAAAATCAATAGAGAAATTAATATCTCACTATGGAGGCATACTAAGAAAGTCTAAAGGAAACACATGCATAAACTCATGGACAACACGAATTGAATGGAACAAAAGGGGAAAAACAACACTGGTGTTATGAATATGAGCCAAGTAAGATAAACATACCCTCTCAACCAATATAACATTATGAACAAAAGATATAATCCTCTTAGGACCCGAATAAAGTGCACACTTCCAAGATATCCTTGGCACACCCGACGAAGATAATGTCACAGTCTTAGAAAAACAATCTAAGACAATATAATAAGGATCCAACCAATCCATGCCTAAAATAACAACAAAATTGACCATGTCTAACAGAAGCAAGTCTTCCAAAGTTTAACGCCTGACACAGTACAAGATCGGTACATTGGATCCCACCATTAAAGAATCACCTACTGGGTCGATACCTGAATATGCATGGAAAGAGGCTCAATAACAAAATCAATATCTAAAGAAAAATACATTGTCGCATAGGAGAAAGTTGGTCCAGGATCAAATAATACAGCTAGGGGTCTAAATAAACTGGATGATACATGTGATCACAATATTCAAATCTTGTGCCTTTTTTTTGTTAGTATAGCATAACACTGACCACGACTACTAGCTGCCTGGCTATCCCCACAAATGCTGCCTATGTGGACCTATAACCACCCCGTTGAGCTTCACTACCTCTGCCCCTTGCACCTTTTATAGCACCCCTAGCCCTCATAGCTGGAATAGAAGTATCCCAATTACCCGACAGGGATAGTCACTAACCACATGGCCAATCGCATCACACACATAGCAACCTCTACGAGCAATCTCAATAGGAGAAGGTATAACTGAGCCTGAATGGCCACCCTAAACTGCTAAACTAAAAGAGCCACCACCCAAACTATGTAAAGCCGCTAGGACTGGCTTACTATGGCATCCACGAGAACCTCTAATATTTTTTCCTTGAGAGGTCTGACTGCTGAACTTACCAAAACATTGCGCCTTCTTGGTGCTTCCCTGAGATGTATTAATAATACCCTCTGTCATTTTAGAATGATCCACTATACTCTAGAAAGAAGCCCTAAAGACAACCATCTAAGATGTAACCAACTAAAGAGGAGCATCAAAACACTTTAAAAACTTTTGAATCTTATCAAACTCATTAGAAATGATACCATAGGAATATCTGGACAGGGCATGGAAGCATCCATCATACTCAATAACAGTTATGGATCCTTCCCTAAATATTTAAACAGTTTCTGCATATGGTCTCGCAAATTGAAAGGCATAAATATCTCTTGAAAAGCCTTAACGGACTGACCCCAAGTCCTTATTGAAGAATCATAAGGTCTATAATGAACAATCAACCTCCACTAATATCTCGCTGCATCTCTCAACTGATAAGATGTATAAGTAACTCTATCAGACTCTAGCAAACCTAATTTGTGCAACTTTTCTCTATAATTAATCAGAAACTCATGGGCATCCTTTCGCACTGCGCCACCAAATTTGGGAAGACATAACAGAGTAAACCACTCTAACCTTTTTAATTCTTAAAAGACATCACTACTTTTGTCATAAGAGAAGGCATAGTAAATTTGGAAAGTTGTGATCCCATCTGGAGAAGTAACATAGATGACGATTAATCTCCTGATCTAGGAACCATATAGTTAGATGTCAGTACTAAAAGAGAAATAGGACTTGGGTTTTGAGGAGTACCCAAACTAGAAGCAGGTGAAAAAACTAGATCCATACTCTGAACTATAGGAACACCCAAAATAACCAAAGGAGAACCCTTTAAATGGGTTATAAAATACACCAACAAACCTTCTAATACTAGGGAAAAAAGACTCTGAAGAACTAGAGTAGGATCCATACCTCCAACCTGCTTAACAAGAGGCTAAGGGAAGAGTCCCTAGCACTCCTTCAAAATAGGGTTGCACTATGAGGTCATCCCCTCTCTCGGGTACATCCATGACTCAAGGCTCACCCTCTGGGCAAAGGCTCTACATCACTAATCTCATAGGACCTATTCAACACCATCTTCGTAGAAGGACTGAAACATACCTCAGATATTAGATATGAGAGAAATTCTTAGGGTAAGGAATAAATTTAAGGGAAATTTTCTAAAGACATCATATAGCCTCTCTAAGATATACTCGTACGTCTACGTACTGATCTGCGAGACTCTATTAGACATCTCATTCTTACACTATTGAGACTAATAAATCTTGGCTGCTCTGATACAAATTTATCATGAACCAAAAAAGATGACATGATTGTACTTATCACGGCAAACCTTTAAAAGTAAGCCTCTCACAAAAATTGATACACATAGAAAAAGACAAAAATACCCCTAATGTAAGTCTTCTAGAATGAACTTGAACCATATACATATAATAAAAGGAAAAAGAATAAAATCAACACACACAAGGTGAAATAATTTGAAATAATACAATTATGTAAAGGTTGATGTAGTAGGGGAACAAGGTGCAACCTCTAGGATATATGAGTTTGAGTTTGTGAAGAAGGCAAAGTATATGGTTTATTAGTTGGCGGATTTCCTTTCTCAAGGGTAAGGAAATCAAGGTTGGAAATATTATGATGAAAGAGACAGATACATTCAACCAGGTAGATGAGATATGAAATCAAGAATAGAAAAAATATTGACTAAGCTGGTAAGGGTCAAGAGAGCCAAGATACTTTCCTTAAAGAACACAAGGTAAATATTTCAAGATTGACCTAGAAGACTGAGTCACATTCAACTGCTATCAAATATTTAGAATAGCAGGATAGGCAAATCCCTGCCACTTTACTCCAAAGACAAATAGGTGCCCTTCCATGTGAAACTATGCAGAATCCTCCAACACTTTTTCATTGTTTTGCTATTAACACTAGGAGTGACGCTCCACCTTATGAGCATTTTTTCCTGCAACTAATAAGCCAAAAATTAATAGTATTGTTGTTGACGAGCCATCTAAAATTGAATTTGAGATGCTAACTTGTAGTGATAATGATTTTACGAGTGATTATGGTTATGATTAGGTTGCAAAAGATCTCAAAGATATAGTGAAATATTTTAGCATGAATTCTCATGCATCATCAATAGAAATAAAGGGGGACCTAAGTGTATTCACCATCCCACTTTCTATTGGCCCTTTTGATATTAATTACACTCTATGTTATTTAGACCTAGGAATAAATGTAATGTTGCTAGTGATATGCAAAGTGTTGGGATTAGGAGAGCTCAAGCCTACATCTGCAAGGTTGTTGATGGGTGATTTATCTATAAAGAAGCCAGTGGGTATTTTACATGAGGTAGAATTAAGGGTGGTATCATTCATATATCTTACAGATTTTATGATTTTAGACATTGAAGTGGATGACCAAGCCTCAATTATCTTGGGTAGACACTTCCTGTACCTTGTCAGGTGTTGATTCAACAGCCAGAAGATATGAGAGTGGTAGCAGTAATAGATATTGTGGATAATGATTGGTTGTAGTGGTTGTACCTATTAAGGTTATATTAGGTGTAGAAGCATTATTAGTAATGATTATAAACTTTGAGAATGATGGGATACATGAATATGATGAGTTGGTTAATTCACTAAATGGAATAATTTCTCACAAATATGCCCTTAAGAAGCTAGATCTTGACTTAAAGCATTGAACCACATCTCCCGAAAAACCATCTGTTAAGGAGCCATCGATATTGGAATTGAAGGTCGTCTCCTCTTATTTGCAGTATGCATTTTTAGGGGCCAACAAAACCCTATTAGTTTTCATTATAGTAGATTTGGTAGGAGCACAAGTGGAAGCTTTGACATCAATAATGTAGAAATTAAAGAAAGTTATTGGGTGGACCATTGCTTAGATTTTGGGGATTTCACCAGGTTTATGCACACATAAAATACATCTTGAGCCAAACAATATTCCCAGTATTGAGTACTAGAGGCGACTAAATCCTTCTATACAAAAGGTAGTGAACAAGATCTAATCAATTTGTTAGATGCTAGGGTGGTTTTCCCATTTCAGATAGATTGTGGGTAAGCTCGGTTCAATGCATACCAATGAATAAAGGAATCGCAGTAGTTCTAAATGAAAAGAATGAATTAGTACCCATGAGGATAGTACCTGGTTGAAGAGTCTGCATGGATTATAGAAAGATGAATAAGTGGACACAAAAGGACCATTTCTCTATATCGTTCATGGATCAGATGCTTGACAGAATAGTAAGTAGGGTTTGGTATTGTTTTTTCGTGGGTACTCGGGTTATAATCAGATCATGATTGCTCCCAAAAAACAAGAAAATACTAATTTCACTTACCCCTATAGGACCTTTGCATTCAAGAGGATGTCTTTGAGATTATATAATGTGCCTACTACTTTTAAAAGATGTATGATATCCATATTATCTTAAATGGTGGAAGACATAATGGCAGTATTCATGGGTGATTTTTTAGTAGTTGAGGAATAGTTCGAGGACTGTTTGTCCCATTTGACTAGTGTACTATAGAGATGTAAAGAGGGCAATTTGGTGATAAATTAGGAAAAATGTCACTTCATGGTGAAAGAAAGTATCATGAAATGGCACAAGATCTCCAAACATGGCATTGAGGTGGACAGAGAAAAGATTGAGGTAATTGAGAAATTTCCACCGCCTTTGTTAGTTAGAGGCATACAGAGCTTTTTTGATTATGCTGGCTTTAATAGGAGGTTCATGAAAGAATTAACTAAAGTTGAAAAATCCTCTACACAAGCTTTTAGAGAAAGATTTTAAATTTATGTTTGATGATGCTTGTCTCAAAGCTTTCAAATGCCTTAAATAGTGGATAATTATGGAACCCATCATTGTGTCTCCTCACTGGTTTGCACTCTTTAAGGTAATGTGTGATGTAAGGGAGTGACCTTGGGTGCTGTCCTAGAAAAAATAAGATAAAAGATCTTTTATCATATCCACTAAGCTAGAAAAACTTTAAACTCCACAAAAGAAAATTATTCAATTACAAAACAAGATCTACTTACGGTGGTTTTTGCTTTTGAAAAATTTTGGTCTTATTTGATAGGGACAAAGTTCATTGTTCACACTAACCATGCAACCATGAGATACTTGATGTCAAAGAAAGATACCAAATAAAGATTTATTCATTGGGTTCTCTTGCTGTAAGATTTTGATTTTGATTTTGAAGTAAAAGACCTAAAAGGGAAACAAAATCAAGTTGCAAACCACTTGTCCAAACTTTAGCAGGAGACCATATAAAAACTAGGGGTTGATCTAGAGAAAAATGATGCTTTACTGATGAGTGAGTATTGGAAGCATCTCAAGATTTGATCCCCTAGTTTGTCGAATTTGCCAACTATTTGATAAGAAATCTTGTCCTAGAAGACCTATCCTTCTAGTAGTGAAGAAGATTTATGCATAAGGTGAGGAAGTTCTTTTGTGATGAGACATATCTTAATAGGATTCTTTCTAATGGTGTGATTTAAAGATGCATTCCAGAGATGAAGATGATGAGCATTCTTGAAGCTCGTCAGTCATCACTAGTTAGGGATCACTATAATGGCACATGCATAACCCATAAAATTCTACAGTGTAAGTTTTACTGGCCTATAATTTATAAGGATCCTTATGATTTTGTACAATCTTAAGACCAATGCCAATGTCAAGTTAATATTTCCTGGTGCTATGAACTCCCCATGATATCTATTCTAGAGTTAGAGTTTTTTGATATGTGGGGGATCAATTTTATGGGCCTATTCATGAGCTCATATTGCATGAAATACATTCTAGTTGCGGTTGACTATGAGTCAAAATGGTTGGATTCAGCTGTACTTCCAGATAATGAGGGCTGAAATGTCACCGCCTTTTTGAAAAAAAATATGTTTTCTTGATTTAGCACTCCACATGCAATTATCAGTGATGGTGGGTCTCACTTCTGCAATCACTTGTTTAAAGCCTTTCTTGATAGATATGGTGTAAGTCATAAGGTGGTAATACTTTACCATCCTCAGACAAGTGGGAAAGTGGAAGTCTCCAATAGAGTGATAAATTCTATATTAGCAAAAACTATGAATGCCAGTAGGACTGACTGGTCTAGAAAATTAGACAATACATTATGGGACTACCAGAAAACTTATAAGACCACCATAGGTTCCTCTTCATATCAACTTGTATGTGGTAAGGCATGTCAATGCTAATTGAGCTTGAGCATAAGGCACTATGGCCATTTAAAAGGCCAAATTTTAAGTGACGTGATACAACAAACATGAGGTTAAGTAAGGTGAATGAGTTAGATGAATTTTGAATCCATGCATATAAGAGCTCGACCATATACAAAGAAAGAATAAAGTTGTATCTTAATAGGATAATCAAGAAAAGAGTATTTGAACCCGATGATTTGGTCTGGTTATATAATTCAAGACTACATTTGGTTCCTGGCATGCTAAAATCTAGGTGGATTAGACCATTCTCTATTTTTAAGGTATTCCCATATGATGTTATAGAAATAAAGTATGATGGTGACATTTTATTCAAGGTAAATGTCCAGCGAGAGAAGCACTACATGGAAAACCTAGTGAAAGTAAATGTTTGTTCTGAGATGGACCTTGGCGAAGTTTGAGTAGCCAAGGGAATCAGGTCATGCCTCGATGGTAAATTAGGCGCTAATTAGGACGCAACCCAAAATACACAGACGTGTAGTGTATCCTAGATATGTTCTTACTTTCTTTGTTTGGTATTATTTTAGCGCAATGAGGACAATGCATAGTTTTTTAGTTGGGGTTGGGATATACCATAGCCACTGTGGGTTTTTATTGTCGTACTTCTTTTCTTGTTGGCCACAGTATGGTTATTGAATCAGCATATCTAGGTTCATTAGTGCCATATTGTGTTTTGTTTCATGTTGTGTTGTATTTTGGTGTAATTAGGAGATTTTTAAATATTTAGGGTAGTAGTCATGTTTTGATTGATTTTTGATACCCCTCAAAATTTTGTGTTTTAGAATTGTTTGAATGTACATATATTTGAACATTGTGGATCTTGTTAGGGAATTATGATTAGGGACATGATAATCACTTGCTAATAGTTGCACAAACCGGATAAGTAATAGCTTGTAATATTAACGCTTTGCTATGTGTGTATGAGAAGCTACTTATTTCCCTTTATGCATTAAATTCCAAACTTTCCTAGTTAGTCTTGCCTAGGTTGAAAGATAGTTGATTAGGAAAGAATCATTCGCTATTTTGATTTTAGTCCACTTTTAGCCTAAATGACCTTCCCTATGTAAAATAGTATCCCTTTATCCTTGTTTTAAGACTTATAGCCTATTTTTCTTGGTACACCTTTCACCTTTGCTTGTGTTACAATGAACATGTTTTGGTCCTGATCCTTCTTGGACATTATACACCTTAACTCAGGAAAAAACCCTAAGTTGAGGGTGGCTATCATAGGGGTGTATAGTATAAAGTGGGTACATAGAAGTGTAAAATAAGAAAAAAAAAGTTATTAGGGATAGGTGTGGTAGCAAAAGAAAAGAAAAATAAAGAGATAAGAAAAATGGTTGTGAAAAAAATTATAAAAGAAAGAAGAAGAGGACACACCCAACCTAAATGTGCAATAAAGAACAAAATTGAGAAATAATGGTCAAATAAAAGAAAATTGGAAAATAAGTGAAATCTCATGGTTATTGTAGTGCCAAGGAGGCTTAGTCACATGATATGTCCATATGTACCATACCTGCCCCCAACCCTACATTGGAAGCCGTGAAAAGTCCTATAATAATCTTAGATTGATTGTCTGAAAACTAAGGTAAAGAAGATAAGGGAAAGCCTATGATATTTGATTCACATTTAATGGAACTTCTCTTTTGAGTTTGAGTGTCTCTTGATTGTCCCTAAATTGGTATGCATTATTTCATATGAGTGAGTGCACATCTTTCTTGTGAGGGCACATGAGTCATATTGTTTGCTTATTTTGGGTTGTGTAACTTGTATTTATGCATGGTTATCTATTACTAATATAATTACATACCTTGATCCCATTGTTTCATATTTTTGTGCTTTAGGTTTATACATAATTTGTTTGGAAAAGTGAGATAGAAGGAAGTGTTCTGTTTTGTGCTTAAAGTGTTGATTGAATGCCTTGAAAAGCTTAGATTCTCCTAGTTAAGCAACATGTCTTGTTTTGTTTTGTTTGGTTGTGTTTTGTTGCCTGAGGACTCACAAAATTTCTAAGTTGAGGATGCTGATGTGATATAGAAATATAGCACTTTTGATTCTTAAAATAAGAAAAATATGTAAGTTTTTGAGGTTGTTTAGTCAGATGTCATGCATGTATGTTTTACAAAAATCATATTTTGGATGCTAAGTTCATGAAAAGGATCAAAAGGGTGTTTTTGCCTTCTAATGTGATCAATTATGAATGTTCGAGACACTTTCCAAATTGTTCGTGACCAAAGCATGTGCGGAAATTCAAGATGAGTTGAAAAAATGACTTCCGGCACTTTCTAAGTGAACATGTGGACCATATGTAGTATATATGGACTGCATGTAGGCATAGTATATGTCAAAATCCCAAAATCCCGAGAGCAGAGCTGGAGAATTTTTCGATCCGAGCACATGCGGTCACTACATGCACCCACACTCAGACCGCATATACCACATTCACCCAAGGCCAGGTTGCATGTGGAGACCACATGTAGCCACCTAACATTTTTTTTTCCTTTTTTGTTTGTTCTTTGGTTTTATGGCTTCCAAATGTACTATAAATATCCTTTATGTGGTTTTAGTAGAAGTTATGCACTCTTGATATTTAGAAACATATTTTGATTTGGAGATTCATTTTTAGTCTTGAAATTCTCTTGTATTGAAATTTTTGGAAAAGTTTAATTAGTTGATTTGCTAAAATTGGAGTGTTAGATTTACTATGACTCTAATTACAGGGATGCAGTACCAGTAATAGGGTAAAGGAAACAACAACAAATTTTGGCGACCAATTTTTGCACCAATTTGCCATAATTCGATAAAACAATCAAGAAAATGTCTTCACTGCATATTCCCCTAGTACAAGGTGAACTTGTTTCTCTCTTCTCTAGTTTATTCTTCCATAGTTTATTTGGTCTAGGCTTCTTGTCGCTTTTTCTATCCAGATTTTTTATGTTGGGTGTATTTATGCACTTTAGTGTTGCATTCCTAGCTCATTTAGCCATGTTTTGAGGACGATTCATGTGATTTCCGTGTTAATAATTATATTAATAATATCAAATTTTACAAGTATGTGATTACAATATTTAAAGGTGTTTCCAAGCATGTTTGTACATAACTTGATCATTTAGAGTTCAACCGAGAAAACTAGTTTTACTAGCTTGAGCTAGATGTTATTCTAGTCTATCGTAATGGATTCTAATGTGTTGACTGAGTTACTAAGGTTATTTACATGTAATTATTTGTGTAACAATTTTTTTATAAAGTGCAAAGTGCAATTGAAATAAGTCATGAGTCAAACCATAAGTTATAGATCAATTTGGGAAAGCCTAGTCTTAGCTCAATTTTTTAGTTCATCGTTATTAATATTTTGTTGTTTTGAGCTCTAATCATTGGTTTTTGATCATTTAGGATGCTTGGTGAGTTGATTATGGTGATATATTGATGAAATACAAGCTTCAAACTGAGTGGAAACAACACAACTAGGCAAGGGATGGAAGGAGGAACACTTAGAAGATTAAAGGTATCAAGAGGTAAATTCCAGTGAACCTACGCATTTAGGCCACAATGCAGACCTCACTTAATACGATATCCACTGCCTCAAACCATTTTCTCCATGAGGTTACCAACTCCCTGCATGGCTTAATCCATAAGATATATAGGGTGTCACATGGCTTAGCTTATAGGCAGCCACCAACTCAATGCGGACCATTTCACACACATGGCCAAATTGGTCTGTTATAAATAGGACTTGTTGGACTTATTGTATTCACTTATGGACATCATTTGGAGCTTGAGTAGGCTTCTAAACAAGTTTTTAGTGTTTATATTCTCTAACTTTAGCTTTTTAATATATTTAATCGTGTATTCTAGTATTTGGATTACGATTATGTTGATTAGTGGCTAAACACCTACTTTGTGGGGTAAGGCAAAGAACATGTTTATTATCATTATGAATTGAATTCGTTTGGATTGCTTATCATATGTGGTTGTTTTTCATTCTTGTTTTAACTATTTTGAGGATTCATGACCCTTAGAATATATATATATTGTCGACCTTATGATCTTGGGAGGTGGAATAGGAAGATAGCACATAGGGATGAATAGAGTAAGGTTCTTATTTTTTTTATAAAATAAGAAATTTCAATTAGCATCTAGTACATGGATATACCTAGAAGCCTTTATTGGTTCACATGCAGGATGATGGCCTTAAGCATTTAATTGGTTTATTACATCCCCGCTCAATGATACATTTGTAATGTCTAAGTTAGGTAGATGATTAGAGGTCGGGGACCATGATCATGTGATAAACCCTAAGAATTAATAACAAAAGTAAAAAATCTAATGAATGAAGTTCAATAGTGTAGTATGATTGTTCTAAGTGTCTTAACCCTAGGCTTTCATCCATTGATTGTTCGAATTCATTACTTTTATGCACTGTTTACTTTACACTTATTTTATAACATTTCAAACTCTTTTGGTTATGCTTACACTAAGTTAATTTTTATAGTGAACTAGAATTTGATAGTTGCTTAACACTAGTTCCTATGGATCGATACTTGGCTTGTGAAAGTGCCACTATAATACTTTGGGAGATCATGATCACTTGCGTACGTGCTTGGGAACAACAAGTTCTTGGCGTCGTTGTCGGGCAATAGTAAATAGACAACTATCTTACTTTTAGTTTTTCTATACTGAGTTCTACATAGTTTAGTTTTTTTTTAGTTTCTTTTATTTTTTTATCACACTTCTTAACATGGAAGCCCGAGATAGATGGTTTTCTATGGATGATGTTTCTTGTCATTTTTGTGGAGGACCCCACCGTGAGGCTTTTTGTCTAGATTTTGATCCAAGTTGTTGGAGGGGACCTTGTTGTTTCTAACCTATATAGCAGGCCATAAGTTGGTGTGTAGTTTTTGTAATATGTATCACTCTGCATATATGAGTGTTGCTAATCCTGA
>JAPEIP010000008.1:82521478-82562872 GCA_026120095.1 Capsicum chinense | reverse complement strand
GTTCCTATGGATCGATACTTGGCTTGTGAAAGTGCCACTATAATACTTTGGGAGATCATGATCACTTGCGTACGTGCTTGGGAACAACAAGTTCTTGGCGTCGTTGTCGGGCAATAGTAAATAGACAACTATCTTACTTTTAGTTTTTCTATACTGAGTTCTACATAGTTTAGTTTTTTTTTAGTTTCTTTTATTTTTTTATCACACTTCTTAACATGGAAGCCCGAGATAGATGGTTTTCTATGGATGATGTTTCTTGTCATTTTTGTGGAGGACCCCACCGTGAGGCTTTTTGTCTAGATTTTGATCCAAGTTGTTGGAGGGGACCTTGTTGTTTCTAACCTATATAGCAGGCCATAAGTTGGTGTGTAGTTTTTGTAATATGTATCACTCTGCATATATGAGTGTTGCTAATCCTGATTTAGTCATATTTGTGGGCAATGCTCATAATACAACTTAGGAGGTAGATGTAGAGTTGACTCCCCAACTGGTTGTAGACAAAATTGTTGATAATTTAAGAAAGTTCGAGTTATCAAAAACTAAAGTTGTTGAACAGGATAAGGATATACTACCACCACCATGTCCACAAATGCTAAGAAAAGATAAAGATGACGATGATCCTGGCCAATTTGTGGAACAAACACAATTATAGTAACTATTCAATTGTCATCTTTCTCTTAAGACTAAAATTGAGAAGGTAAATAAGAGTGAGAATGTAATGGATTGTGTACACTTTTGAAGTGAGATTGGTTGGGCCTCACTCAAAGAACTTTTCTACATTATATTTAGATAATCACATGTATGTGGAGTCATCTAAAATAATGGAAGAGTCTAAAGATGATGAACAAGAATCCTATATTCTAGAATTTTTACCAGAAAAGCAACATAAAAACACACCTCACTTCAAATCTGAGTGGTTTACTATCCACCATCCATTACTCGGTTCCTTAATCTTTGTAACGCCTCCCTATGAGCGAATCAAAAGATGGATGTAAAGTTCGGTTGAAATTCATATCCTCAAGGTACAGAAAATTATTGACTGGATCGTGCCACAACATTAAATCAGGCGCTTCTTAGGAGGCAACCTAAGTTAAGAGATGTTTAATTTTTAGTATTTCTAGTTTTTACTGCACTAGTTTTTTTAAGTCACAGGTTGATGGGAAGTCTGAGTACGGGAAATCCTAAGCTAAGGAGCATGTGAAGACTTAGTTTGGGTCCCCCAGACACTCTTGATGTATAAATATGCTACTAGCTAGGCCTAGAGGCCTCAGGGAGTATTTCTATCTCTACTTTAAAGTATACTATGGGGACAGTGTAGATTTTTAAGTGTGGGGTGGGGAAATTTCCATTGTTTGGGTAATTTTGAATTTTTTTTGTTAAGAATAAATGGTGGGTGTTCTTGTTGGTTCTATATTTGATTGCGTGATGCAAGTGTTTTTATTGTAAAGAGCATGTTGATTCTGTGAATTACTATTGTTGGGACTTCTAGGCTCTTTATTATGACTCTTCTACTTGTTGGCTTAAAGTTGAATTTATGTGATTGTTTGATTAAGAGTCTATGATGATCCCACTTGAGTTGAGCATATGCCATATGCGCGTGAGGTGTTTCCATATTCCCTGTTGCATGTGATGTCTACAACTTGACTGGTATGTGCAAAGAGAAATAAAAAGTGTGCGTTTAGGAGATGATATACGCATTTCTTTGATAGTCATGTTTCATACCTTCTTTTTACCTGTCCTTGCACATTATCCTTATTAATCTTTAGCTTTTTCTTTGGCAGCATTATATGTAGCCTAATCCCCTTCTTTGGTTGACCCTAATTTGATCCAAGATCCTAAGAGCTTTAGTATAAGCTTAATCAAGTTAAGGATTTGAAAATTTAAGTAGGAGAAAGGTGAAATTGAATCCCTAAAGTGATAGTTATTATTGTGTAAAAATTGTTGTGTTGTGGTTAGGAGTTAGAGAAATGTGTGTTAAAGAAATTCCCATTTTAACCCAGTCGTGTTACATTGAACTTTTTTTGGCCCTGGTCCTCTTTTGACATTATGCACCTCAACTAAAGCAAATCTTTTAAGTTGAGGGTTGCTATAATAAGGGTGCGTAACATAAAGTGGGTGTGAAGAAGGGTAAAATTGAATCATTAATTAATAGAAAATACTCCCACCATAGTATATGTTAATAGGCTTAATGAGATGGAGCAAAACAAAAGATAACGGTAGACAAAAGTGGTGGAAATTGGTTGTTAAAGGTGACGTATTAAAGCGCTTAGGGAAGATAGCCACTGTTTTTTGCCAAAATAGTTCCTACCTATCCCTTATCCTACATTACTACCATTAAAGACCTATTTGATCCTAGCCATCATTATTTTGATTTTAGTTTATTACTAAACTAAGGGAAAGCTTATGGTTAATTATGTGTAACTTTTGAATTCTATGTGAAAGTGAGAGAAATTTGATTCTTGTAGACAATTGGTGAAAAGTAGCATTTGTGTTAGTGATAATGGGTAACTCTCTTGTTGTGAGGGAACATGTTTGATGAATGTTGAGTGAATTATATGATGTATTTGATTGAACAATGTGCATGAGTTTTCTTACTAAGTGAGTCAATTCTGGATCCTAGGATGTTTTGAATTAGTGGTCTTGAACTTTCAATTGTGTACATACCATTCTTAATGTAGAAACTTGCATTCTGTGTAGTCATTGTAGTATGAGCTTGAGCGTCTTGCATGTAGTAGAAGTGTAGAGTATCCTCAGTGTATGATGCTTAGAGTAAAGAGTTGTTCAAGCACGAACAAGTCTTTATGTGTGGGGTGGTGATGTTGGGTGTATTTATGTACTTAAGTGTTTCTTTCCTAGCTTATTTAGCCTTGTTTTAATGATGATTCATGTGATTTCCATGTTAGTAATGATATAAATAACTAAGTGTCAAAGTATGTGATTACAATGTTTAAAGGTGTTTTCAAGAATGTTTGTACATAAATTGATCATTTAGAGTTCAACGGAGAAAACTAGTTTTACTAGCTTGAACTAGGCATTGTTCTAGTCTATCATAATGGATTCTAATGTGTTGAATTAGTTTCTAAGGTTATTTATATGTAATTATATGTGGACAACTTTTTTATAATGTGCAAAGTGACATTAAAATAATCCAAGTGTCAAAGCATGAGTTATAAATCAATGTGGGCTAGCGTAGTCTTAGCTCGAGTGTTTAGTTCATTGTTATGAATGTTTTATTATTTTGAGATTTAATCATTGGTGTTTGATCATGTAGAATGCTTGTTTAGTTGTTTATGGTGATATATTTATGAAATACAAGCTTTAAATTGAGTGGAAACAACACCAAAGGGCAAGGGGTGGAAGGAGGAACACTTAGAAGAATAAAGGCGTCAAGCAGAAATTTTAGTGAGCCTAAACATTTCGGCCGCGAAACGGACCTCCATCAATGCAATATCCAATGCTCTTTCCACTCCATCCATGTGATTACAAATGCCCCACGTGGCTTAGTCAATGAGATATCCAAGGCGTCGTGTGGCTTAGCCCATAAGCAGCAACCAACACGACACAGACCATTTCGCTCACATAGCCAAATTGGATCTTATAAATAGGACTTTCTACACTTATTGTATTCACTTTTGGATGTATTTGGGAGCTTAAGGTGATTTCTACACACGTTTTTACTGTTTATATTCTTTAACTTTAGCTTCTTAATAGATTTAATCATGTATTCAAGTATTTGGATTATGATCATATATATTAGTGGCTAAACACCATCTTTCTGGACTTAAGGCCAAGAACATGTTTGCTATCATTATGAATTGAATTCATTTGGATTGCTTATCATATTTGGTTGTTTGTTCATCCTTGTTTTAACTATTTTTAGAATTCACGACCGTTAGAATATTTTATTATCAACCTTGTGATTTTTGGAAGTGGGAAGAGAAAGGTAGAACATGGGGATGAATAGAGTAAGGGTCTTATTCTTTTATAAAGTAGGGAATTTGAATTGGAATCTAGGGCAGGGATATATCTAGAAGCCTTTCTTGGTTCACCCTTAGAATGATAGCCTTAAGTATTTAAATATATTATTCCATCCTCACTCAACAATTTATTTGTAATGTCCAAGTTAGGTAGACGATTAGATGTCGGTAGACCATGATCAAGTGATAAACCCTATGACTTAATAACCAAGAGAAGCAATCCAATGAGTGAAGTTCAATAGCGTAGTATTTTTGTTTGAAGTTCCTTAACCCTGGGCTTTCATCCATTGATTGTCCAAAGTTTTTACTTTTATGAACTATTTACTTTATAACTAGTTTATAACATTCAAAACTCTTTTGGTAACACTTTTACTAAGTTAATCTTAATAGTAAACTAGAATTTGATAGTTGCTTAACACTAGTCCCAATTGGATCGATACTTGGCTTGTGAAAGGGCCACTATATTACTTGGTGAGACCACGTAAACTTACGTGTGCGCTTGGGCATAATAATTTCTTGCCTGTTCTCTTTCTTTTTCCTGTGGGATTATTAGTTTTGGATTTCCCATAACGTAGTAGGTGTGCGTTTCTTATGTGTAGTGTAGCCCTTGTTGTTGCTTGTGAGTATCAAGCTTACTTGCTGGTTTTTCTTTAACGATTTAGCTTGTTTTAGTCGTACTTTTTTATATGTCGAGTTTTTAATATTCTATTCCTTTTTTTATATTGTATCCTCTTGAGTGGTGGCTATGGTGATAGATAGAGGACTAGGGTCATGTCATAGGTCGGGGTCAGTTCTAGGTTAAAGTCGGGGGTTGGGGGAAAGGGATAGTAGGGCTAGGTAGGATAAAGGTACTTCTAGGTTAGGGTCCTAGAACATAAGGACGCTTCAAGGTAAGTATATAGAGCTAGTGAAGATTCTTAAAAAGAGGAGGGTTAGTATAGCATGCGTCAAGGAAACTAAATGTGTAGGCACTAAGGTAAGAGATATGGATGGATATAAGTTTTGGTACTCGGGTAGCGTGAGACATATAAATAGGGTTGTTATCTTAGTATATAATGAACTTAGGGAGTAGGTGGTAAAGGTTAAAAGAGTCCGTGATAGGTTGATGTCTATTAAGTTTGTTATGGAAGGGTCTTCGATGAATGTTATTACTACTTATGCTCGGCAAACAGATTTTGATGGGGAGGAGAAGAAGGTCTTTTGGTAGGTTTTTGGTGAGATGGTGAGGGATGTCCCAAGCATTGAGAAGCTTTTCGTGGGAGGAGACTTCAATAGACATATTGGGTCTTTTGATGAGAGGTTGTGATGATGTGCTTGGCAGTTTTGGTTTTAGGGAGAGAAATAAAGGAGGAGCTTTTCTTTTGGATTTTTCTAGGGCTTTTGGATAGTTTATAGCAAATTTGAGTTTTCCAATGAAAAGGGATCACCTAATTATATTTCTTAGTTCAGTGGCCAAGACTTGGATAGAATTTTTGCTCCTTAGGATGGGTGATAGAGGGCTATGTAATGAATTTAAAGTCATACCTAGTGAGAATCTTTTGACTCAACATAGGTTGTTAGTAATGGAATTTTTAATCAATAAAGAAAGAAAGATATGGAGAATGGATGCTCAGCCCAGGATTAAGAGAAGTTTGACTTTGGCTAGTGCATTGGAGATGGGCGAGAAGTTAAGTAGCATGGGGACTTGGGAGAGTATAGGGGATATTGATAATATGTGGGAAACGATTGCTAGTTTCACTAAGGAGACCGCTAGAGAGGTGTTGAATGTCTTGAGAGGTTGATCTGGCAAGCTCCAAAGGGATTGGTGATTGAACAAAGAGGTAAAGAGAAAGGTGGCTTATGCTAAGTTAGTTGAGAGCAAGGATGATGAGAAGATACAGATAAACAAAGAAAAGTACAAGGTAGCTAGAAGAGAGGCTAAGTTAGCCATTACTCCAGCTAAGATAGCAACTTTTAAGAGATTATTTGTGTCTTTAGAGGAGAAAGGCGAGGGTAAGAAGTTGTATAGGCTTGCCAAGGCCACAAAGTGGAGGGATCATGACCATATCAAAGTGAAGTGCATTAAGGGAGAGGATGATATTGGATTGGTTGAGGATGATCGTATTAGGAAGAGGTGGTAGTCATCTTTTTATGCACTTTTTAATGATGAGTGGGATAATAGTTTCAAGTTTGGAGACTTGAAAAAATCTGAGGTATGTTACGACTATGTTTATATAGGAGTATCATGGTTGACAAGGTAAAGAGGGCAATTCTTAGGATGCATCGGGGTAAGGCGACGGGGCCAGACAAGATTCCAGTGGATTTATAGAAGAGCACTAGCAGGGTAGGTTTGGAGTAGATGACAAGGTTGTTTAACAATATTTTTAGGGTAGAGAAGATACATGAAGTATGGAGGTAGAGTGCAAACATTCCATTGTATAAGAACAAGAGAGACATACGAAGTTGCAACAACTATAGAGGTATTAAGTCATTGAGTCATACTATGAAGGTTTTGGAAAAGGTAGTACAGTTGAAGTGAGAAGGAGCATGACTATCTTTGAGAATCAATTCGGTTTCATGCTAGGCCCCTCAACTACTGAGGCCATTCACCTTGTAATGATATTAGTGGAGCAGTTTTGGGAAAGGAAGAAGGGTTGAGCATAATGTTTATTGATCTTGAGAAGACATATGATAGAATTCCCAAGGAGATTCTGTAGAGCTGTTTGGAGGCTAGATGGGGGCCCCTGGCATACATTAGGTTGATTCTGGATATGTATGATGGCACAAAGACTCGGGTGAGAATGGTAGGTGGAGATTTAGATTACTTTCTAGTTTGGATAGGGCTGCATCAGGGATCTACTCTTAGCACCTTTTTATTTGCCTTGGTAATGGAGGTTTTGATGCGACATATTGAAAGGGACGTACCTTGGTGTATGTTATTTGCTGATGATGTGGTAGTAATTGATGAGACTTGGGGAGGAGTTAATGATAAGTTGGAGATTTGGAGACAAACCCTTGATTCTAAAAGATTTCAGTTAAGCAAAACCAAGACGTAGTACTTAGAGTATAAGTTTAGTGATATATTGGAGGAGGCTGGCGTGTTTGTGAAGCTGGACTCTCAGGCCATCCAAAAATAGGATAGTTCCAAGTATCTGGGGTCTATGATTCAAGGCAATGCTGAGATTGACGAGGATGTCACGCAATATATTGTGGCAGGGTGGTTGAAAAAAGGTAGTTTGAGAGTTTTATGTGATGAGAAGGTGCCCACAAAGCTTAGAGGGAAGTTCTACAAAGTGGTGGTCTAGCTAACTATGTTGTATGGAGTGGAGTGTTGGCTAGTTAAGAGCTCCCACATCTAAAAGTTAAAGGTGACGGAGATGAGGATATTGTGATGAATGTGTGGCTGTACTAAGAAAGATAGGGTAAAGATTGAGAGTATTTGGGAAAAGGTGGGAGTGGCCTCGCTTGATGATAAGATGCGAGAACTAAGATTACATTGGTTCAAGCATGTGATTAGAAGGATCCCTAATTCTCTAGTACGAAGGTGTGAGACACTGCCTATCGATGATTTTAGGTAAGATAGAGGTAGGCTAAAGAAATATTAGAGGGAGGTGATTAGGCATGATATAGAATAATTATTGTTTATAGAGGACATGACCCTTGGTAGGAAGGTGTGGAGGATGCGAATTAGGGTAGAGGGTTAGGGGTAAGAGTTCATCAGTAATAATAGGGGAGCATTCTTTATTTGTGTATGAAGTTTCTTGTTCGTGATGTTAAGTGTTGCGTATAGTTTTGCATAGAGAGATTTTAGTATTATCTTGTGGCTGCAGAATTACCTTATGGCGAATGGTGTTACATTATTTTGTAGATTGCACTAGTTTATATGCATTTATGTTTTGTGTTTGGTATACTGCTATTGTTCCTAATCTGAGGGTCTATTAGAAATAGCCTCTATACTTCATCTAAGGTAGTGATATGGTCTATGTACACTCTTACCTTTCCCAGAACCCACTATGTGGGAATACACTGGGTATGTTGTTGTTGTTGTAATTCAATTATGCTTTTGGGTTTTTACCTGCAATTACTATGATTTCATCTTATTCTTTCAATCATGAATATTGGTGATCACTTCATAAGCATGAGCGGCTAAAAACCCTTAGCTAGGGTTATGGAAACCCTGGCAGCGTGATGAAGTAGGGAAGTGCTATTGTTGTTTTGAACCATACCTATGCATGCATTTTATTATCTTCACTTTAATAGTTATCTTAGCATTTGCAAACATTAGGATCCCTCCTATATTATTGCTTCATACTCCAAAAAAAGAGTAGTGACTAGAAAAGGATAATGACAATAATAATTTGAAGTTTAACTATCGATCCACACTACTAGGTATTATATAAGTAAGTTGCTTAGATTTTATCTAATAACTAGAGACTCAAAAGGTAATAGTTAATTGGGATCAAGATAAGTGTTAGTAAAGTGGCATCCTGAAACTCAAAAGGTAAAGAGTGAAATCCTTCTGCTCATCCAAAAGACTGTAGAAGGTAAATAACTTATCGATTATGTATGCAAGGTATCCTAGTGTTCACCTATGACTGATAGCAATTGAAGTTGATATTCGTCACTTGTTTGATATTGCCACTCAAAACCCCCAATTTACTTTTCCATCTCCAGCTGTTGATTCAAACATCTGAGAGCCATAATTCCACGTATTCCCTACTGGTCTTAGGTTACTCTATTTCGCAGCAACTAGATCATCTTCAGAGTGAAGGTGTAGCTTGGGTGTCACCAAAATCATGACCTAAATGATATAAACTTAACACATGACCTTTACTACTACTGGAGCTTTCGATTACTATAGCTCGACACAAACCCTTTATTGTTCTTAATGTTTTTGCGTTTCTATTGAAATAAAATAGAAATTATTTAAACTATTATATATGTGAGAAGCCTCTAATTTTCCTTTATTATATATTATATATATTGCATTTTTCTTTCACAAATTTTTTGGCATTGCCTATTTACCCTTTTATTTAGAATAGAAATATTTTAGCTTTTGCATATCTGTATGTGTCAAATATTGGCTATAATGCCTAGCGTCATGTAAGATGAGAGTAGACTATAATGCCAAGTGCCATGACATGTATTTTTTTTGTTGCTTACTTACCATTACTTCTTCCATGCATTGGCTCCTCATTTTTACTGATCAATTCCTTACAATTATAATGATTTTGATATTTTAAATTACTTCTAACTTAATTCTTAGAATATATACACAATAAAAAATGAATCTAAGACTATAATTATTTTAAAAAAGTATTAACAGTTGGCACTCCAATATAAAATCGTATAATTAACACAACTTAAAAAATAAAGTTGTGAATAAAATCATATAATTAACATGATGAGTCACCATTAGTGCTACTAGAGCTTAACCCTAGCTTGACATGTTTGTAACTATCTGCGCAATCTTTTTTTAAAAAAAAATAAAATCACACTAGCCCTTTACACAATTTTAGAGTTAAAGACTCACTTTATTACTAAAATATTTAACAATTGTCATTTTTGAAAAGTTGGAATTCATACGTAATCATGTAAGTGAACTCAATCAATCACTATTTTGTGATTTAAAATTATGTCAATCCAATTAGATTTCCTGTAGTTTTTACTATGTGGTAGACTCAATAAATTTTCATTAAAAACCCCATGCAAATAGATATATTTTGAGATTTTTTATGTGATAGAATCAACCAAAAACTTCTTGTGATTTATGTCTTCCACTCCTGGTTGCTCAAAACCCTACACACTTTCAATATTCCAACACCCCAAAATCTTGGTCCTTGAGAATTTTTGAAATTTTATTCTCACTGCCCAGACTATGACTCATCCTTATGAGTTGCAGGAAGCCTTAATGATTCATAGGACCCTAATCATAGACTGATCAATGTATGCGGCTAAGTTCCTATCCTAATTATGAGTGGCTTCAAATGAGTTGTAAAGACTTTACACGAATAAAACCGTATAAATCATAGGGTAGATCGTGTAAGGCATAGATGGTTCTGACATGGATACGACTTAGACCCTAGGAGTCATAGGGAACTTGATGTATTGTATGAGCTAAGTCATAGGGTCAATAATATGTGTACTTTAGAAACTTTCTTGGCTATGAATCGTGGTGATGCGTCGATATGTGACCTGACATGTTGTAGAGTGACCTATAGTCACTAGCGATAATTTTTTAGCTTTTAAGTTGAGTACACTTTGGACATTTCCCTCTTTACCCACCTTATACCCCATGTCCATAAAATAGTTTGGGAAATTATTTTAATGCTTTAACAAATAAAAAAAAACTCTTTACTCTCTCAAATTCTTTCAAGCAAAGTAAGCTAGGGTTTCCTCAAGGTTGAGCATCTAGGGGTCTATTCAATGTTTCTTCTTCATAGTAGAGAATCTTTTTGCCATTTTACTCTTTCTCAATTATTATTTTGTGAAATCACGTGTTTTACCTAGTTTAATTAAATGGTTTTGAATGTGGGTTTTATTATGGTTTAGGGTAATGTCATGGTTGATTCTTAAAATATTTTCCCATGAATTATTTTGCATTTTTTATACTTTATTAATGGTTTTTAACATGAGGGGTGCATGGGTATAGTGAATAAACTAAGAGGTTATGATTTCTCCCAAATTTGAATATTTGAAATTGGAATTTGTTTTGAATAATTATGTTTCCTTAACCCACTTATGTAAATGGTTTTGAATTATGAAATTATCACTTGGTTTAACGTACTCACCTATGATAATGCATTGCATAAATGGTAAACCAATGAACATAGATTTAAAAAGCCTGTATGGATAAGATTTTAATAAATAAAGAAAGGGGATTGAGGCATTCACCCATGTTAATAGACTGTTAAAGCATAAAGATAAGCATACAAGTATAAGGGTATGACGATACCCGTAGTGTTATTTAACGGGTGGTTCTTTATTTAATAAATGGGTTATGTGAAAATTACTTTAATTAGGCTATAATAGGGGTTGTATAGCTATGTTGTGAATGTAAAGGTCTCAAGTGACCCATACCAGAAACAACGGTGGTTGACGCGAGGGTCTAAATAACCTAGAGGTTCAAGTCCCCCTTATTATATGCTTAGGAGGTTTGAGTCATCTATGTTATTGAGTGAGAGCTTAAGTCACTCTTGGTATATGCTGGGAGGTTTGAGTCCCCTATAATGTATATAATATTGAGGAGTATTTTCTAGTTCATGCGGCCACATGTACTGTGGGCCCTTCTTTTTAGGAAAGAGCTGGACCAATATAGCCCATGGGTGCCTTACTATGAAAGTTATGCTACATAGTCAATATTAATATTTTTAAGAGCATGATAAGACTTGTGACCTACCCTAGCATATTAATTTGAAACATCTTGGATTTTAGTGCTAGGAAAATTCTTAAGCTATGAGCTCACTATGCTAGTGACTAGTTATTATACGAGTCGTATGGTATGGTTACGAGTCAGGTGACCCTAGTCGTAAGGTTTCAAGTGGATGGTAGTTGATTTTTTTGACTTGGTTAAAACTTGGTGGTATGGGTCGTTAGGGGTAGTGACGAGTTATTAGGATGAACCTTAATCAAGTCAGAAACTTAGTGGCTTGACTTGGCTTTGAGTATGAGTAGCTCACTAAGAGCCATTACGATATGTTACTATTGGTAGGGTTGAATCGTATGTTGTTTAGTATATAATATTTGGGGTTCTGTCTTACATATAATTAGACCATACGAGGCACATAGTCAGGTCACGAGTAGGATCTTGGAGTCATAAGGAAGATAATGTATGGGTGTCCAACTGACTGTTTAAGGTTTGAGTACATGCTACGAGTCGTATGAAGTGGTGATGAGTCAATTGGATGACTTGTATCAAAAGAAGGTTTTTCTATAATTTTAAGGTGGTGGTATTTTGGACATTTCCACCATTAAGTCCCTTTGATACCATAACTTAAAACATCTTTTAGGACTTCATTGACACATCATTCCCAATAAAACACTCTTAAATTTTCTCTGAAACTCTCTGTTCAAGTAAAAGCCTGGGATTCATCAAGTTAATCAATTAAGGGTCTCAAAGGTGGTTTCTGTTTGTACTTCTTGGTGTCTAAAGTATGTTACTCCTCTCTCATTGTTGTTTAACTAAAAACACATATTTTAATATATGGTTTTTAAGGTATTGTTATGGTTTTGAAATAAAGGTTGAGGATTTTGGTTGTTGATGGTTGAATATTTTTTCTCAATTATCGCATGTTACTCAGTTAGTCCCTACCATATATGCATAATACTATGCAGTTTTAGTCAAGACTAAGTATTGTTCGATTCTACATGACTAATATTTAGCTATCATCCACTTAGTTAATCAGATAAATTAGTACGTTTATGCTTTCGTGCTTAGCGCCCATGTGAATATTTTCAGTAGCCTCAAGTGATATACATGCAGTATTGAAGTAGAAATTCCAGTTGAGGGAATTGTCTAAGGATGTGGCTAACATTGCAAGCTAGTAGTTCCAATGCGTTAGGCTTAGTAACTCTATGTTAGATGATGTTTTGTAGGCATTGGTCCATATTACAGAACTACAGCCACATGGTGATTTCTTATTCAATGTCTTATTTAGACTACGCCAAGATTTCCCTACTCCCTAAAGCCACTAGAACTCTATAGAAAGAGTGTCAAAGAAAGGCCCCACTCAAATATAAGTTGTCCACATAAGTCAGTCCGCAAAAACTAGCAATTCAGTTTAGCAGTTAGGTGGACAATGTTTGTATAGTTGGGTTTCCCATCTTTCCATCAAGTCGCACTATCTGAAGTCTTATGAATATAACTATTCCAAGATCGAGAAACTATGTGGTTGCAAGTTCAGCTCAGTTCAGGTGTCATGCCTCAGATTTTGACCCCCAATATGCAATCACAGTTCTGTTCGTAGGTGCCCTGTGCATCATCTCAGTTTTTCCTCACTATCTCAGCTAAGTCAGCATTCTTTAGGGGACAAAATGTCCCAAGAGGGAGATGCACTATAAATCTATTGTTTTCATGACATAAAACTTTTATTCTTTCTTCACGTAATGAATCCAATTTGGAGTACTGGGTACTCATAGGTGGATCCACAAGTTCCAATCTCAACCATAAGCCATGTCTTAAGAGGCTCAGTTCTGTTCATGATATTCAGTTTTTATATCATGTTTCAGGCTCAGTTATGTTCTCATGTTCCTGTTCATGCGTATTCTGTAAATGATCTCAAGTTAGAGATTGGTGATTCGGTATTCTTGAAAATCTCTCCTATGATAGTTTTGAAGAGGTTTGGCAATAGGGGAGCTCAGTCCTCGATATGTCGGTCCTTACCAAATTCTCAGTCATTTTGAAAAGGTAGCTTACGAGCTTGATTTACCTTTAGACTTATCTTTAGTGCATCCATTGTTCCATGTCTCCTTGCTCACGAAATGCATAGGTGACCCAACAGTCATAGTCTCAATAGAGGGCATAGATATTCAGAACAGCCTCTCTTATGAATAAATTCTAGTCGAAATTCTTGATTATCAAATTCGCAAACTGAGGAACAAAGAAGTCCCTCTAGTCAAAGTTCTTTGGTGGAATCAGTCCATTGAGGGAGCTACTTAGGAAACGGAAGCAAATATGCAAACCAAGTATCCTTAACTCTTCTCTGCAAACTCAGACTCATCCCAAGGTAATATTTTTTCCTTAAACTTAATCAGTCTCGTATTCACTTATAGATACTAACTTTGCATCAATGAATGTTGCATACTTAGTCTGCATTCAAAAATTAGTTCAGTCATGTACCCATTCATCAGATATGTATGTTCAGCATATAAACTCAACATATCATTAATCATAGTCATGCATTCATGAATCATGTTCACCTATATACGCATGCATCAGATATACATCTTCAGTATGATAATTTAGTATATTAGTAATCTCAGTCATGAAATCATGCTTAAGTTGTAGATGTGCAGTGTCTAAATCTAGTCTATCAATATTCTCATCTTAGTTAGTCTCATTGAAAGATGAATGTTCCCAAGGAGGAGATATTGAAAGAACCCCATAAAATCCTAAGCTTAACTCAGTCCCTAAAAGCTTGCTAAGGGGTCCCAAACTTAGAAAATTCTAGCTAAATATTCAGACTTAATATTATTTTGTCCTTAGTATGTTGGTAATGCTATTCCACAACCTCTATGACCTTAAAATTTCAATCTTTAGGTTTATTCATGATCAAGAATGTTAGTAAGTGTTCTCGGGTGAGTTTTAGAGTTTAGGACTTCATTTGAACTAAGTTTGGGATTCCAAAATAATGTATCGATATGATATCAGCGTGGTGCATCAACCATCACGTCGATCAATATTTTCATTGGCTTTCAATGGCAATTTCTATAGAACCAACGCAGACTCGATGTGATGTATAGGTTATCATGTTGATGCCAACAAAATGATGTGTAGGCCTGTGCGTCGATGGTTCAACTTTTAGTCTTTTAAAACTACATCCTGAGGGGTAAAAAGGTCTTTTCCCACCTTATATCAGCCCTTAAAACATATCATTAAGCCATCCTAGTGGAAAAATATACTCATTCTCCCTAGAATTTATCAAGAACAAACCCTAGTGTATTATATTCAAGATAAAGACTTAAGGTTTCCACCATTATTCTTCAAGAATTCGCCAACTAAGGTATGTGAAGTGTTCATCCAAGGATTCGTTCCACCCTTGAAGTCCAAGAAACTCTTTTAAACTTTAATTAGTTTGAATTTATGACCTCCATGATTGGAAATAAAGTGTATTCATGATTATTATTTGAATTAGATTTCAATTTCATGATTTATCATATGTTTCATGTGGAATTGGTTATTATGTGTGTAGATCCATATGAATCCATGTTAAACCCCTTGAAATTGTTAAATTGGAAGTGAATCATGATGCCTTCTTATTATGTGCATATATTATGCTCATCAAGTGCTTGATGAATTGTTCATATGAACTAATAAGGGAAAGAAATCATGTCATGCTAGCTTATGTGCAAGTTATACCATGCAAGTGTTTTATAAAATATCTCTATATATACATTATGAACAAGTATGCATTTTATGCTATGCAAGATCAGGAGATGCTTTAATTTTAATGCTATCGAGTCTTGGGGGTATTTAATACCCAATAATTTAGCTGATTACCTAAAGCCATGATAAGTCTTAGGATAGTATCAGTCATGTCCCAATCAGTAGTACTCTCTGTTAGTTATAGAATATGGGAATAACTCAGTAGATCAGTATTAGTCCAGTCTAGCTTAGTATTTAGTTCAGACCTTAGTAAATTGATTTAGTTAATAGATTTTAGTCGTATTTCATCAGTTAACAGAACTCAGTGAACTCAGTTAAGTTCAATTAAACAGTATAATCAATAGCATTGTAATCCATCTTAGAACCGTTTAGAAATCAGTCTAGTGTCTATTCAATTGGGAGTAGGATTCAACACCGAGTGAACCCAAGGATGGGGACTCACCTGCCAGTAAAGAGTGTGAGCCTTAAAAATAGTCCTTGTGTTGTAGAACTACGTAGCTACGTAGGTTGATATCAAACTGATAGTTGAAGTTTGATGAGGTGATCTACCTGCCAGTGGAGGGTACCACCATTCTCATTCAGAGCACCTACTAGATGAGGGTGACTCAGCTTATCTTTACTCGTGGCACGATATTGACACCTTTTTAATCGGTGTTACTGGTTGGACCCCAATCTATTTAGAAAGATGCATATTGATTAGATAATTACCTCTTATAGTCTCAGTTTCAGATTTCATCTTAGAATAGAACTCAGTTCAGTTCCATAGATTCAGGACGGTCAGACACAGTCACTCAACTTAGTACGAAACTCAGTATAGTTCCACAAAATTAGGACTGTCAGATACAGTCATTCAGTTATCATTAATTTAGTATCATTATACTAAGATATCAGCTAATGAGTATTCAGACTCAGTATTCAGTGTTATCACAATTTCAGTTATAGTTACGTATTCATGTATGTACTCTCATCTAGTTATACTTATTTCATTCAGTCAGTATTGTTCATGCAAATGAACCCACATATTTCATCCTACCTCATTTAGTATACTAGTACATTCAAAGTACTGACGTATACTTTTCTCTTGTGCTATGATATTTTATATCATAGGTTCTGATGCACGAGCTCTCGAGAACCCGTAGCAGTTCAGATCTTCAGTGGTCAGAGTTAGTGGTGAGTCCTCAAAGTTTGAGGACATGATTATTACTTCAGCATTTTAGTTTATTTTAGTAGTCAGAGTTAGTTGGGGACTTGCCCTATCAACTCTTCATTTTAGACAGTTTAAAGGCTTTTCAGACTAGAGTATTTTCTAACAGATATATCTGTTTTTGTATTACTATACCAAAATCAAATTTATTTCAGTATTGAACCTTATGGCATGTTTTTCCCCTAATTTTTGCATATTTTAGTATTATTATTATTCAGTTATTACAGCAAGTACCACTCATGGGTTAGTTTATGGTCCTTTAGGATTCTGAGCACCGTGTAGCATTCGGGGTACAGACTTGTGGCATTACAAAACATTGGAAGAAATTCTTTAAGCTTGAGTGATTAACAAAGGTGGTAGTTGGGTTGAGCATTTTCCTTTTATAGAATTTGCATATAATAATAGCTACCACTATATTATTGGGATAGCTCCATTTGAGGTCTTGTATAGTAGGAGGTATAGGTCTCCTATTGGGTGCTTTAAGGTTGGTGAAGCAGATATTTTTGGCTCGAATTTAGTTCACCAAGCCATAAAAAAGGTGAAGGTAATTCAGTATAGGCTTATGGCAGCCCAAAGTTGGCAAAGGTCCTATACAGATATAAGACATAGAAAGTTAGAGTTTAATGTTGGGGATAGGGTGTTTTTAAAGGTATCTCCCATGAAAGGAGTAATGAAGTTTGGGAAAAAGGCGAAGCTCAGTCCCCGGTATATTTTTTTGTACTTGGTTTTGAGGGGTATTGGAAATATTATGTATGAGTTAGAGTTGTCTTCTGGTTTGAGCTTCATTCACCCTTTGTTCTATATTTCTATGTTGAGGAAGTGCGTGGGTGATCCATCATAAATTGTGCCTACCAAGGATATTGGTATTTTTGATGCCCTATCTTATGAGGAGGTCTCAATTGAAATCTTGCATTGATAGATTTGTTGGTTGCTGACCAAGGACGCAGCTTTGGTAAAGGTTTACTAAGTTAACCATAAGGTTGAAGAGGCTACTTCGGATGATAAAGAGGACATGAAGTCAAAGTATCCATTCCTATGCCTCTTTCCAAAAAATCATGCTTAAGGTATATGATGTTCTTAACTTCTTTGTTTTTTGTCTTTGTTAAAGGTTGATTGTGAATGTCTTGGAAATCTATTTTATGTCTTTCTGGTAAGCGTACAGATGTTTTGGGGTTTAACATTCTAGTCAATGTATTGTTCCATCATTTGAGGATGAATGATCCGATTGGAGGATAATTGAAACACTCTGTATTTTGGGCCTTGGAAAATTCTTGAGCTTCGAGCTTACTGTCCTAGTGAAGACTCATTATATGATTCGTTTGGTGTGGTTATGGGTCAGGTGACCGTAGTCTTAAGGTTTCCATTAGATGGTGGTTGGGTTTTTTACCTTGGTTACAACTTGGTGGTATTGGTCTTTAGGGTGGTGACGAGTTATTAGGACGAACTTTAATCAAATCAGTACCTTATTGACTTGACTTGGCTCTGAGTTTGAGTGGCTTACTAAGAGTTGTGAGGACAGGTTACAAGTCATAGCGTTGAGTTATATGTTGTCCAGTGTCTAATCCTCTGGGTTCTGTCTTGGCACGACTAGACCAAACGAGTTTGCATAGTCAGGTAATGTAATACCCCGCATGTTTCTAAGCTAAGAAGTGAATAAGTATTCCTACGTATGAAATCTCCAATCTTGTGATTCATACTTGAGTACATGACTTACAATGAATATCCTAGTGATAAGATAGCTTATGATGCATTAAGTATGTTTATATGAGTTACTTAACGTAATACAAGCTAAGAGTTTTTGAATCCATCAAGTTTTAGTGTTCGATTTTGCAAGGGTCATCTTTGAAAGAGTATAACTCGATGTTAATGTGGTATTTTGGCTGATTTAGACCCAGCCAATAGTAGAGAATCGAATTAGCTTTCCAATATACCAATTTCGACTTAATCAAATACCCGAGAAAAAGTTATTCCCATTTTCATGAGAGACAGTAAGGATAGGCGATTGGTTAGGCGCCGCCCAACCCAAGCATAGGCGATTGGTTAGGCACCTCCCAACCTAGCTTAGGCAATCACTTGGGTGCCACCTAAGTCAGTTCCAGGTGCCAAAAACACTCTGTTTTGATTTATTTTAAGAGTAATTAAGTCTTTTAACACTCCTTACACGTCCCTAAACTTAACCCTACAAAATATATAACTTCTAAACATATTACAATCCTATTATCATCTCAAAGCTCATCATCCAAGAGCACTAAAAGAGAAAAATAACTAGGGTTGCGTAACTAAGCTTGAAGATCCGATTTCAAGAAAATTCCTCCGTCAATCATCAAGAAACTTCCTTCTAAGGTATGCGTGAGTTGATTTATGGATCCCTTTCATCCATAAACCTCAAAAACTCTCTTTTTCATTATAAAGTATGATTTCTATATTGTTGGGTGTTGATGATCATATTATTGATACTGAGTGATTCCCAAGATGGAATCTTTATATGTTTTTTTTGAGTTTCATGAGATCATATGATTTGGAAACATGTAAATTTGGTTGTTCATGATGTATAATTTGATGATTACACCTATGCTTAAGATATGCATGTAAGGTGTTTGATAAAATGCCTAAAAAACTAGAAATCATGCAATATAGCTAAATTGTGACTAAGTGAAGGATTCATGATATGCACTTACGTTCCAATGACTTCTATGTTGATAATGTGCCTTCTAAATGTTGTTGTAATACTCATGAACTATTCTGATGAGATTATGCTATGTTTACATGCAAATCCTACTTATGAACAAGATGGATGATAACCATGCAATCCACATGAACTTCCATGCTATTGGTATGTGTTGCCAATATGATTATACAACAAACATGATATTAAGATTGTGCAAGTACTTTCATGTGATATGAAATCCTTTCCATGCCATATATTGTTGATAACCATGCGTTGTATGAGATCCCTTCTTATGATCTTATAAATTATGGACTCTACTCTTATGATCAAGTCATTCATGTGTGACAGTTTCCTTCCATCGAGTCCTGGGGGTACTTGTACCCAAAAACTATAGTCGTGTGCCTTGATCCATGTCATTTTTCATGATATCCAAACTCAAGCTATTATTCCATAAACTTCAGTCAGTCATGTGACTCAGGAAAATCTCATAATCTTAGTCAGTTGTCAGATATCAGTAACATTCCACCAGTCAATGGAATTCAGTAAGATTAAGTCATGCACAGTCAGTTATTCATGTCCAGTCCCTCCAGATGGGAGTAGAGGTTAGCACCGAGTGAGCCTAAGGATGGGAACTCACCCGCCAGTTCAGGGTATGATTATTAGTAGTCATCCTTCTGTTCCAGAACTACGTAGCCAGCGAAGGTTGAGTCATCTTAACCCATTAGATTAGAGTTGATGAGGTGGCTTAACTTGTCAGTTTAGGGTTCCCACCATTCTCATTGAGTACCCGCCAGATAAGGTTCACTCACAGGCTATCCTTACCGGTGGCACGGTATTGACACCCCTCTAGTGGTACAGAGATTGGACCCCAGCTTAGCTATAACGACATACATGGGGCATATCGGTTAAACACTACTTTCCACAATTTTAGTATCAGTCTTAGTAAAAGAACTCAGGGCGTTCTTCAGATTTCAGTATATATAGGACTGTCAGATACAGTCGTCCAGGTTATCAGTTTCAGTATCTATTATGACAGTTATTAGTAAACCATGTATTAGCTTACAGGTCATGCTATCACGTATTCACAGTCTCAGTTTCTATATGTGTGTGTTTGCACTACCACGTTCATATTAGTCAGTCAGTGTTGTTCATGCATGAAACCCTTTATGTTCAGCCTACCTTTCTCGTATACTCTGTAATTCAGTTGTATAGATGCATTTGCGCTATGGTTCTTTCTTTTCATGTTACACTATAAGTTCCGAGACATGAGCTCCAGCCCAGCAATAGCGGTAGCATTCAAGTTGCAGAGACACAGTGAGTCCTCATTGATTCGAGGATAATATGATTTGATTTATTTATTTATTTCTTCAATTTAGTTTTACGGAGTTAGTTAGAGACATGTTCCTTCAACTCCTTACTCAGATAGTTTAGAGGCTTTCAGATTTATGTTTAGATTTACGTCCAGATTGAGTTGTTTTGGGTATTTTCACCCACATAATTGTATTTAGTCGAATCTTATGTCCTTATAGTTCTGTGTATTCTACATTATTATATCATAATTTGCAGTATATAGGTACAAATATCAGTCATGGGTTAGCTTGTGGTCTCTTGGGGTCATAAGCATCGTGTAGCATTCCGGTTCAGTAAATTGGGGTGTTACAGGTAACGAGTGGGATCATAGATTAGTAGGAAGGATAGTGTATGGGTGTCTAACTCACTATTTAGGGTACGACTCCAGGCTATGAGTTTATGATATGGTGACTAGTCAATGTGTTATCTTATAACCAAATAATATTTTCTACAGCTTTTAAGCTGAGGGTATTTTTGACATTTTACACTCTAAGTCCCTTTGATACCAGGACTTAAAACATACTTTGGGAATTCATTTACACATCATTCTAAATAAAACACTGTTAAATTCTCTCTCAAACTCTCTGTTCAAGCAAAAGCTAGGGTTTGATCAAGTTAATCAATTAAGGCTCTCAAGGGTGATTTTTCTCTGTACTTCTTGGTTTCTAAGGCATGATACTCCTCCTTCATTGTTATTTTACTTAAAATACATATTTTAATATATGACTTTGATGGTATTATTAGGGTTATGAAATAAAGGTTAGGGATTTTGGTTATTCATGGTTGAATATTGTTTCTCATGGTTTAACTATGGTTTTCCTTATTTAAAATATAGTTTTGAATATGTGGGTGCGTGGGTATGGTGGTTGAACTTGGTAATGGTAACTTTCTCGAAACTTATGAATTTTGAACTAGTTATGTCCCCAACCTTGCATTGTAAAACTGGTTTGTAGTTATGAGAAAGGTGGAAATTTGAATCAAGGGTACATTGGAATCCCCAAATTGTTTGATTTGACTTAGTGCTTGAACTAATAGATGGCATAAAGGGTTAAATTATTAAGGCTGGTTTTGGAAACCTAGAGGAGTATGAAGGAATCCTCCAAGTGATTTTAGTAATGGAGTCTGCGGGGTACATGGGAATCCCCTAAGTATTGGCTAATATCTTTGCTTATAACCTATAGTTGGTATGACGATACCACTTAATCATGTAATAATAATTGACTCCTTGAATTGGTGGTTTGGTTGTGTGCTAAATGTTTTAATCAGGCAATAATGAGGGTTAAGATAGCTAGCCGTGAAGGTGTGAGTTTGAAGGAAAGACACTGGAAACTCATATTTGCCGACTTAAGGGATGGTCTTGGTGACAATAGGCTCGTGGGGTACACAGTAATCCCCTAATTTTATACCTTTATATATGTATTATGGAGGGCAAAGGGTACATGGGAATCCCCATCCCATATGATATCTCAAGTTCATGTGGCTACATGCATTAGGGCCCGTTCAGGGGGTTACACTAGAACCATATAGCCCATGTGTGGATTAATGATGGCCAAGATATAAAATTCAAGTTATGGTTTTAAAAGCATGCTAAACCTTGTACCCTATCCCAGCACTATATATAAAATAAATATATATATATATGAGGGGTGTATATGTTATTGCATATGGTTATTTGATTTAGTTTTGAATAATGGTATTATTTTATCCTTATCCCAGATTTAGATACTAGTGTTCACTCCGCTAACCATCTTCGGGCGTTGTATCTCCACGCAATGTAAGAAATAACCATACTTTTATTCCTCCTGCTCAGTGACTTAGATTTTGGGATATCTCTGATTCAAATTGAAGTGGTGAGTTTCCATATTCCGAAAGACCCCATTTTATGCTATGGACTTTTTTATGTCATTTTTATTTATTTTGATTTGGTTTTGACTATGAGTTGGGGCCTGTCCCGATCGGATATTTCTTTATTCTAGTTAGAGGCATTGTCGGACTGCTATGGGCATGGGCGGTGTAGATATTATTATTAGTATTGGTATTGGTATTGGCAGTGGGATAGGTATCAATTGGATATTTGGTTGTAACAGTTTGGTTATGGTTACAGACTTAATTTATTGTGTTTAGATCTATATTTTTTTTATCTAGTTATAGGTTTGGAATTCATCCACCATGGGGTGTAGAGTGGTCAACAGTTGGTTATTGGTGGTGTTTTTTTGTCCTAGTTGGACTTGAGATACCTGAAATGACTAGGCCTTAGTTCGAGTTATGTTAGATAAATTATATATCTATATGATGATGTTCATATGGTTTTGAATTGGATTTGACTTTTCATTATTTTATCCGTTACCCCTGAGTTACATGCTAGCCCATGGATGGATTTATGCGGTCAAGCTACACAATCTAGGTTAATATTTTAAATATTTTCTAAACCTTTTTCAAAATCCCGATACAATATATATACATATATATATGTACATATGTATATATATGTATGTATGTATGTATCTATATATGTAATTACATAAGGTTATTTGATTTGGCTTTGAATGATGGAACTATTTTATCTTTATCCCTAAGTTACACGCTTGCTATCACTCTAGTAATCGTCTTTGGGTGTTTTATCCCCACGCAATGTAGGAACCAGCCATACTACCATTCCTCCTGCTCAATTACTTAGATTCGGGGATAGCTTTGAGTCAGATTAAAGTGGTGAGCTTCCATACTCCGAAAGGCCATATTTCATGCTTTGGACTATTTTATGTCATTTTTATTAATTTAGTTTTTATTTTTACTATGGTCGGGGACATGTTACGACTGGATATTCCTTGATTTTGGTAAGACGTTTAGTTGGATTACTATGGGCATGGGCGATATCGGTATTAGTGTTAGCATTGGTATTAGTATTGGCATTGGTATAGGTATTAATTGGGTATTTGGTTGTGACTGTTTGGTTATAGTTACAGACTTAATTTATTGTGTTTAGATTTATATTGTTTGATCATGTTATAGGTTTGGAATTTATCTGACATAGGGTATAGAGTGATCAACAGTTGGTTATTGAGGGTGTTTTTAAGTCCTGGTTGGACTTGAGATACCCGACACGACTAGGCTTTGGTTCGAGTTGTGTTAGATTAATTATATATGTATATGATGATGTTCATATGGTTTTGAATTGGGTTTGACTTGGCATTATTTTATCCCCTACCGTTGTGTTACATGCTAGCTCGTGGGTGGATTTATACGGCCAAGCTACATAATCTAGGTTAATGTTTTAATGTATTCTAAACCTTATTCCCTATCTTAACACAATATATATATATATATATATAAATTTGTATATTTGTTATTACACATGGTTATTTGATTTTGTTTTGAATAATGGGATTATTTTATCTTTATCCCTTAGTTACATGCTAGCAGTCACTCCGCTAATCATCTTTGGGAGTTATATCCCCACGTAATGTAGGAGCCATCCATACTACCATTCCTCCTGCTCAATTTCTTGGATTCGGGGAAAGCTTTGAGTAAGATTAAAGTGGTGAGTTTCCATACTTCGAAAGGCTCCATTTCATGCTATGGACTTTTTTATGTCTTTTTTATTTATTTGGTTATTATTTCTACCTTAGTCGGGGGCATGTTATGACTGGATATTCCTTGATTTTGGTTAGAGATTTTGTTGGATTATTATAGGCATAGGCAGTGTCAGTATTAGTCTTGTCATTGGTATTGGAATTGGTATTTCGATGGGTATTTATTGTGTATTTGGTTGATACTGTTTGGTTATGGTTACAGACTTCATTTATTTTGTATAGATTTATATTGTTTTATCTTGTTATAGGTTTGGAATTCATCCGACATGGAGTGTATAGCGGTCAACAGTTGGTTATTGGGGGTGTTTTTTAATCCTGGTTGGACTTGAGATACCCGACACGACTAGGCGTTGGTTAGAGTTATGTTTGATGATGTTCTTATGGTTTTAAATTTGATTTGACTTGTCATTATTTTATCCCCTACCCCTGAGTTATATGCTAGCCCATGGGTGGATTTATGTGGCCAAGCTATACAATCTAGGTTATTGTTTTAAATGCATTCTAAACCTTGTTCCCTATCCTGACATGATATATGTATATATATATATATTTATATATGTATATATGTGATTGCATATGGTTATTTGATTTGGTTTTGAATGATGGAATTATTTTATTTTAATCCTTAGAGTTACATACTGGCATTCACTCCGCTAATCATCTTTGGGTCTTGTATCCACACGCAATGTAGGAACCATCCATAATACCATTCCACCTACTTATTTACATGGATTTGGGGAAAACTTTGAGTCAGATTAAAGTGGTCAGCTTCCACACTCCAAAAGGCCCCATTTCGTGCTATAGACTTTTTTATGTCATTTTTATTTATTTGGTTTTTTTTACGATGGACGGGGGCATGTTACAACTGGATAGTCCTTGATTTTTGTTAAATATTTTGTTGGATTACTATAGGCATGGGCGGTGTCGGTATTAGTATTAGCATTGGTATTGGTATTGGCATTAGGATTGGTATTATTTGGATATTTGATTATTTTTATAGTCTTAATTTATTGTCTATAGATTTATATTATTTTATTTTGTTATATGTTCAGAATTCATCTGACATGGGGTGTAGAGCAGTTAATGGTTTGTGTCTTGGGGTTGGTCTCGGGTCCTGGTTTATCTTGGGATACCCAACACGACAAGGCCCTAGTTTAGGTTATTTCAGGGGGTTGGGGTAGGGGTGGTTTCACTTCTGCAACTTTAACGACACTGACACAGACATTTGACCTTATCATAGCCTTCATCTCATCCATTGTCTATTCCACCAGGACTTCCACGATGTCCATCTTTGGCAATATAATTAGGCCCTTAAAGTAGCATTTGTCAACGTTCAACAATCGTTGCTCCATGATCTTCTTACGTAAAGTGTTGTCATTTTTCTCGGAGATTTTTTGTTTCATTTTCAATTAAAAAAATAAAAAATAGTAACGAGATACCATAATTAATTAATTAATTAATTAATATATATAAAAAAATAATAAAAAAGACAAAGTTTGATAAACTTGTGATATGTCAAAGAATTGCAAAATTATCAACCAGTCTTGTAAATAGATGAGCAATATTATAAGTAAAAGAGGATGAATGATATTTAAATAAATATTGTGTAGTGTTGTGTAGGGGAATTAAATGAGAAATAAAATGGTTAACACATTTATCCACTTACAATAGTCAACAAAACATTACATTGGTTATACTAAAAATCTTGAATAGTGTTAGATGTTTAGACTATAGGATTTCACTCTCAAAGGTTTTGTAAGCTTTGCCAAATCTTCTCAAAAATCAACAAAAATCTGCTAAAAGGATTTGAAAAGTTTCCTCACCTTTCTTCTCAAAAGCCTACCAAAAAAGATTTGTGAAATCTATGTTTTCCAATCCCCACTCATCAACATCTTAATTTCCTATTCATAATTATGTGCAAATGAAATTACAATGCATAGAAAAATGAAGAAATAATCAAAAAAGCAAATATTATTATGAAGTGAAAATTGTAGGTAAACAAAAAGATATTGATTGTTTGAAAATGAACAAAATTATCTGAAACAAAAAAAAAATCTAAAAATATATGAATTTACTAAAATGAAAACATTGAAACCTCTGCTATTAGAAAACCATAATTCTTCACACATCGATTATACATTGAACAATAATAAATATACATTCTTCACAACTATGACAGATTAAGATGTCCAAAATGTCTCCTATTTGGAAATCGATTTGATGAATGAAATCAATCCATCTGTTATATAATCTCCATCTGTTTTGAACCCCGTAGAATGTTTAGAAACTACATGAACGATTTTTATTACCATCGAGTTGATGAGGAAGTATTGGCTTACTACTTATAGAAGCCACTATAAAGGGAAAAAAGAAAGATGAATTACTCAAGTTTGAAAGAGAAAGAAATTGAAATTAATAAAAAGTAAAAGAATCGTTAATTAATTAAAAATTATAAATTTCCACTCTTCCATGCGTCATATACGATCTGTGCTATGTAATAGGGGATGTTTGCTAGAAAGATTTATCGTCATGAATGGGAGTGAAGGTTTCCATTTTTTGGTAGAGGAGAATAGGATTTTGTTTTAGAGTTTGTTGTGTATTTTGGAGTGTTAAATGATTATAATTGGGAGATTTATTTTTAGCTTCCCTCCAAATAAATTAATTTTGAGTTAAAATATTGCTTTGAATTCCTAAATCAAAAACTTTGACTGACTATGGGCAATCAACTTTAGAAAAAATAAAATCAACTGAGCATCAAAAGATTCGAACTAGAGACCTATGGAATGTAAATTTGATGGTTGACCAATTTGCTAAAATAGCATTCTTCAATTTTTGACATAAATATATATTTTATTTGACTTTTTATTTAGGTATATCTATAAAGAATCAATATATACTATACATAAGAGCCCGTGCATAGAATTATTGATATTTGTTGATAATCCATTTTTGAAAATACATCAATTATGAATATGCCACGACAACAATTGATACCATTTGTTGAGGCGAAGTACATGATAATGTTGATTAAATCTAAGTTTATAATTGAAATGATTCAATATTTGTCCCAACTATAGTCAACACAATTATCTATACCAATCGAGAAATTTTAATTCAACTTTTGTTCTGTAATGATTTTCTTGTTAATTACTAGCGACTATAGTCAAAATTATGAATTGACTTATACTCGTAGATGTTGATTCATCATATGTTTTGGAATTGAATTGAATTTCAATTTGTCATGACTATATTAAATACTGTGAATCAACTTGTAAACATAAATATGTATTCAGTCAATTTTTGTAAGACGAAGAGCAAAGGAATTACATGAAATGGCGTAAGAAAATTTACAATTGGTTGTATGATTTGTTGTTGGTGTTTTCTTTTTGGAAAGGTGCAACAGGGATGTAAGAGTAATAAATAGATAGATCTATGATTTCTTATATCATTTGTGGGTGCAGTCTATAAATAATTAAGTAGGACTTCTATAATATTTACCTTATACCACTATAAAGGATGATAATAAACCAAACTAGAAAAACAATGTAATATGTAATAGTAAACACCATATTCAAGTTGATAGTTTTTTATGATAGCGTTCTATAAATAATTAAGTAGGTATTCTCTAATTAAAGTTATCAACCATATTATCTATAAGACAATACAATAACTAAATATAGTTCCATCAATAAAGATCGACACAAGAAATAGCAAAATTGTTTGTCATCGTTGAGTTGTCAAATATATCATCCATAAAAAAACTTAACCATTAAAAGAGACAAACCATTAAAATAAAAAAATTATTTGTTTCCAGTTTCCAAAGTACATGTTCCAAATTTCTTTTGCTGACACCACTCTCTTTGTTGAGTTTCTCAACAATGCCCATCAAATCTACTTCCTTTTTATTACTGTCTTCTTCTTCATTTTCTTCATCTTTATTCTTCTCTTCTTTTACTTTTTTCTTGTTACTTTCTTTATCTTGTTTTCTTCTTCTTCTTCTTCTTCTTTTTTTTTTTCAGTTTTCATCTCTTTTTCTATCTTTTTCTCCTCTTGTTCATTCACTTCATCTTCCTCAACTGTCTTCTCTTTTTTCTCTTCTTCTTCTTCTTCCAATGATGATGATCTTTTCCCATCATCTTCTTATGACTCCTCCTTTGTTTCTTTTTCTTTACTCTCTTCTTTCATTTTATCATTTGCTATTGTAAGGTCAGTAACTACGACTTCGAGTTCTTCTAGTTTTACCTAATGCAGGGAACAAGTGGGACTATCCATATATGCTGTATTTTTTTGGAAAGAATTACAAAAATTATAGGAGTTAGTTAATTAGGAAGAAGAAACAACAAACTATTTTATCTTGATCTTGTTTCTTTTCTTGTTCTTTTAAATTCTCATCAACCTCTCATATCTAACATAAGAAGCTATATACATCACAGTTTTATCGAGCAAAGAAACACTCTTCCATAGAACTCCATCATTAGAAGTTCTTCATGTGCTCTTTTGTCCACTAGAACTAGCATAATTAGAATCAAGTGCGAAACCTAAGACATGATTATGACCACCTAAATTTTTGTCTTCGTCCATGACCTCTACTATTGAAGTGAGGACAATTATGCCTTTCAAATAATCCTTCAATGAATCAGTTAATGTGTCATCAACTTCATCATCGTAAGGCATAAATATTTTATGATGGTCTACTTTATCTGAAAGATGCTAGGGGTAAGGTATGGGTACACTATCTATAAAAAAAATATAAATTACACAACATTCACTAGTAAAAAATGTAATATATAATAACAATTAAAATTTTACCTTTGTACTATTTCCTCTATACTTAAATGGGTAGCCTTCCATTATCTTATCACTCTTTCATGTGTGCCATCTAAGTAGACAGAGAATGGGTAAAGGAGAATCCATTGACTTTCTAACATACTTTCCAAGATAAGGAAAAGCCTCATATATCCAAACCATCAATTACTATAAGGTTAAATAAATCTATCCAGTCTTTGTATTATTCCATAAACTGTTAAGAGTCTGTAATACAATATGGTAGATGGTAAGTACCAGGAATGCCCAAGGAAAGTCACATAAAGCATAAGATTCATTATTCTTCTTGAAAAATGCTTCTTTCAAATTTCTCAAATCAATCTTCTTCAAATAGCTCAACTTCAGTGCAAACAACTCTTTTCCCCATGAATAACTCTTAAAGAAATCAAAATCAGCCACCATCTTGATGTGGTCTGAATCAACATTCTTTTACTGATCCTTTGCAACTAGCATCATGTGCTCTAACTAAACTAAAGAGCACTTCAACTTTTGCTGCTTACTCAATCGATTACTTTGATCAAGATAATCAACCTTGCAGCAGTGATGTTCTTTCTCTTTATCACATTAAAATGAAAATTTTCATCATTTTGGAGGACTTTGTTCGTTTTTTATCTACAAGGGTACGATGAACAATTTAGCCCCGTAATCAGAGCAAATTCCTTTAGATCGAAACAAGCTGGCTTGTCGTTAACATAGAATTAAATTTCATACAACTTTCAACATTTTTGACAATTCATAGTAACATATAATTGACCATCTATCCATTGAATCTTAAATTTTACGACAAATATTTCAAGTTTCCAAAATAGGTTTTCTTAAACTCACCATAGAGCTTTTACTATAGTAGAATCTATCTAAACTCTCTAAATTCTACCATCCTCACTCTTACAGATATTTTTGATGGAAAAGAACCTAAATCATTCATCCACGTAGCTAGGACGTACAACTCAACGATGATATCTCTTGCACAAATTGACAAGGAGAGTGGATCATCATCCTCCCCATCTCTACTATCTCTCCAATTATCATCTTCACCACTATCACTTTAACCTTCTCCTTCACTTTCCACTTTATTATCCTCAACGTCATCACTCTCTTGTGCAGAAATGACCTCATAATCATCATTCTCGTCAAAGGATTTTCATTTACTTTTCGAATCGAATTCATCGATTACAACATTTTTCCTCTTTGAAGTTTTGGAAATTTCTTCGGCTTTTTGCTTTCTACTGCTAAAAGCATACAAACAAACCCCTTTAGTTTCTATCTTAACTTTACCCTTTATGATATACAAAAAAAATAAATTTGTACTGGTCAATTTATTGACCACTGGTGTATTAACATTAACATAGAAATGACTCAAACCAAACATGCAAATTAAGTAGAAACTGTTCTAGAAATGAAAAATGTAATTGATAGCAACAAGAAGAGTATTTAAATGGATCTAAATTAGCAAAAATATTCATAATCAATAACAATATGAACATCAAAAAATTGCAAGTTTTAGCCATTATCCATAGCAAAACACAGTTAAACAAGAACAATGCTTTTTCCCAAAAAAACTCAAGAATTACTATACAAAGATATAATAAATTAAACTTGTAAGGAAAAATTGGGAATCAAAATATTTGAAGAGAGAGAGAGAATTGTTGGATATATTAAATGGATTAAAAAAATTGTTTGATATATTAAATGGATTAGAAAAAATCAATTTTAGAGAACTGGTTTTATTTTTACAAACTTATATTTTATCTCCAACTTTTAAAAATGTTAGACAAACCCATGACCCAACAACCCTACCCTATCTTATCTTCTTACATACACTAACCCTAGAAAATAAAGAAAAAGATATTCTCAACTTTTAATAATGAATAGAAAGTGAAAAGTTCTTCTAACTAATTATTTATGGAGGTATTTTCTAAGATACCCTCTCACGTTCTCTTACTTGCCTCTTATTTTCTATCTACTCCATTACCTTCTTCAACACTCTCATTTGAGACTTCATGAAAGTTGATCTTCGTACCGGTATCCTTCTGCAATTTAGAATTATGCTGAGCTTATCTTACATTATCCGTGATTGTGTGGTACATTTATGTAACGTCCCGAATTTAGTACCCGGAGTGCTACACGGTGCTCGCAATACTGAAGGACCACAAGCTAACCCATGACTGATATCTGTACCTGAACACTGCATAATATATTATATAAATGTAGAAATAAAGTTTTAAATGCCATAAGGTTCAAAACTAATAAAAGATAACATCTGAATGTACGGTATATCGATACCAAAACAAACTAAAACCAAACTATCCGAAAATACTGTAGTCTGAAAAGCCTCTAAAACTGAACTTGTCTGAATAAAGAGTTGATGAACATGTCCCCAACTAACCCCAACTACTAAAATAAACTAAGTAATAAAGACATAAAGTATTGACCATGTCCTCGAAGGATGAGGACTCACTTTTAACTCTGACTGCTGAAACTGGAATGCTACTTATGCTATGCAGCTCGTGCTTCTGAATGTATGGTATAGAATAAAACACCATAGCACAAATACATCAGTATGATTCAATGTACTGGTATGCATATGAGGTATGTGGAATGCAAAGGTTTCAAATGCATGAACAATGCTAACTGATTATATAATATGAACGTGAGAACACATGAATGAATAATTAACTATAACTGATTTCGTGATGGTACTGACTACTGAGTTTAATTACTGATAATATAAGATACTGATAACTGATATAACTTATACTAAGTTACTGTATCTGATAGTCTAGGTTCTGATGGAACTAGCAGAGTTGCATACTATACTGAGTTGACTATATCTGACAGTCCTAAAATTTAAAGGACAATCTGAGTTCTTTTACTGAGACTTAGACTGTGGGAGGCAGTCATCTAACCAACACACCCCAAATAATGAATTATAGCTAAGTTGGGTTTCAATCTGTAACCCCAATTTATAGGGTGTCAATACTGTGCCACTAGTAAAGACAAGCTATGGGTGACCCTCATCTGCTAGTGTCCCCGAAAGAGATTGATGGGAACCTCATCTGACAGTGTTTATCCACCTCATCAACCCTCTTCTGTATGTGTTAATGTCAAAACCTATGCTAGCTACATAGTTCTGGAATACAAGGATTGCTTCTAAGGATCACACCATCAACTGCCAGTGTGTGTCCTCATCCTTGGGTTTACTCGGTGCTAAATCCTACTCCCATCTGAACAGAAACTGAACATGATTAACTGAACTGAACTAAAATAATTTCATTGAGTTTCTTTGACTGACGGAATACTACTGAGATTACTGAATTACTGAGCTTTTCAAGATTATTGGGACTGCTAAGTTTACTAAGTTTTCCTGATTCTCATCACTGACTGAATTCTACTGAATATGGCTTAACTGAGGATATCGTGAAAACATGACACTAGCTCCAGGCACACAACTAAATTGTTGGGTACAAGTACTCCTAGGACTCGTTAGAAGAAAACTGATTAGGTATGACATTTTTGAATACATGACCAACATCAACAATCCATAATATAATAAGTTGGGGATTTCAAGAAGTACATGATTGTCATAATATTGTACCTGGTAGGAATGCATATAATCAATGTCATAATTTCACATTCTAACATCACGAGCATTCCAACAAATATCTACATTGCACATCAATAGCATGGGAGTCATTTGAACATAAGGGTAAAATATGAACCTATCACATACGTCATAATTGAGCTATATTACATAATTTCTAGTCTCTTAGGCATGTTATCAAACACGTAGGTTGTATGACTTAAGTCATGGCATAGTCATCAAATTAACATATCATAATCAACTAAAATTCATGGTTTTCAACTCACATACTAACACATTTTTTTATAAAAACACATAAAGATTTCAATTTGGGAATCATACAACAACAACCACATGAACATAATCAACCTATAGTATGAACATCAAAATCCATAGTTTAAAACTTGATTCTTGGGCTTCATGGATGAAAAGAATCCATGAATAAACACTATGCATACCTTAGTTCTTGATTCCATGAAGATTTACGGTGACGTTTTCTTCTATTTGTATCCCCAATTGAGAACCCTAACTTGTTCTTGAGAGAATTTTGAGAGAATTGACTATATTTTTATCAAATTGGGGGGAAATCCCATATTATAGGCTTATATAGGGGTGGGAAATACCCATTCTAAAATTAAAATAACTAAAAAATGTGGTGTTTATGTCACTTGGGCCATAAGATATGCGGCACACAACTCATCGCATAAGCTAGGTTGTACGTCTCACAAGTTATGTTATAATTTAGGTAGTGTGTCGCACAACTTATAGTATAAGTTAGGTTGTGCATCGCAAACTTATGCCATAAGTTAGGTTGTGCGTCACACAACTTATGGCAAAACCATTCCAGTAGCCTTAGGCCATTTGTTAGGCGATGCACTCCACTTTCTAAATCCATAATTTCTTACTCGGGTGTTGGATTTTGGTAAAATTTGTATTGTTGGAAAGATAATTCGGTCCTCTAAAATTTGGTGGGCATAAATCTGCCCAAATACCCCATATATATCAAGTTATTCTCGTTTAAAGATGACTTTTGCAAAATCAATCACTAAAACTTGATGGATTCAAAAGCTCTTAGCTTGCCTTACTCTAAGTGACTCTTATGAACATGCTTAACACATCATAAGCTATCTTCTTACTAGGATACTCATTATAATTTATGTACTCAAATATGAATCACAGGATAGGAGGTTTTATACGTAGAAACAATGGTTTATTTTCTAGCTTAGAAATATATGGGGTATTACAATATCTCCCCCTTGGGAACATTCATCCTCAAATGGGACTGACTGGGAGGGGAGGAATGATAACTAAAGTACAAACTAAACATGACCAATTGAAACATGATTACATAACTGACATGACTGATAAGATGATTGTATTATACTAAGTATGCATATGTGATGCATGTTTTTATAACTAAATTGATTCATGAATGCATGACTGGTATTTCTAATAAACTAAGTTTCTCACAAGGAGAATGCATATCTGATGCATGAATACATGACTAATCTGATGGATAAACACGTGACTGAATATGCAATGGTATTTTATACCAAGTTTTTGATAGGAATCTGAGCATAAAACTAGTTTGTAACTGAAATTCGAACATGAAACTGAATAAACTTAAAGAAAGCTAGAATCTTAGGCTAAGTCTGGATTAGCGGAGAAGAGGTGAGGGTACTTGGGTCGCATTTCTACTTCTGCTTCCCAAGTAGCTCCCTCAATGGACTAATTTTTCCAAAGAACTTTGACTAGAGGGACCTCTTTGTTCCTCAGTCTTTAAATCTGGTAGTCAAGAATTTTGACTGGAATCTCTTCCAAAGAGAGGTTGTTTTAAATGTCAATGTCCTCAACAGGGACTATTACTACTTGGTCACCTATGCATTTCTTAAGCAAAGAGACATGAAAGATCGAATGCACTGAAGCTAGATCTGAAAGTAACTTGTGATCATAAGCTACTTTACAAAAGTAACTGAGAATTTTAAAGGGACCGATATATTAGGGAATGAGTTTTCCCTTCTTTTTGAACCTCTTCACTCCCTTCATGAGAGAGATTTTCAAACACACAGAATTTTTAACCTTATCTCGAGATTCTTTCTGAACATGTATGAATGGGAATATGAGAGCATGGCTGAGTCTGTAACATGTGACCTGGACTGGGTATCGTTAACTGAACTGAGCCATTGAGAAAATCGCTTACGACTGATATTGGAGCTAGAGGGTCATCATATGGGTACCCATAACACCAAAATGAATTTGTTATGCGAAGAAAAATTAGAGGGTTTAGAGCATGATAGCCCGGGGTTTATAGAGCATCTCCCCCTTAGGACATTATGTCCCTAGAAGAATACTGGCTTTACTGAGATACTGAGGAAAATAGGTATGATGAACAGGGCACCTATGAATTAAATCATGACTGAATATCTGGGATCTAAAACAGAGGCATAATACATGAACTGAGCTGATCTTGCAACTACTGGGACTTTCTATCTTGGAATAGTTACATTCCTAAGATTTCTGGTAGTAGGACTAGGTGGAAAGATGGGAAACCACACCATATGAACTTTTTGCCTGATTGCTAAACTAAATTATTTCTTGATCGATCTATCTCATATTGAAAACTTATACTTAACTGAAGTACTTCTTCACCTGACCCTACTAAAAATATTTGCATGATCACTGAGCACGAATGCCTAAACATACTAACTTATCTGAATAACTGAATAACTGATAGCTGAATACTAGCTGCAAGATGGAACTATACTTAGTCTTGAATAACTGAACTGCAACTGCAGAGTATTATGCATAGGATATTAGGGTTGACTGAGTGATATAAGATAACTAAGCATAAATTAAGGGTAACTATATTATTTAAGAATGCAACACCAAGAGTACAACACAACTCTGGAATGGTCTTGTAAATTGAGGTACTGGAAGGTTAACAACTGAGTGACTAATAACTGTACGGTATGATTGAGTAAACCCAAAAATAAATTGAGTTACCGACCTGATTACTGGGCTAGCATTGGGACTGAGATTGTAACTAAGACGGTAATTGAGACTATAACTATAACTAAGGTTGTAGTTAGGACTAAATACTGGTTTCCGATAACTCAGGTTTAGATTGGCACTTAAGTACTGAATTTTGAAGGTTAAGTAATTAATAGCAGAAATTTATGGTTTTTAAGACTATCTAAGTCCTTTACTGATTTTGATTACTGAAATAACTCTGTAACTGAGACTCGAGGGATAGAAAATCATTCCAATGGATTCACCAAGGGATCTAAAATAAGGGTATACGTGACATAGTCTAAGTTTATTAATCATTAGGAGTGGAGCATGAGTTATGTGAGCTGAGCATAATTTAAAGTATGATATGAGTGTATGACTCATGAGCTGCATGACCCAAGTCTTAAATTTTTATACTCATGGAACATGATTTGTAACACTGAGTAAACTGGAACTCCTTATAATAGAAACTGTAAGTGTACATGATTTTCACTAACGTGCAAGAATATGAGTGATGATCATAGAGCTTATATGGGGCATGAATAGATATCATGATAAGTGATGGGTTTTGAGGGACTGTAATACTATTTTACAATGGTCTGCAAGATCACACTCATTTCAGGAATAGACAAGGATATAATCTATGAAGACTATGATGAACATGCCCAAGTACTAGTTGAACACTCGGTTCATCAAGTCTATGAAAGCTGTTGGGGCATTGGTAAGACCAAATGATATGACTAAGAATTTGAAGTCACCATACTGAGTTCAAAAATCCATTTTTGGAATGTCACCTTCTCTGACCGTGAGCTGATAATAGCCTGATCTGAGGTCTATCTTAGAGAAATTAACTGACACTCTAAAGTTGGTCAAACAAGTCATTGATTCTAGGAAGTGCATATTTGTTCTTGACCATAACTTTATTTAGCTGATAGTAATATATGTACATTCTGAGGGAACCATCTTTCTTTTGCATGAATAAGACTGGTGCACCTCATGGGGAAACACTAGGTCTGATGAATACCTCATCTAGGAGATCCTTCAATTGTTCTGTCAGTTCCCTAAGTTTTGTAGGTGCCATTCTGTATGGCAGAATAGATATAGGCTAAGTATCTAGAAGATGATCAATATCAAAGTCAATTTCCTTTTTAGGAGAAATCCCTAAAGATCTTCAGGAAAGACATCTGAATATTCATTCACGAATGGGACTGATTCTAGACTGGGAGTCTCAGAACTAGAGTCCTTAACACAAATAAGATGATAGACACATCCCTTAGATATTATTTTCCTAGCCCATAGGTAGAAAACGTACTGACCTTTGAATGATGAAATACCAGCCTTCCACTCAAGGACAAGATGATTTGTAAACTAAAACTAGATAATTCTATATCTACAATCGACTGTGGCATCGCAGGAATGAAGCCAATACATGCCGAGAATAACATTCAAAATCAGTCATCTCTAATTCGACTAAGTCTGTTGAAGTGACTTTTTGAGATACCATAATTGGGCGGTTCATGTATACCCACCGGTCAAAGATGGTTTTACCCACTGGGGTAGAGACTGTGAAGGGCTCTCCTAGAATTTTGAAATTAACTCTAAAATCAACTGCTATATAAAAAGTAACAAAAGACAAGGAAGCTCCTGGATCTAGTAAAGTATAAATATACAAGTGAAAGAACTACAATGTACCAATGACTACATTAGGAGAATTTTCCTTATCCTGTTAGAAGTGAAGAGCATAGAGTATATTTGGGAGTTGCCCATTGGTGGAACTAGATATGGCACCTTGCTAAGTTGGGCGATTGGACTGAACTGAAGGACGGTTATGCTAACTTCATGTACTAGCCTTCGGATAGTATCAGACTCTGTGACCTGACTAACCATATCTGAAGTAAACATCACTGCCAGGTCTGACAAACACCCTTGTGATGCTTGCCATAAGTTTGACAAAGGGGATCAGTCCGGGTCTTGAGGTTTAGGACCGAGCGCCATATCTCTAAATTTAGGAACTGGAGCACTGGCTGAGAAAGGAACCAGAGTGGATGCCTTTGGGAAAAACTAATAACAGTTACCACCCTCATACTTAGTGTAAGACCCTGTAAAGTTCCCTCATATTCTAAGCCTTTAGAGCATGTCAAGTGAAGTGTAATTTCAGTCCTAAAAGATTAAGAATTTACTTCCAAAGTGATTAAGTGTTTAAACCTTATTGAATTTTCCTAAAAATGACTTTTTATCATGTGTAAAATTGAATTATTTTTCCAATGATACCAATTTTGTCAAAATCCAACATCTAAAAAGAAACATATGGATATTTTATAGAAAGTAGTAAAATCGCACAGGTGCGATGGAGAAGGCCGACGAACCATCGCCCAAACTATCACAGAGGAGGTAGTAAGACCTCGTTCTAGTTAAGGGCAACGATAAGGTCGATGGACTATCGATACCTCAATAGAACGATGCACCCATTGTAGTAGATGAGATAGTGAATCGAGTTCTGGCCCAGGTGCGATGGTCAGGATCGACAAACTATTGGCCACTCGACAGACCATCGCACCCACCGTCGTATATTTCATTAAGTGATTTTAAGACGTTTTTAAAAAGGGCTCTTTGGTCTTTGTCCACCCTTTTAAAACCTTGATATACCCAACACGAATTAGATAACTTTATTATCTCCCAAAATATCTCCAAAGCTAGGGTTTATCTCTTAAGAACAAGAACAACTCCTTTCTTTAAGAACTCCAAAAATCCACCATAGCTTTCACAAATTGAGTCAAAAGTAGAGGTTCCCAAGATAAAAGTTCCAAGAACCCTTACTCAAAGTATGAAAAGAGAGTCTCAAGAAAACTTCTCCATCCACAAGTCATGATCTAAGGTATGTGGGGTTTGACCAAGGACACTTCTTTCGTCCTTGTACCCAAAAGTTGTTCTAATTTTGAGAGGATATGATTTTCTATGTTTTCTTATGAAATTGAAATATGGGTTTATACCCTATGTTGTTATTCCTTGAGATTTTAATAGTTCCAACGTTCTAGAAATTAAAATACATGAGTATGTTGAGATGTTTAAGGCAAAATACTTAAAATTCTAGATTTCTATATGATTTATGAATCTTTATGACACCTAGTATGCATTTTGATGAGTCATAACTTGAGATCGAATTATGGGTCGTTAAGCCCTGCTTGAGATATGAAATTTTATGAACTTTTATGCTATAAGCACCCATGAATTGAGTACTTTGAGATTATTGAGAAATATTTGTCCTTTTGGTCATAATAGAGTTGAAATCCACATTAAGTATGAGTTAAAGCAAATTGAAATATGTCTTGGTCTTCATTATTGACCCTTGCGTTATTTTGAGATGGATTTCGTAAGAGTTATGAGCTAAGTATGAGAGTAGTATTCAGCACCAAGTTGGGTATAATTCCAAGGTCTCTTACCCTAGAACTACATGCCATGATAAGTTTGAGATTTATGGGCGCAAGGCCGAGATGGTGATCACTAAAGATGAGGTTCTACTCTGATAGAAAGGATAGAACAACTCTCTCCAACGTGGGTGAGACGTTGTACTCCATGTAGCTCACATGATTTATGTTGGTTAGAAAACTCTCGTGTTCTAAGTGTCCGTAGTCTAAAACAGTTCCAGAGTTCCCAAGTTTTAAAAGTTTCTAAATGTTCTAAGTCCTTAAGTTTTAAAGAAGTCTTACTTTCCTAAAGATAAAAGCCCGAGTTTGAAATTATTGTTTAAAGCTTCTTTAAGCCTTGAAATACTGAGAATAAGTGGAGAGTATAGATTTTAAAGTTAAGTATAACGACTTACGATATTTGTGTTAGATGTTTCACTATTAATGATTTATGAGTTTTATATTCTAGACTTATTTAAGCTATATGAGTCACTCCTATTTGAATGTATGATTTTATTAAAGAGTATTGATATTGTTTTATGTAAATATATACACCCCCATATACTCATTACATTCCAAAAGTGCTGATCCACACATACTTTTGTGTGCTACATCGTCTCATAATGTAGGTACAGGTGCTCAGTCCCACCAGTGGCAATGATCTCTGAGCATCTCATCTACATCCTTTTCCTAGGTGAGTCCTCATGGTTTGAGGACCTCTATTTGTAGCTTTTCAACTTTCATAGTGTTTTGAGTATTACTTTCAGATCATTGTGAGTCAGTTGGGGGTCTGTCCCAAAGGTTCTCCAATTTGAGTAGTAGAGGCTTTGTCAGACTAAATTGTCAGTTAAAGTTGTGTTCTAAATTATCAGTATTCTTGCTATCTAGACCTTATTTCTGGTTATTTAGTATTATAGTTGACACAGTAAGGCATTATTGTTTATCTTATTTATCCTAAAGCAAGTGTTAGAAGTAGTTACAGGCTCAAAGGGTTAACTTAGGGCTACTTGTAGCCTTAAGCATCGTGTGACATCTCGGGATGAGATTTTGGGGCATTATAAACTTAGTATCAGACCCTAAGGTTTAAGGAGTCCTAGGTAGTATGACAAGCCATATTAAGTAGAGTCTTGATCATCGGTGTGTAGCATGCCACATAAATGAGCAACAGGCTATAAGATGTTTTTGGAAAAAAATATTTCTTTCTTTTAGATTCTATCATGCCTACAGTTGTTTCTCTTATCTATTAATTCATGCTTTCTTATTTCAAAAAATGCCTCCCTGAAGAACGAATGCCCACAGAAATAATAATGAGCAACCTCATCCTGTTGATCTCTTGAATGAGACTGTGTCTCATGCTAAGTTTAGGACAGCCTTTTAGGCGTTAGCCTAAGAAGTCACCACCAATGTTTAGGCTAATAAGTAGGCCACAGTTCTGAATCAGCAGGGAGGTGATTTAGCTACTACTATGATTCATGATTTTATGCGGATGAATCTACTTGAGTTTAATAGGTCTAAGGTATGTGAGGACCGACAGTTATACTTTGAGGAGGTGAGGAAGATCACACAGGTGATGTATGTTTCTGAGGAAAAAAGTGCTAAGCTGGCATCTTATAGGTTGAAAGACAATTCTTATAACTGGGTTATAGCATGGAGAAAGAGTAGAGGTGAGGATGCTTCCCCTATAACTTAGCAGGTATTCCAAGATGCATTCTTGGACAAGTTCTTCCCGCTTGAAATGAGGGAAGAAAATATTGAGAAGTTTATGAACTTGAGATAGGGTTCCATGACTGTTAAGAAATACTGCCTTAAGTTCAATCATTTGGCCAAGTATGCTCTTGATCTGATTACCGATACCCGAGCTAGTATAAGTAATTTTGTCACTGAGGTGTCTGGGTTGGTGTTAAAATAATGCAGAACTGTGATTCTAAATAGGGATATGGACCTATCCATATTGATAATACATGCACTACAGATAGAGATAGACAAGAAAAAAGAGAAGAATAGAGTGAGGGGTAACAAGAGGGCTAGATTCGAGCAGTATGAGTATAATTAGGCTAGATCCTATAGAGGGAACTGCCTAAAATTTCAGAGCCATTGTCTATGACAGTGCCTTCATCAGCTAGTGCTCCTGAGCCTAGAGGCAGGCAGGAGCAAGGGAATGGGTCTTCTTTGTCCCAATCCCAGAATAGTGAAATAAATAGACCTTGCTATCCTCCACCTAGCAAGTGTGGTAGGGACCATCCCAATGAGTGTTTAGCAGAATAGAGGGGTTATTTTGGTGGTGACAAACTGGGCCACAGACTTAGAGAGTGTCCGTATGCTAGGTAAGGGAACAGAGATGCCTGAACTCAGACACAGGCTACTAGTGCACTAGCTCCTATATCCCATCCCGCCCTTACTCAAGGTTCTTCATCTAGGACTGCTGGCGGTCAGTACTAGAATAGATTCTATGCTCTACCATCCCATCAGGAGTAGGAAGACTCTCCTAATTTTGTCACTGGTATGCTCCCTGTATTCCTCTTTATTATTTATGTGTTGTTGAACCTCGGGTCAAGTTTTTCTTATATGACCCCACTTGTTGCTATGACTTTTGAAATGATTCCTGAAAAGATTCTTAAGCCTTTCCTAGTTTCTACTCTAGTAGTGGAGTTAATTATTGCTAAGCAAGTGTATATAAATTATCATGTTATTGTTCTTCATAGAGT
>JAPEIP010000008.1:82470400-82521378 GCA_026120095.1 Capsicum chinense | reverse complement strand
AGTAGGAAGACTCTCCTAATTTTGTCACTGGTATGCTCCCTGTATTCCTCTTTATTATTTATGTGTTGTTGAACCTCGGGTCAAGTTTTTCTTATATGACCCCACTTGTTGCTATGACTTTTGAAATGATTCCTGAAAAGATTCTTAAGCCTTTCCTAGTTTCTACTCTAGTAGTGGAGTTAATTATTGCTAAGCAAGTGTATATAAATTATCATGTTATTGTTCTTCATAGAGTCATGCTTGCTAATTTGATAGAGTTGGACATGGTGGATTTTGACCTTATTATGGGTATGGATTGACTTCACTCTTATTATCCATCTATAGACTGTCATACCCATGTGGTTAAGTTTAGTTTCTTGATTAACTAGTTTTTAAGAGGTCCTAGAGTACAGTATCTTCCAAGAGTCATTTTATCTCTTATCTTAAAGCCAAAAAGATAATACCCAAAGGTTCCATCTATCCCCTAGTTAGAGTAAAAGAAACTAAGTCTGAGGCTCCAACTATTCAGTCAGTCAACATTGTTAATGAGTTCTTGATGTTTTTCTAGAAGATATCTCAGGGGTACTCGCGATAGAGAGATAGAATTCAACATTGACCTACTTCCCAAAACTCAACCTATTTCTATTTCTCCATACCGTGTGGCACCTGCAGAGCTTAAGCAGTTGAAATAGAAACTAAAAGATCTTTTAGATAAAGGTTTCATAAGGCCCAATGTCTCTTCTTGGGGAGCGCCCATCCTGTTCGTGCGAAAGAAATATTGTTCTTTGTCTATGTGCATTGACTATTGTCAGCTTAACAAGATCACAGTTATGAATAAGTACCCTCTTTAGAGAATTGATGACCTATTTGATCAGTTGTAAGGTGCAAGTTATTTCTCGAAGATTAACCTTAGATCCGACTATCATTAACTTAAAGAAAGGGACTGTGCTATCGCAAAGACAGCCTTCTGAACCCATTATGGTAACTTTAAGTTTCTACTCATCTCTTTCGGGCTAACCAATGCTCCAGCAGCTTTTATGGACCTCTTAAATTGAGTGTTCACATATTATCTTGATATGTTTGTTATTATGTTCATAGATGATATGCTTGTGTACTCCCGTACTAAGAATGACCATACGGACCATCTTGGAATTGTCTTGCAAACTTTTAGAGATCATCAACATTTTCCAAATTCATCAAGTGTGAATTTTAGCTTATCAGTAGCCTTTTTAGGTCAAATTATTTCAGCCAAATGTATTAGGGTTGATACCCTAAAGACAGAAGCTGTAACAATTTGGCCTAGACCTATATCTTCATCTGACATTAGGAGTTTCTTAGGTTTAGCTGGTTATTACCGCATTTTGTTGAAGGTTTCTCTTCCATTGTATCCCCTATGACCCGATTGACCCAAAAGAAAGTTAAGTTTCTTTTGTCAAATTCCTGTGAGAATAATTTTCAAGAGTTAAAGACTCGACTTACCTCATCCCTTGTGTTAACTTTGCCTGATGGTACGGATGGTTTTCTGGTGTATAGTGATACCTCTAGAGTTTGTTTGGGTTGTGTATTGATATAGAGAGGTAAGGTTATAGCCTATGCCTCTAGACTATTGAAGTCGTATGTAAATAATTACCCAACCCATGATCTTGAGTTAGCTATTGTGGTCTTTGCTTTAAAAATATAGAGACACTATCTATGTAGTGTTCATGTTGATGTGTTTACTGATCATAAGAGCCAACAGTATGTGTTTACTCAGAGGGAGTTAAATCTTAGACAAAGGAGATGGTTAAAGTTGCTAAAGAATTATGATATAAGTGCGCTATATTATCCGGGCAAGGCCAATGTAGTGGAAAATGCCCTTAGTAGGTTGTATATGGGTAGTTGCACTCATGTAGAGAAAGGTAAGAAAGAGTTAGCTTATGATATGCATTGTTTAGATAGACTGGGTGTTAGGTTGCTTAATTCAGCTAAGGGGAGTATCTAGGTGAAGAGTAGTTCTGAATCCTCTATATTTTTGGAAGTGAAGGAGAATCAAGACAGGGATCCTAGTTTGCACAAACTGAAGGAGTCAGCTAAAGACCAAGATGTAGAGGTTTTTTCCTAAGGGGGAGATGGCGTGTTGAGATTGCAAGGTAGATTATCTGTTTCGTGTGTTGATGATATAAGGTATAGTATTGTGGTTGAAGCATATGTAACATGGTATTCTATTCATCCAGGCGCTACCAAGATATACTGTGACTTGTGGGAAATTATTGGTGGAGTGTTATGGAAAAGGCTATAGCTGAGTTTGTAGCGAAGTGTGGAATGTCCAAACAGTTTAAGGTAGAGCACCAAAGACTTGATGGTGTGATACAAGAGTTTGGTATACCTACTTGGAAGTGGGAAGAGGTGAATATGGATTTTGTGACTCGTTTACCTCTTTCGCGTCGTCATCATGATTCTATTTGGGTGGTTGTGTACTGGTTGACTAAGTATGCACATCTCTTGCCCATGCATACATCTTATACAACTAATGATTATGCTAGAATATATATCCGAGAGTTATTTAGGTTGCATGGATTCCCATTGTATATCATTTTGGATAGGGGTAGTTAGTTCACTTTATAGATTTGGAGAGCTTTACATAAAGGTCTTGATACCCAAGTTCACCTGATTTCTACTTTTCATCCACAGATAGATGGTCAACATGAGAGGATTATCCAGACTTTGGAGGATATATTGAGAGCATGTGCTCTTGAATTCAAAGTTAGTTGGGATGAGCATTTACCATTGATAAAGTTTTCTTATAACAACAGTTATCATGGTAACATCAAGATGGCACCATTTGAGACCTTGTATGAGAGGAGATGTAGATCACCCATAGGTTAGTTTGAAAGGGGTTAACTTGCTTTTATTGGACCTGATGCAATATTTAACGCTATGGAGAAGGTGAGGTTGATTAGAGAAAGGTTGAAGACAGCTCAGAGTCATCAAAAGTCATACGCGAATGTGAGGGAAAGGATCTTGAGTTTGAGTTGGGTGACTTGGTGTACTTGAAGATTTCACCCATGAAAGAGGTGAAGTGGTTTGGCAAAATAGGGAAGCTTAGTCCCCGTTATTTTGGCCCTTATAGAGTTTTGAGTTTTTTTGGGAAAGTAACCTATGAGATTGAGTTGCCCGTAGAATTGTCAGCTCTCCATCCTATTTTTCATGTCTCCATGCTTATAAAGCATATTGGTAACTTTGTTGTAGTGGATCCTTAAGAAAGTCCTGTTATTCAGAACAGTCTTTCATTTGATGAGATCCCCATTGAGATCCTTGATTTCCAGATCTGTAGACTGAGGAACAAAGACGTTCCGTTGGTCAAAGTTTTGTGGCGGAACCATCCAGTTGAGAGTTCTACTTGGGAGGCAAAAGCAAACATGCCAGCCAAGTAGATGCACCTATTCTCTACGAGTTAAGATCTAGATGAAGATATTATTCATCCTTAATTCAGCACTTCTAATCTAAAGTTCATGTATGTATCTATTCTTACATGAATTCTTGCAATTTTTTAAGTTTTTAAGAGTTTAGAAAGATATGGAAACCGCTTAGCAAATTTCTTCAGCTATATGTACTCAATTGTATCTATGTTTTTAGCCTAACTAGCGACATTCAAGGATGAATGTTTCTCGGGGGGAGATATTGTAAGACCCTGAAAAGTTCCTTCGTAGTCTGAGCCTTTAGAGTGTGTCAAGTGAAGTGTAATTCTGACCCTAAAAGATTAAGGAGTGACTTCCAAAGTGATTAAGTGTTTAAACCTTGTTGAATTTTCCTAAAAATGACTTTTTATCGTGTGGAAAATTGAATTATCTCTTTAACGATACCCATTTAATCAAAATCTAACATCGGAATAGAAAGATATAGCCATTTTACAGAAAGCATTAAAATTATTCAGGTGCGATAAAGAGGGCCGATGACTGTCGAGCTTGCGATAGACCATCGCCTAAATCATCACAGAGGAGGTAGTGCGACCCCATTCTGTTTAAGCGCTATGGTAAGGTCGATGGAATGTTGATACCTCGATGGACCATCGCACCCAACGTCATGGATGAGATAGTGAACCGAGTTCTGGTCCAGGTGCGACGGTCAAGACCGACGGACCGTAGAGCCCTCGATGGACCGTCACACCCACCGTCGTATATTTTATTCAGTTATTTTGAGTCATTTTTAAAGAGTAATTTTTGTTCTTTTTCCATCCTTTTAACACCCTGATATACCCAACACGAATTAGATAACTTCATTATCTCCTGAAACATTTCCAAGCTAGGGTTTCTCTCTCAAGAACAAGAACAAATCCTTTCTTCAAGAACTCCAAGAATCCACCATAGCTTTCAGAAATTGATTTAAGAGTTAAGGTTTCCAAGACAAAATTTCCAAGGACCCTTACTCAACGTACAATAAGAGAGTCTCAAGCAAGCTTCTCCATCCACAAGTCCTAATCTAAGGTATGTGACGTTTGAACAAGGACACTTCTTTCGTTCTTGTGCACAAAAGTTGTTCTATTTATGAGAATATATGGTTTTCTATGTTTTCTTATGAAATTGAGGTATGGATTTGTACCCTATGTTGTTATTCCTTGAGATTTTAATAGCTCCAATGTTCTAGAAATTTAAACACATGAGTATGTTAAGATTTGTAAGGCAAAATGCTGAAAATTCCAGATTTCTATATGATTTATGAATCTTTATGACACCTAGTATGCATTTTGATGAGTCATAACTTAAGATTGAATTATGGGTCATTTAACCTTGCTTGAGATTTGAGATTCTATGAACTTTTGTGCTATAAGTACCCATGAATTAAGTACTTTGAGATTATTGAGAAAGATTTGGCATTTTGTTCATAATAGAGTTGAAATCCACATTGAGTATGATTTAAAGCAAACATAAATATGTCTTGGTCTTCATTATAGAGCCTTGAGTTCTTTTTAGGTGGATTTCCTGAGAGTTCTAAGCTTAGTATGGGATTAGTATTTAGCATCGAGTTGGGTTTAATTCTAATGTATCATACCCCAGAACTACGTGCCACCATATGTTTGAAATTTAGGGGCCCAAGGCCGAGATAGTGATTACTAAAGATGAGGTTCTACTCTGATGGGAAGGATAGAATAGGTCTCCCGAACATGGGCGAGATATTGGACTCCATGTAGCTCACATGGTTTATGTCGGTTAGAAGAAACTCCCGAGTTCCAAGTATCCCGAGTCTAAAAGAGTTTTACAGTTCCCAAGTGTTAAAAGTTTCTAAAAGTTCTAAGTCCTTAAGTTTTAAAGAAGTCTTACTTTCCTCAAGATAAAAGCCCAAGTTTGAAAGTATTGTTTAAAGCTTCTTTTAGCCTTCATGTACTAAGAATAAGAGGAGAATATAGATTTTAAATTTAAGTATAATGACTCACGAGATTTGTGTTACATGTTTCACTATTCATGATTTATGAGTTTTATATTCTAGACTTATTTAAGACATGTGAGTCATTCCTATTTGCATGCATGATTTTATTAAAGAGTATTGATATTGTTTTATGTAAATGCATACACCCCCATAAACTCTATACATTCCCAAAGTTTTGATCCACATATACGTCTGTGTGCTATATTGTCTCATAATATAGGTACTGGTGCTCAGTCCCAGCAGTGACAGTAATCTCCGAGCATCTCATCTACATCCTTGTCCTTGGTGAGTCCTCATGGTTCGTGGACCTATATTCACAACTTTTCTGCTTTCAAATTGTTATGAGTTTTACTTTCAGATCATTGCGAGTCAGTGGGGGGGTCTATCCCAATGGCTTTCCATATTGAGTAGTAGAGGCTTTGTTAGACTAGATTATCAGTTGAAGTTGTGTTCTAGACTTTCAGTATATTTGCAATGCACATATTGTTTCCAATTATTTTGGATTATAGTTGACACAGTAAGGAATCATTGTTTAACTTATTTGACCTAAAGTAAGTGTTAGAAGTAGTAACAGGATCAATGGGATAGCTTAGGGCTACTTGTATCCTTAAGCACCGTGTGACATCTCGGGATGAGATTTCGGGGCATTACACTTACGCTGAGCAAAATTAAAATTACTTGTTCTCGCTCTCTTATTTTCTTTCTTTGTATGCTTTCCCACCTCAATCTGCTGGTCATGAATCATAAGCCTGGTTGGGACAATAGCCTGCTGATTGCTCTAAGCTACTATTGATTAAGATAAGGTAAGGGACTCGGTTCTGAATTCTCCATTAAAGACTTGCTTATCCAAGGAATCTTCCTGAATGAGTGGAGGTGCTGACAGATTCTCAGTTCTCCTTTCGTTACTCCTTTTGGGAGGCATGTTCTGTAATGAAAGGGACAAATAAATTCGACTGAGAGTTAAATTTGAGCTCATGGCCACTGGCACGACATGATTACTGAAAGAAGGGAAACAGTTCCTAAAATATCTCATAGCCTCCTGTACATAAGTGTGGTGCACAACATACACATGCACAAAAAACTACTAGATGCAGCTTTACAGACTTCCTAGGACACTCTTGAACATTAGGCTCTAATACCAAGTTTGTAACACCCCAAATCTGGTACCCAGATCGCTACATGGTGCTCATGACTCCAAAGGACCACAAGCTAACCTATGAATGATATCTGTACATGAACACTGCATAATATATTGTATAAATGCGGAAATAAAGGTTGAAAGGCCGTAAGGTTCAAAACTGATAAAACATAACATCTAAAAGTATGGAATATCAATACCAAAACAAACTAAAACAAAACTGTCTGAACATACTTTAGTCAGAAAAACCTCTAAAACTAAACTCGTTTGAATAAGGAGTTGTTGGGATATGTCCCTAACTAACACCAACTACTGAAACAAACTAAGTAATGAAGAAATAAAATAATGATCATATCCTCGAAGGATGAGGGCTCACTGCTAAATCTGACTGCTGAACTAGAATGCTACTGATGTTGTAGAGCACATGCTTCTGAACCTATGGTATAAAATAAGACATGATAGCGCAAATGCATCAGTACCATTGAATATACTGGTATGCATGTGAGGTAGGCTGAATGCAAAAGCTTCAAATGCATGAACAATGCTAACTAACTGTATAACATAGATGTGAGAATACATGCATGAATTATTGACTGTAACTGAATTCATTATGTTACTGACTACTGAGTCTGATTACTGATAACATGAGTTACTAATAACTAATATAACTGATACTGAGCAACTATATCTAATAGTCTACATTCTGATAGAACTAGCTAAGTTCTATACTGTAATAAGTTGACTGTATCTGACAGTCCTAAAATTTGAAGGACTAATCTGAGTTATTTTACTGACACTGAGATTGTGGAAAGTACTCATCTAACTGACACATCCCAAATAATGAATTATAGCTGAGTTGAGGTTTGATCCGAAACCCCAATTGGATGGGTGTCAATACTGCGCCACTTGTAAATACAAGCTATGGGTAACCCTCATCTTTTACTGTCCGCAAAAGAGAACTGTGGGAACCTTATCTTACAGTGTTTATACACCTCATCAACCCTCATCTGTCAATGTTGATGTCTCAACCTATGCTGGATACATAGTTTTGGGATGTGAGGATTTCTTCTGAGGAACACACCCTCAATTGTCAGTGTGTCCTCATCCTTGGGTTCACTCGGTGCTAAATCCTACTCCCATCTGAATAAACAATGAACATGATTAACTAAAATAAAATTGACTGAGTTCATTGAGTTCCGTTAACTGATGGAATACTACTGAGATTATTTAATTTTTAAGCTTTCCGAGATTACAGGGATTACTGAGTTTACTAAGTTTTCCTGAGTCTCATGAGTGACTGAATTCTAGTGAACATGGCTTGACTGAGGATATCGTGAAAACATAACACTAGCTCTAGGCACACAGCTAAATTGTCAGGTACAAGTACCGCCATAACTTGATAGAAGGAAACTAACAAGGCATAACATTCTTGAATACATGACTAACATCAATAATCCATAATACAATAAGTTGGGGATTTGATGAAGTACATGGTTATCATAATTTTGTACATGGTAGGAATGCATATGCTCAATGTCATAATTTCATATTCTAACATCACGAGCATTCCAAAAAATATCTACATTGCACATCAATAGCATGGGAGTCATTTGAACATAAGTGTAAAATATGATCCATCACATACGTCACAATTGAGCTATATTATATAATTTCTAGTCTCTTAGGAATTTTATCAAACACTTAGGTTGCATGACTTAAGGCATGGCATAATCATCAAAATAACATATCATAACCAACTAAAATTCATGGTTTTCAATTCACATGCTAGCATATTATTTTATAAAAACACATAAAGTTTCCAATTTGGGAATCAGACAACAACCACATGAACATAATCAAACCATACCATGAACATCAAAATGCATAGTTTAAAACTTGATTCTTGCGCTTCATGGACAAAAGGAATACATGAACGAAAACTATGCATACCTTAGTTCTTGATTTCGCAAAGATTTACGATGGAATTTTCTTGTATTTGAATCCCTAATTGAAAACCCTAACTTATTCTTGAGAGAATTTTCAGAGAAGTGACTATATCTTGGTTGAATTGGGGCTAAATCCAGTGTTATAGGCTTATATAGGGGTGGAAAATACCCATTCTGCCCTTAAAATAACTCAAAAATGGGGTGTTTATGTCACTTGGGACCTAAGATATGCGGCATACAACTTATCGCGTAAGATAAGTTGTGAGTCGCACAACTCATGGAATAAGTTAGGTTGTGCGTCGCATAACTTATGGCATAACAATTCTAGTATCCTTAGGTGATTTGTTAGGCAACGCACTCCACTTTGCAAAGCCACAACTTCTTTCTCGGGTGTCGGATTTTTGTAAAATTGGTATCGTCTGAAAGCTAATTTGATCCTCTAAAATTTGGTGGGTTTAAATTTTCCAAAATACCACATATACATCAAGTTATGCTCATTCAAAGATGATTCTTGCGAAATTAATCACTAAAGCTTGATGGATTCCAAAGCTCTTAGCTTGGCTTACTCTAAGTGACTCTTATGAACACGCTTAACACATCATAAGCTCTCTTCTCACTAGGATGCTCATTGTAAGCCATGTACTCAAATATAAATCACGGTATAGGAGTTTTCATACATAGGAATAATGGTTCATTTTCTTTCTTAGAAAAATACGGGGTATTACAATTTATCTATTGTTTAATATTTTAAAAAGGGATCCATTTAAAAAATATATGTATTGAAAATAGATCTACCTCAATGTTTAAATTTATTTTTATAGTGGTTTCCTAAAGAGGTTTCTGAGTTCATTCGTCCACGCCCTATCAAGGTTTTGATCCATCCTAATAGCAATGAATGTAAAACATGTGTTGTCTTGGGTAGTAAGAACCGAAGAATATTTTTTCATTGATGGCATAAGTTCATTTAGGAGTCTCCTTTCCACGAAAATGTTGTACATGACATACTCATTTATGAAAGCTTGGGTGGATCATTAGGAATTATTGTTCTGAATATGAAACCTAGGTATAATGTTGATCCTTCTAGTTGTTATAGACGTGACATGACCCAACCTGGAGCCCTATCATAATGGGCGTCCCATGTTAGACCGGGCCAAGAGACAATCCTCGTTAACCAACCCTACCTTCAACCGCCTGCCCTGAATTGGCTGAATTTCAAATATACAGCAAGATAGCATAGTTATCCTGATTACAGACTTAGGATAGGTCTATTACCGAGATCGACCATGACGATTCCTACCATTACATACCAACTGTCCGATAACCAAAACCAAACAAACCATAATGAAACCTTAACCAAATAAGTTCCATTAATAATAAAATATATAATCCCAAAATGAAATACGATGGAACAATGAGAAATTTTGTCCAATGATGTCACCCCCAGTACCAATACTACTACTAAGGCCAACCACAATATCGATCCCTCAAATTTCAACCCATAGTAGTTCTACAAAAGTCTCCAACTAAAAGAATACAAATATCCAGTTGGGACATTCCCCTAACCATAGCCAAAACCAATATCCAAAAATAATCCAGAGTATGAAATAAAATCCATGAAATAGAGCCTTCCGAATAAATGGAAGCTCACCACTTCAATCAAAAGTTGACCCCGAGTGTCTGAATACTATGCAGGAGGAGTAGAATGGTTGGTTCCTGTAACACGTGGGGATATAGCTATCAAAATATGTGTTAGCGAGAGAACGCTAGCATAAACTCAATATAAGGATAAAATAATGCCAATTATAAAAACAAGTAAAACCATCCATATGCATACAAACCATATACATATTTAATGTATATATGTGTATATACATATATAACCATGCCTGGAAAGGGAACCTGGTTTAGTGTGCCATTAAAACTTCTACTTGGGTTGTGTAGCTTTGCCGTCCCAAAACCATCCACGGGCTATATGGGTTAAGCTATCCCTATTGAAAGTGCCTCAGTACATGAAGCCGCATAACCAGAGAAAAGAACCTTGGATGACTAGTAAATCCCCCCCAAAATATAAAGTGTGACATCATGCATAAGGTCACTAGGACCAGACCTTACATCGGCAAATATGAGTTTCCAGTTTTGATCCCCCCGGGACCTCCACCTTCCATGATGTTGCTACGCACTTCCGATTAAGCCAAATTCAAACCATTACCAAACAACCAAACCATTATCTATTTATTATTAACCAAGTCCATTAGTAGTGATATCATCATACCGAGTATAACTTTCAAGTATTGTCCTCAGCCAAACCTTTTTGAGATCAAGGGATTCCCATGTACACATAGATCATATTGTATATTAACTTGGGGGATTCCCATGTACCCCAAAAGTATGTTTATTAAACTAAACCATTTCAAAACCATTTAAATCATTTAGTGTTCTATTACTAAGTTTAAATCATGCATAAGTTCCATTGTAAAACCAATAATAGAGTGAAAGCATAGTATTTTCAAAACCAAAGTCTATTACCAAACCATTCCCATCCAACTAAGTATTCAAAATAACCATTAATGCATACAAAAGCATAATTAAAACATGGGAAAACTATAACAAAGCATTTATAACCTGAAACCCCAAATTATATTTGAAAACCCAAAATCATACATAATTTAAATCATGAAATAATTGTGTAAAGCCACGCCTTTAGTTAGAACTAACAATGGGGGAAGAGAACATGCCTTAGAAAAAGATGACGATGGAGAGAAATTACCATGACAAACCCTAATTTACTCCTTAAGATGTAACCCTAGATTCCTTTGCCCAAGAACCCTAAAGAGGATTTAAGAGTGTTTTTAAATTGTTTAAGGATAGAATAATAGGGAAAATAACCTCCTAAGTGCAATTTAAGTCATAGAACCTAAAAAGGATAAGAAGAGAAATGTCCAGATTTCCCTCACTTAAATTGCATTTAATTCCTGTCATAGTGTACGACTAACCCTAATGAGTCGTACCCATCATGTACGAGTGGTACCCACCTTTCTTACCCTAGGGTTTCCTTCTTGTACCCAACACTGTCCAAGGTGAGACACACCCAAACCTAAGTCATATCCAAGTGTAAAACTATTTCCCACAATCTGTACTGCTACCAGAATAGAATCTTAGAAGGTTTGAACATTGACCACCATACTAGTCTTGGGTACAGCTCGTACCCTAGCTTACGGCTCATGGTGAGCCACTCAAACTCAGATCCAACATAAGTTATCAAGTCCAAAGTTAAATGAAGACACCAAACAACTCATATCAAACTATACGACTAGTACCACCCAAATCCTGCCCATTCCAGTAACTACATCCATCCCACCAACAAACACTGGTCACCATACGACTAGACCATACCACCCATACTTAAGTGTACAACTCGTTCCCTTAAGTCATATTTTTACTAGAAACCAAAAATCAAGTGATTTTCTAGGTCCAGAAAATCAAGTGTGTAGGAGTAACCACACACACGAGTCATATGCATTGTAAAATATATTCTCAATATTTAACAATGTTTGAAAATAAGGATTCAAAGATCTTAATCTTTCCTTTAACAAACTCAAAAAATAAAGATGTGTTGAAGAACACATACCTTTCGCACGAATCCTAGGAGCAGAAAACATGTGTGGATACTTGGACTTCATTTCCTCCTACACTTCCCATATAGCTTCTTCCACCTTATGGTTCCGTCAAAGAACCTTAACCGAAGCCACATTCTTCATTCACAACTAATGAACCTTCCTATCCAAGATCTCAATCGAGACTTCTTTATAAGATAGAGAGTCTGAGATACCCAACCCCTCCAAAGGAACAATCGAAGTAGGATCACAAATGCACTTTCTCAACATAGAAACATGAAATACCAGATAAATGAAGCTCAACCTAGAAAGCAACGTCCATTTTATAAGCCACATTACCAACCCTTCGCATAACCACATAAGGACCAACATACCGGGGACTAAGCTTCCCCTTTTTACTAAACTATATTACTCCCTTCATGTGAGATACCTTTAAGAACACCCAATACCGAACCTCAAACTCCAAGTCTCTACGTCTTACATCTGCATAGGACTTTTGGTGAATTTGGGCAGCCCTAAGCCTATCACAAATCACATTCACCTTTTTTATGTCCTAATAGATAAAATCAAGATCGAACATATCTGCCTCAGTGAGATCGAACCAACCAATAGGAGATATATACCTTCTACCATACAATGATTCAAAAGAGGTCATACCAATGCTAACATCGGCAGATGTTTAACCCAACTACTTCCATAATTAATGACACATTCCTAAAGCATATCCTCTAATGTTATAAATTATCCTCTTTGCTTGCTCATTCGACTGCGGATGGAAAGTGGTACTCAGTATAACCTTAGTACACAATCTCTTCTGGAAGGACCACCAAAAATAAGATGAAAATTATGTACCTTAATAAGATATAATCCAAGTAGGTACCCCGTGTAGCTTCACAATCTACTGAATATATAAATTTGCATAATCCACCGCTGAAAAGGTAGTCCTTACTGGCAAGAAGTGAGCATATTTCGCCTTCCTATCCACGATAACCCAAATCTAATCTAATTGGTTCCGAGACTAAGGAAGACCGATAATGAAATCCATATTGATTATCTCTTATTTTCATTCAAACAAATCTATTTCTTTGTACAACCTATCAAGTCTCATATGCTCAACTTTTACTTATTGACACACTATGCACTTGGCTACGAAATAAACCACGTCCCTTTTTATACCATTCCACTAATATATCTCCTTGACATCATGATACATTTTCATCAAGAAGGATGAACAACGTAGCACAATTTATGTGCCTTATCCAAAATCCTTTGCTGCAATTCATTGGCATCCGGAACACATAACTTCCCTTGGTACTGCAAATTAACGTCACCACAGATCTCGAACACCATTTCCTTCTACATACCAACATTACTCTTAATTTTCATCAAGGTAAGATCTAGCACTTGCTTCTCCTTAAAATCTGCACCAAGAGACGACCAAACCACTTCTTGTACCATCACACCACCATCCTCCGAGTCCAAAAGACGAACTCCAAGATTATACAAGTGGTGAAGATTTTTCACCAATTCCCGCTTTTATTTGTCCTCATGAGCCAAACTCTCCATGGATAACATACTAAGAGCATCAACAACCATGTTATCCTTACCTAGGTGATTGTGAAGACTCATGTCATAGTCCTTGAGAAGCTCCACCAATCTCCTTTGCCTGAGATTTAGCTCCATCTAATTGAACACATACTGTATACTCTTATGATCAGAAAAGATGTCAACGTCAACTCTATACGAATAATGCCACCAAATTTTCAAAGCAAAAACCATCACCACTAGCTTCAAATTATAGGTAGGATAATTCCTCTCATGTACCTGATCTACCTAGAAAGATAGGAAATCACCTTCTTATGCTACATCAACACACAATCGAGCCCTGCTCAAGACGTATTACAATGAACTACAAACCTCTTACTGCCCTCAAGCAATGTCAAAACTAGTGAAAAAGTTAGCTTATCTTTTAACTTATCAAAACTCCCCTCTCAAGAATCCGACCAATTAAACTTCACCTTTTTCAGAGTCAACTTAGTCAAAGGAGCAACTATCATTGAAAAGCTTTCCACAAACTGCCAATAATACCCAAAAAAAACCCCAAAAAGCTCTGAATATTGGTTAGAGTTAAGGGCCGTAGAAACCTTTTAACTATAACCACCTTTTTAGGATCCACCATGATCCCTCGCTAGAAATAATATGACCAAGAAAAGTCACAGCATTCGACCAAAACTTATATTTAGAGAACTTGGCATACAACTGTTGTTCCTTTAAAGTCTACAATACCACATAGTGATGATTAGCATCATGCACTTCACTCTTGGAATAAACCAGAATGTTATCAATAAACATAATGATAGAGAGATCCAAAATTTCCCTGAAAACCCTATTCATCATTTTCATAATTACTGTCGGATCATTAGTCATACCAAATTACATCACAGAGAATTTAAAGTACCCATACTGAGTCTGAAAAGCCATTAGAGATATCCTACTTCCTAATCTTAAGGCAATGGTACCCTGACTGAAGATCTATCTTAGAGAAAAACTTGGCACATTATAACTTAACAAACAAGTCATCAATCCTTGGATGAGGATACTTGTTCTTGACCATCACCTTATTCAACTATCGATTACGAATGCACATCCAAAGGTAACCTTCCTTCTTAGGAAAGAACAACACCGGTGCACACCACAGGGATGCACTAGGATGAGTAAACCCCTTATCCAGAAGATCCTTAAGTTATTTCTTGAGTTCCCTCAACTCAGTCGGAGCCATTCTCTAAGTAGGAATAGATATTGGACAAGTATCCAGAACCAAATCAGTACCAAACTCTATTTTCCTATCCAAAAGAACACCAGGAAGATCATTCAAAAAGACCTCAGGAAACTCATTTACTATAAGAATCAAATAAAAAGAATGACTCTTTGAGTTAGAATATTTAACCCAAACTAAATGATAAAGACAACCTTTAGATATTAACCTCCAAGCTCTAAGATAAGAAATAGACCTCCCCCTAGGAGCTTGGGAACCACCATCCCACTTTATAGCCAGTTCACCAGGGAAACTAAAGACAACTTTATGGGTTCGACAATCCAATGATGCATAACAAGAGTGTAACCAATCCATTCCCAGAATGAGATGAAAGATTACCATATCTAATTTAAACAAATCCATCAAAGTCAGCCTACCATCCCAAGTGATAAAGACAACCTTTAGATAAAGCCTACCATCCCAACAGATACCACACACCTATAGACTCTCAGAGCTAATCGAGTCACCTTCCAGGGTAGAAAAAAAGGATCTAAAACAACCTAAGGATCAAAACATATACATACAGCCATGAATGGGGTCACATAGGAAAGAGTGGACCCCAGATCAAGCAGAAAATACATGTCACTAGAAAATACTATAATGTACCAATAATGACATCAGGTGATGCCTTAGATTCATGTCGAGATGCAAGAACATATAACCTATTCTGTCCTATTATAATACCAAATATAGAAGAAGACACAGAAGTTTCACTACTAGGCATAGAAGCAGAAGATGAAGTAACTGAAGCTTTGATCGCTCTCGAAGCTCTCTTACCAACTGGATAATTCTTGAGCATATTTCCTGGCTGGACACATTTAAAACACTTACACCTGCTTTTGTCATAATAGTCTAGATGAGGACAATTATAGAACTGGAAAGGAGGGCCTGAAGAAGCCGATTGACCCCCACTCGACTGAGATTGAGCAACATGTGCTCAAAAATTATCACCACCTCATGGATGCCTATCACCCAACTACCTTGGGTAAGGAACGCTAGTAGTAGAGAAGGAATAAGAACTCCCTCATTTCTTCTCTATTCATTTACCTTCATCCCGACCACCTTAATGTTGAGCACCACTCTACTAAAAAAATCCTCTCCTTTTACCCTGCCTTTTCCCAAACTATGTCTGTTTTCTATTTTAATCTTCCACTTACTGCATGTGGACAACCAACCTCAAAATATCTATATTCTTGACCAGCAAAGTATTCTTGCTTTCAAGGATCAGATCCCCAAATACCGTAGAAGTGAAATTTCTCTTTCCCATCCTCATGTCAGCCACCAAATCAGGAGCATACCTTGAAAACTGATGAAACTTCAAGGTATATTCCTTAACAGACATCTTACTTTGCTTGAGATTCACAAACTCTTACATCTTCTCTTCTCCCATCTCCTAAGGAAGAAAATGATCCAAAAAAGTATTAGAAAAAGAAACCCATAAGGACAAGTCCTCCACATTACCTCTATACCTATCCCACTTTTCGTACCATTGGTATAAAACATTCTTGAGTTGATAAGCTACAAAGTTTACACCTTCCATATTAGTATCCCTCATTACCCTAAATATCTTCTCCATTTTATCCAACAAACCCTGAGGATCCTCCTCAACCTTCAAACTAATAAAAGTAGGAGGATTCGGCTTCATGAACTAGAAAACCTTTATGGCCTCAGCAGACAACCCAGAAGACACATCCCACTCAGCTTGAGCAGCAACCAATTAATCAATAGTATGAATAGACTGGTAAAATTCTGCATTAGTCAGCTCACTCTCAAGAGGTCTAGCAGCAACCAGAGAAACTCCAGAACAGTCATGGATAGGACCCTAAGAACAAGTGCAAAATCTAGGTATAGGACGTACCCTATCAATATCATCCCCAAAAGGGACATTTGAATTTGCTTATGTTCCAGATTGTCAAGGCATGATCTCAAAAGTAAACAACAAAGAAGTGGAGAAGAATTCTAGGACTTAAACTCAAAGCTTGAAAATATAATAGAAAGAAAGCAAGATATTCCTAAATTCCCCATAGCCTCTTTCTTATGAGTGTGGTGTACTACACACCCCTAAAAACACTCTACCTGACACCAGTTTGTGGACTCCCAATTGACCATGAACATAAAACTCTGATACCAACTTGACATGACCCGACCCGAGGTCTTATTGTAATGGGTGCTCTAAGTCCAACTAGGACCAAAGACTACCCCTATTTCGAAACCAACCTCCCATTGCGTACCCTGAATTGGCTGAATTTTGAATATATAACAAGATAAAGTAACTATCCTTATTATAGATAATGGGATAGGTATATTACCGAGATAGGCCCAACCAAGTTTGATCATCTTATACCAACCGTTCGATAACAAAAACCAACCAAGCCATAATCCAACCATAAATAAATAAGTTTTATTATTAATTAAATATATAATCCCAAAATGAAATATGATGGAACAGTAAAAAATTTTGTCGATTGATGTTATCCCCAATACCAATACCAATACTAAGGTTGACCCCAATACCGATCTCGCCCATTCAAACCCATAGTTGTTCCACAAATTCCTCTAATCAAGAGAATACAAATATATGATTGGTACATGCCCACAACCCTAGCCAAAACTAATATCCATAAATAATCCAGTGTATGAAATAACATCCGTGAAATGGAGCCTTCCAAATAGATAGAAGACCACAACTTCAATCCAAAGCTGACCCTCGAGTGTCTGAATGCTAAGAAGGAGGAGTAGAATGTCCGATTATAGCATCATGTAGGGATACAGCCACCCAAAGATGTGTTAGCAGGTGAACGCTAGCATGAACTCAAGATAAGGATTAAATAATTCCAATTATAAAACCAAGTTAAACTATTAATATGGACACATACCATACATATATATATAAACATGTCGGGAAAAGGAATCGACTTTAGCATGCCATTAAAACTTTTACCTAGGTCGTGTAGCTTTGTCATCCTAAAACAACCCATGGGCTATATGGGTTCAACTCCCTCTACTGAAAGGGCACCAGTGCGTGAAGTCGCACAACCAGAGAAAAGAACCCAGGAGGACTAGTATATCTCCCAAAATATAAAGTGTGATATCATGCACATGGTCACTAGGACCAATCATAACATCGGCAAATATTAGTTTCCAGTTTTGATCCCCCTGGACCTCCACATTCCACAACTTTGCTACATCACCTCTCTTAAGCCCAATTAAAACCATTACCAAATAATCAAGCCATTGTCCATTTATGATTAACCAAGGCCATAAGTAGTAGTATCATCTTACCGACTTTTACATGCAAGTATTGTCCTTAGCCAAACCTTTTTGTGATCAAAGGATTCCCATGTACCCATAGATCATATTATCCAATTAACTTGGCGGTTTCCCATGTATCCCAAAAGTAGGTTTATTAAGCCAAACCATTCCAAAACCATTAAACTCATTTAGGGTTCCATTACCAATTTTAAATCATGCATAAATTCCATTGAAAAACCATTATTATAGTGAAAGAATTGTTATAAGCATTTTATCAAATACATTGGGGACATATTATTTCAAAAACCAAAGTCCATTACCAAATAACCATTCCCATGCAACCAATTATCCAAAACCACTATTAATGCATATAAAAGCATAATTAAAATATGGGAAAACCATAACCAAGCATTTATAACCAAAACTCCTAAATTATATTTGAAAACCCAAAAGTATAAAATATTTAAATCATGAAAAAATTGTATAAAACCATGCCTTTAGTTAGGAACAACAATGGAGGAAGAGAACATTCCTTCAAACAAGATGATAATGGAGAGAAATCACTAAGACAAGCCCTAATTTACTCCTTAAGATGAAACCCTAGCTTACTTTTCTAATGAACTCTATAGAGGATTTAAGAGTGTTTACAAGTGTTTAAGAATAGCATAATATAAGTGGTGAAATATCCAGATTGCTCTCACTTAAACTCAATTTAATTTACATTAGAGGGTATGACTGACCCTAAAGAGTTATACCCATCTTGTATGACTGTTACCTACCTCTTGCACCCTAGGCTTTCCCCTTTAGACTCAACACTGTCCAAAGTACAACACACCCAAACCCAAGGTGTATCCAAGTGTTCAACCAGTACCCATAAACTGTAACCTAGCAGAATAGAATCCTAGAATATTTGAACATTAACCACCATACGAATCTTGGGTATAACTCATACCCTAGCTTATGGCTCATGGTGAGCCACTCATACTTAGACCCAACCTAAGTTATCAAGTCCAAAGTCAAATGAAGAAACTAAACAACCCATATCCAACTATACTACTCGTACCACCCAAATCATACCCATTCTAGTAGCGGCATCCACCCTACCAACCTATACTGGTCAGCATATGAATGGACCATACCACCTGTGTACGACTCATTCCCCTAAGACATATCTTGCCCAAAAATCATAAATAAATGAAATTTTCTGAGGTCTAGAAAATAGGGTGTTTCAAGACAATATTATTTAACTTGTATTGTTGGTTTGAATGTTCTTTCTATTTTATATTTTTTTGTCTGTATCTTATTTTAGTCTAAAAATATAATTGATGTCATTATATAGTCTCATATATAACTTATGTCTAATTTGAAAAATATTTTTTTAAATTTTCTTCTGCATTGAATTATTTATAGTTCCTACTATCAAAAATATATAATTGAAAGTATTGCTATGAACATTGAACAGTTAATTGAAATTGGATATTCCATTTCACAAATTTCAAATCAGATGAACATTGAAAAAAAATATCCATAAAAATAATAGTAATATGAAAACTAAAGGAAACAACACCAAATGTGATTCTTCTTGCAAATTAGACAAAAATAATACTAAGAATGTTACCAGATCACAGAAATGGTGGTGATGAACTTGGAGGAGAAACAACATTATCAGGATATATTTCAAAGCACTCATATAACCTCTTTAATAATAATTTCATCCTTTCTCCTACAATATTAAGTTGATTCCACAATGACTTAAGATGATCTTCTGTCCTTTTCAATTTTTCAGATCATCAACTTTTTTGCTTATTTGTTCCCTATCCTCTTGCATCGTATTATACATTTCACTAGTGTACCAGAGTAGGGTTTGAATTTTAGTCTAATAAAAAACAATAAAAGTTAGTACATCTAAGAGATATGTGAATTAAAATAAAAAATTCATAGAAAAGATAGACAATTACAATTATTAACTTCATATGTTGAGGAATTAGAATTCCAATTATCTAGATGTTGTTTTGATCGGCACTAATACATCATTAGGTATTTTAAATAGGACCTAAATAATGAAAAAGGCAAATAGAATTTACCATTTTTAGTGTTAATTGATGAAGAAATTTAATCAAGCACCACTATCCAACGCTAGCTAATAGAGTGTCTTGGCAAGTAAACACATCATAAAGACTTCAGCTAACTTCCTCTTCCATCTCATGCAGTAAATTTAAGCTCTTTTTGTGAATATTTTTTGATTAAAATTTCATTAATTGAAAAAATCATAATTTACTTGACTATTTTTTGGATTCCTTTTTACTTTATCTTATATATATTTTTTGGATTTTTACAATTAATAAGTCATTCTCCCATATGATAATTACTGAGATTTTAAATTTAAAATCGAGCAATGTTTAAATCAATTTTTAGAAAAGAATATAAGAGACAGAATGAAAAATTAATTAAGAACATACTTACTTCAATCAAAACATAGCTATTCATTGATCAAAGGATGCTTTTGTTACATATACTAAATGGATGTTGATAAGCAAAATAACATCCATTCACAAAAACTAACCTTAACTACAAAGATGACTAGAAAATAGTAAGCAAAATAGAGGACTGCTAAAAACAACAAAACCCTAATTCTTCTATTCTAGAAGCCCATTGGGAAGACTACCCCGCAACTTACAAATCTCACAACTCAGCCTTTCTCTTGATGCGGAAACCTCCCACCTTATCTCATGAACAGTTTCTTTATGTTTCTTTACTGTATGCCTCAAAATTGCTAGGTCCCACACCGGATCTTCCATCACTACAATATTCATGAACTAAATAAAGTAATGAAAAAGTATAAATATAAAAAATAGAATTTCAAATTTAACAAAGCTCATATGATAAGATAACACATGTAAACAATGCTCTTGCAAACACTTACCTCTAGTGTATGTGATAGAAGTTTCATGTGATGTTGAGTTTCCTTAAAATATAAGTAGATTTGATGTGAAAGAAAAGAAAATGGCATGGGGTATTTATAATAGCGGATCGGATATGTAAGAATATACAAGTAGCATGATGATTCGACACTTTATATTTATTATTTAAATAATTAAAATTTACTTCCTGATTAATTTTTTTATTTTTAATTTAGTTGATTTTATTAGTGAACCATTGATTACTTGTGTGTCATGTTTATATATGATTGTGAAATTTCAAAACATAGTGTCTCCTTATAAAAATTTTCATATTAATTCGCCAATTTGGTCCGTTGAATACTTGTGTGTCATGTATATATATAATTGTGAAAGTTGAAAAAGCAGTGTCTACTTATTTTAATTTTTACATTAATTGGACAATTCATTAATTAAATTGTAGACATAAAAAAAAAAAGAAAATTAAACAAAATAAAGAAGTTTCATTCATCACCTTCTATTAATCACATTAGCCCAAGCAAAAAAATTGTACGAGAACAAAAAAAACAAAAAAAAGGCCATGCAACAAGGGCATGACAACAAAAAATAAGAAAAACAAAGACAACATAAAACATCATAACTAAGTCATGCAACAAGTGCATGGTAGAAAAAAAAAAAGGTTGGGCAGGTTACTAGGGGTTCAAGGGCTCTCCATGAGTTGGGAAGCAAGAATGTCATCCTTTATATCATTGGGGATCTTTGAATAAGCAAAACTGTAATCCAACAGTTCCTTAGGGGACTTTTAATCAAAATGATGAAGAACGAAAATGGACATTTTTGAAATCATTGGACTTGGATGCATAGGATTCGCTTGGGGTAGTAGTTTCATCTCATATAATGATGACAGGGGGCGGGAAAGTTTACTAGCATCCAAACACCCTTGTGAGTAGGAATGGGTCACTCAGAATGAGTCTTGTGACCCCCTCGTATCCTTGGTCCCTCACTAGCCTAATAAAAAACTCACTTACGTCCACATGACGTACGTCATATGAGTCTTTAATGGAGTTGTAAAGAACTTTTAATATTTTCAGATTCGGGACAACACTTGACTCCTCAAACAATCTTCTTTTGGGTGGGGTTTTCTCCATATTTTAAATCTAAAATCACAAGATATTTCATAGGAAAGTAGTATTTATGTGTTTAACACATTACATGTCTCTAACAATTATATAGTAGTAATAAGAATACTTCTTGAAGTAGTATGGACCGATCAAAATCAAATAATTTGAATTAAATATTATGTTTTCTAGAGTACACCAAACGTGCCCAATCAACATCCATGATTGTGGCTTGCTTGCCTTGGAAATGAATGCTAAATGATTAGGTTGTTTTTGGATGCTTAATTTACCTTCTAATTGATCCTGAAGTAGTAATAGAGCATGAAAATATTTTCTCTCACATAGTTAAATAGTAATTTTTATCAGGCTAAATCAAAAATAAAAAAATCTGAAAGAAATTTATTTTATGCATAAACGAAAAATATAAAAAAATAATTGTCTATAATTTTATTCAAAATTTTATGCTGAAATAATTTAATTTAAAGAAATAAAAATGTTGTCATTAGTGGTACAAGTCTAATTCTGGTACAATTTTAGGTTAACTAAAACATTATACCATGGTAAATTTATCCTTAGTCGAGACTCAAACTGGTAAATGAATATTTTTCCTTTAAAGACATATTATATCATGGTTAATATCAAACTATTTTTAAAATAATACAAAAAAAATCTCTAAACCGATAAATTGATTTTGATACTTTCCTCTTCAATTTTATGCAAAAATAAAGTTTTAAAAGAAAAAATTATATTAATACATCACCAACCCTAAACCCCTAAGAAATTTACAAGTGATAGATTTTTTCTAGATTAACTAAGTGCCAACTATTAACCAATGGACATTCTGCAGTCATTATGGCATGCTTGCATTGAAATTCTGGAGTGAGAATTACATCTAAAAAGTACATTAATTACACCTATTTACGTGGACTTTAATGTACCACCTATTTTTACCTAGAGAACTTTGAGTTGCATATAGACCGTTGAGTTAATAGTAAACTTTTGGTAAATTTTATGGATAAAATTATGCTGAGTTTCATATAAACGAGTTGCATCTAGTAAGTGTTACTAATTCATTTGAGTTAATAGTTAATTTTTTGAAAAAAAAAATTGATAAAATTAAGCTACTGAATTAAGGGGAGGGGGGGTAATGATTTATTTAAAATAATTGTGATTTAATATGAAAAAAATTACTCCACAACTAGGAGTCGAACCCGTGATCTAAGAAAGTTTAACTTAACAAATGACCAATTGGATGGAATAGCCTCTTTTTCTATTACTTGATATGTTCATAATTATATTATTAAACTGTCACGACCCGAACCGAGGCCCTGGTCTTGACGAGCATCCCGAACCATGACGGCCCGGACATCCTTCTAACTTGAAATAATATACATCATTCATACATAAACAAGGAAATACAGAAATTTTAGAAAGGCGGAATCATGGTCATAAATCTGATATGAATTTAGCAATTAAGTACGAAATCCAAAACTAACTAGCAATATCTGCAAACTATCTATAAAATCTCTATTACATGATCACTAACACAATACAAAAATTGGGATAAGGTCCCCAGTAGACCAAAACCATATTTAATAATAGTTTTCTGAAAGTAAACACGCCTTTTAGATTAAAGAAGGCTCACCAACTGGACGTTACAACTCTGTCTGATAAAATCTATTGCTTTTCTGGACCCTTAGACTGAGCCTCAGGTATGCAAAGTAATCCAAAATAAAACTTTTATATAAGTAAAATAGTGGAGAGCAATTTGTTAATACATCATGCATAAACAGTTCTCCAAAAACATAGGCACTTTCTGAAAATCATAAGTCATTCTTGCCAATACACTGTCTGTTCTTTGTATTACTTCTGAGTTAGGTGGTATGCCCCTACAATTCTAAAATTCACGGGTTGTATGATATCTGCCATTAACTCGGTACGGAAGGCCCCAACCCGAGTGTGCCACAAGGGTTGGAGTTTCTATTTCTTATATGCCACACGACACTAGGCCAGCGTAATGTAATCTACCCGTATCGACAAATCATGGTTTCGGGCAATGAGTTGTCTGAACTCATGCCTACTTCGGGAAACCACCTAACGTCGCTTTATGCTCAGTTTTAACTACTTCTAAACATACATCATTCCAAATCTTAATATCTAAAAGTCTGATTTTAAACATGCATTCTATTTTGTTCTGAATTATCATGAAATAATCTGAATTGGTGTCGTCACACCAAGACTTGCAAGTCCTATTTCTGAGCCATAGTACAATAAGCCTAATCTTTCATTAAAACATAGTTTAGAACACCCAAACATGTAAATAGTATAAGAGATTTCATTTTCTGAAGCATAAATCAAAACTATGCAAGAATCCATTAAACATATGCTGGTCATGTGCTTTTGGCAAAATCATGCACTTTTTCATTATATGAATATTTTCAACATTTATCAACACAACTACCCTCTCTTTTGAAATTCAAATCTTAATCCAATCATAGCACAATTCAAGGCATTTTAAACCATGTTTTTCAAGGATGCATTCAAAACATCTGTAGCATATGATAAGTAAAGGAAAATCAAAACAAGAGAGGGATTTTACATAGGTCATGCTCTCAATTAAATCATCAATCTTAAAACACAAGCATACTTATATATGCAATTTCAAATCAATGTGGGGAAAGGTCAAAAGACCAAAATAATACCATCGAGATTTCTAAAACATGGATGTATTCGTAAATCTGAAAACTCCTTTCTTGAAATCATGATTTCTATGCCCATGAGATTTTAGAAAAACCCTGCGTACCTCGATTAAGAGGAATAATGGCTGATCCTTGAAGCCTATGGTTTGGGGATTCCAAATCTCCGATTAATTTCAAAAATCCACGATTGAATCTTAAGTTTTTTGGAGGAGAAGCATATGAACTAGGTTTTTTGTTTTGAGGGAAATCTTGAGAATGTCTTATATTATGCTTGTTGAGGTCTTAAATCTCCTGTTTGGATGTTTTAAGAGACTTGGTAAAATTCCAAACTACCCTTGTTAACTTCTGAATGAAACTGAAAAAATTTAAATTGGGAACCCGATCTTATGGGCCACCGCGATGCGCCACTATCACGGTGGCTCACTAGAAATTGACGAATGGGAATTTGGCCCACTCCACGATATGCCGACATCATGTAGTCTCATTGAAAATTGACCATCATCATTTACACCCTTTTCACGACACACCAAGGACAGGAATGATGGTGTTTTACAATTAGGACTTAAATTAACCATAACTCCTTCACCGCGTGTCTGTTTTGGATTAATCTTATGTCGACAGAATACTTATTCGATCATGTACGTAATGAAAAGTTAAAACCTAAGGAATTCCACAGATAAATAAGTATAAATCAATCTAGAAGCCAATGCTTGATACTTTAGCGATAAAAATTCAGCTAGGAAAATCTTCGGGGTGTTACAATATCCCCCCTTGGGAACATTCATCCCCAAATATTGATGCGGGACACAGACAAGCATAATTTAAAGTATACTAAGGAATAGAAAGAATAAGGCAAGGATTGTACCATCCAATTCATCATCCATTGGATAAAAAAGATTTGGGTATCTAGCTCTCATGTCAACTTCTGATTTCCAAGTTGCTTCTTCAATTTTCTGATTTCTCCATAATACTTTAACTAAGGCTATCTCATTGTTCCTCAATCTTCTTACCTGGCGATCTAAAATTTCTACAGGCTCTTCTTTATAAGATAAGGAGTTTGTCACTTTGATTTCTTTGATAGGAAATACTAAAGAATTGTCTCTCATCCCTTTCTTCAACATAGATATATGAAATACCAGATGAACAAAACCCAAACTGGCAGACAATTCCAACTCATACGCAACACCACCTATCTTTATCACAATATGGCATGGCCCTACATAGCAAGGACTCAGCTTACCTTTCTTCATGAATCACATAACTCCCTTTATAGGAGAAACCTTGAGAAACACCCAATCTCTAACCTCAAACTGTAGATCTATTCTCTTAACATCGGCGTAGGATTTCTGATGTGTTTGAGCTATCTTAAGTCATTCTCTAATATATTTCACATCCTCCATTACCTGATGAACAAGATCAGGCCCAAATATTTGCGTCTCACCTACTTCATACCACCCTATTGGTGACATGCATCTTCTCCTATACAATGCCTTAAATGGATCCATTATAATACTGGAATGGAAACTATTATTATACGTGAACTCTATCAGGGGTAGGTGTTCCACCCAACTACCTTTAAAATCAATCACACATGCCCTCAATATGTCATCAAGGGTCTGAGTGATGCGCTCAGCCTGCCCATCAGTCTGAGGGTGAAAAGTAGTACTTAGGTTCACTTGGGTACCTAAACCTCTCTAAAAGATCTCCAAAACTGTGAAGAAAATTATGTACCTCAGTCGGATATGATCGACACATGTACCCCATGCCAACTAACTATTTCTGCAATGAAAAGCTTGGCATAATTCTCTCCCATGTAATTAGTCCTGACAGGTAGAAACTGAGCTGACTTGGTCAGCCTGTCTACAATCACCCAAATGGAATCATACTGGTTTCGGGACCTCGGAAGTCCTGTAATGAAGTCCATACTAATCATCTCCTACTTTCACAAAGGTAAAGCTATCTCTTGAGAAAAACCACCTGGCATATGTTTCACTTTAACTTGTTGATAATTCAAACACTTGGAAACATAGTTAGCCATACCACGCTTCATATTATTCCACCAATAAAGTGTTTTCAAATTATGATACATCTTAGTAGAGCCAGCTAAACTACATACTTCAACGTGTGAGATTCATCAAGGATTCTCTTCCATAAACCATCAACATCTGGTACCACATAATCTACCCTGATACCTCAAAATACTATCACCACTAATTTTTTAGGACATCACCTTCTGTTGACCCACATCTTTCTTCATCTGCATCAAGATGGGATCTTTAACTTTCTTCTCTTTAACTTCTACACAAAGGGAAGATTTTTCTATCTCATGAACAACCACTCCTCCAGCCTCAAAATCCATAAGTCGCACTCTTAGATTTTTAAGTCGGTGAATATCCTTCACCATCTCCATTTTTTATTTCCCCATATGAGAAAAACTACCCATAGATAACATGTTGAGGGCGTCGGTTACCACATTCACCTTGCTCGGATGACAGTGCAGGCTCAAATCATAGTATTTTAAAAGTTCCAACCATTGCCTCTGCCCGAGATTCATTTCTTTCTGCGAGAAAATATACTGTAAACTTTTGGGGTCAGTAAATATATCAACATGTACCCCTTACAAATAGTGCCGCCAGTCTTAAGTACAAAAATCACAGCCGTTAACTCCAAGTCTTGAGTTTGATAGTTCCACTCATGCACCTTCAACTTCCTAGATGCATAAGCCACTACCTTACCATGCTGCATAAGAGCACACCCAAGTCTAACTCATGAAGCATCACAATATACAAAAACCCTTTTGTACCCTCCAAAAGAGCCAAAATAGGAGCAGTAGTAACTTGTCTTTCAACTTCTCAAAACTATTCTCACAAGAGTCAGGCCATAAAAACTTTACCTTTTTCTGAGTAAACTTAGTAAGTGGTGCAGCTATGGAAGAAAAACTCTCTATGAGCCTCCTGTAATAACCTTCCAAACCCAAGGAGCTATGAATATCGGTTGGAGTCGTGGTTCTGGGTCATTTTCTCACTACCTCAACCTTTTGGGGATCAACCTTAGTCCCCTCAATAGACACAATATGCCCCAAGAAAGCAATAGCATTTAACCAGAATTCACACTTGGAGAACTTAGCATACAACCTATGATCTTTAAGTGTCTGGAGGATAATTTGGAGGTAATTGACATGGTCCTCCACACTTTTGGAAAACATCAAGATATCATCAATGAAAACTATGACGAACAATTCTAGAAACTATCAAAAGACCCTATTCATTTGGTTCATGAATGTTGTAGGGGCATTTGTCAACCCGAAGGACATGACGAGGGATTAATAATGGCCATATCTGGTTCAGAAAGTTGTCTTGGGAATGTCTGACTCCCTAACTTTCAATTGATGGTATCCTGAATGAAGATCTATTTTAGAAAAACACTTAGAACTCTAAGGTTAGTCAAACAGATCATCAATCCTAGGAAGCGGATACTTATTTTTGATAGTGACCTTGTTTAACTGGCGGTAATCTATGAACATATTTAGGGAACCATCTTTCTTTCGCACGAAAAGTACAGCTGCACCCCAGGGAGAAATACTAGGATGGATGAAACCATTATCTAGGAGGTCTGCTAATTGCTCTGTCAACTCTTCAACTCTGCTGGAGCTATTCTATATGGAGGAATAGAGATGGGACGGGTGTCTGGTAACACATCAAGGCCAAAATCTATCTCTCTATCAGGTTGTATTCCTGGGAGATCATTTAGAAAGACTTTTGAGAAATCGTTTACTACAGGGACAAACTGAAGAGGAAGACTTTTGGCATTAGAATCTTTAACCTGAATAAGATGATACAAGTAACCCTTGGAAATAAGTCTATGGGCTCTGAGGTAAGATATAAAGTGCCCTCTAGGTGCTAAAGAGTGCCCTTCCCATTTTATTGCTAGCTCATTTGGAAAAGAAAAAGTAACCTTTTGGGTTCTATAGTCTAGTGTGGCATAACACGAATAGAGCCAGTTCATCCCTAGGATAGCATCAAAATCAATCATATCAGGCTCTATGAGACCCGCCATAGTATCCCGAATAAGATAGACACAACACAATCTTTATATATCATCCTAGCCACAACAAAATCACCCATCAGAATGGAAACAGAGAAAGGGTTGGTAATGACTTCGGGCTCAAACCCAAAACCAACAGCCCCATATGGGGTCACATAAGACAAGGTAGACTCGATATTAACTAAAACATAAACATCACGGGAAAAGATTTGTAACATACCGATGACAATATATGCTGAGGCCTCTGTCTCCTGGCGGTACGTGAAAGCGTAAGTCGATTACGACCTCTCCCAGCAGCTGATGTGGCACCCTTCTGAGGTGGTAGTGGTGCAGAAGAATTTGCTTGAGATTTTACCCCACCAACATTCTTCTTAGCAGATGGAAAATCCCTCTGAAAGTAACCCATATGACCGTAAGAATAACACATAAATGCACCTAGATGACACCTACTCGGTTGATGCTTGCCACAAGTCTCGTACCACGGATAAGGACGGTACTGCTGAGCCACACTGCCCTGTGTTTGGGTATCTTGAGCCCTAGGTCCGTGACTAGTCTAAAAAATTTGAGATTATCTATCAACGGGGGGTCTGTGCAATGGGTTTCTAGCTAAATATTGCGCATTACTCCAAAACTTTTTCTTTTTCCATTTACTACCCCAGTTATCACTCTGTGGCTGACTGTGATTCTGATCTGCTGTTCTAGCTCTCTTTGCCTACCTGTCCTTCTCTATAGATTCAATAATATTCTTTTTCTTTTTTTCTACCTAATGTATATGGACTAACATCCTAGAAAAATCCACATCCCTATTTAGCATCTCCCCTTGGAATTCAAGAGCTAGATCATCGGAAAGGCCAGATACAAACTTTCTCATCCGAGCTCTCATATTGCTAGGGATCTCTGATGTATAGTTGGCTAATTGGTTAAACCTCAAAGTGTACTCCTGTACACTCATATTTCTCTGCTTCACATTTTTAATCTCCTCAGCTCTGGCCTCCCTCAACTCTAGAGAAATGAATCGATCGAGGAAGGCTTCCACAAATTTGCCCCAAACTGTGGGCTCAGCACTCTCTCTCTTCGTATCCTCCCACTTGTTATACCACTGATTTGCAATATCCTTGAGTTGATAGGTTGCAAACTCCACCCCTTATATCTCCTCCACATGTATTACTTTAAAGATCTTCTCCATCTCATCCACAAACTCCTGTTGATCTTCTTCTACCTTGGTGCCAGTAAACTTGGGCGGGTTCATTCTCATGAACTAACCCACCCTAGTAGCCTTTGATATAACAAATGCAGACCCACCATCTTCCGATAGTTGAGCCTTATTGGCCACCAACTATGCCAGTATATGAATAGACTTTCTGAATTCTGCATTAGAAATATCCCTCTGAGAAGTCAAGGGATGGTTAACATTGGTCCATGGAGCCCGAGGTAGGCTGGTTGGGATTGGAGGTACTCCCGAAGTAGGAACAGGTTCTAGGGTGAGATCTCTGCTATGGGTATGCATCTTGTGAGTGGGATGAACCTTATCTGTCTGTGCATTCTGATCGATAGTGTGACTAGGAGGCATGATCGATTTTTTTGAAAAGCAAGATAGCATTGATTAGAGGCAGATTAGACTCCAAAGCACGAACAAGATCAAAAATAAGGGAAACATTCCTAAATGCCTAGTAGCCCCTATTTATAAGTGCGGCGCACTACATACCCATAAATAAGACTCTACCCGACATAATTTTCCTAACACCGTGGGACCATAAACTGTGCTCTGATACTAAGTTTGTCATGACCCAAACTGAGGCCCTGGCCTTGATGAGCATTTTGAACTATGAAAGCTAGGACACCCTTCTAACTTGAAATCATATACACCATTCATGCATAAATAAGAAAATATAGAAATTTTAGCAAGTAAATCTAATATGAATTTAGCATTTAAGAACGAAATTCAAAACTAACTAGAAACATCTACAAACCGACTGTGAAATCTCTACTTCATGATTACTAACATAATCTGAAAAATAGGACAAGGCCCGCAGTAGACCAAAACCATATCTAAATTGTCTGAAAGTAAACAAGGACTTCTAGAATAAATAAAACTCACAAACTGGATGCTACAACTTTGTCTGATAAAATCTATTGCTTTTCTGGACCCCTAGACTGAGCCTCAGAAATTGGAGGGAGGAGGGATAGGGGTCAATACAGATGTACTGGTTTGCAAGGTAATCCAACATAAAACTTTTATATAATTAAAATAGTGGAGAGAAATATATTAAAACATCATGCATAAATAGTTCTCAAAACACATGGGCACTTTTTGAAAATCATAAGTCATTCTTATCAATGCACTGTCTGTTCTTTGTATTACTTCTGCGTTAGGTGGTATGCCCCTACAATTCTAAAATCCCACGTGCTGTATGAAATCCGCCATTCACTCGGCAGGGAAGCCCCCAACCCAAGGGTGCCACAAAGGTTGGATTTTCTATTTCTGGTATGCCATACAACACTAGGCCAACATATTATAATATACCCGGATCGGTAAATCATGGTTTTGGGTAATGAATTGTCTGAACTCATACCTCCTTCGGGGAACCACCTAACATCTCTTTATGCCCCCTTTTAACCACTTCTAAACATATATTATTCTAAATCTTAAAATCCAAAAGTCTAATTTTAAACATGCATTCTATGTTGTTCTAAATTATCATGGCATAATCTGAATTGGTGTCATCACACCAAGACATGGAAGTCCTATTTCTAAGCCATAGTACAATAAGCATGATATTTCGTTATAACATGTTTAGATCCCCAAATCATGCAAATAATATAAGAGATTTTATGTTCTGAAGCATAAATCAAAACTATACATGAATCCTTTAAACATACGGTGGTCATGTGCTTTTGGCAAAATCATGCATTCTTTCATTATATGAATATTTTCAACATTTATCAACCCAACTACCCTCTCTTTTGAAATTCAAATCTTAATTCAATCATAACACAATTCAAGATATTTTAAACCATGCTTTTCAAGGATGCATTCAAAACATCTATAACACATGATAAGTAAAGGAAAATCAATCAAAATATCAATAACATATGATATGTAAAGGAAAATCAAAATAAGAGAGGGATTTTACATAAGTCATGCTCTCAATTAAATCATAAACCTTAAAACACAAGCATACATATATATAAAATTTTGAATCAATGTAGGGGATGGTCATAAGGACAAATCAATACCGTCAAGATTTCTAAAACATGAATGTATTCATAAATCTATAAACCCTTTTCTTAAAATCATGATTTTTATGCGAATGAGATTTTATGAAAACCCCGCATACCTCGATTATGAAGAATAATGGCTGATCATTGAAGCTTATGATTTGGAGATTCCAAATCTCCGATTAATTTAAAAAATCCACGATTTAATCTTGACTAATTTGGAGGAGAAGCATATGAACTAGGGTTTTTGTTTTGAGAAAAATCTTAAGAATGTCGTATATTATGGTTGTAGAGGTCTTAAATCTCCTGTTTGGATGTTTTAAGAGACTTGGTAAAATCCCAAACTACCCTTTTTAACTTCAGAATGAAACTGAAAAAATTTAAAATGGGAACCCGATCTTATGGGCCACCGCAACACGCCACTATCGTAGTGGCTCACTGGAAAATGACGAATTAGCCTACTCTGAGATGCACCACCATTACGGAGTCTCACTGGAAATTTACCATTGTCATTTACACCCTCTCCGCAATGCGTTATGGATAGAAATGACAGTGTTTTATGATTAGAATTTAAATTAACCATAACTCCTTCACCGTGTGTCCATTTTGAATGAATCTTATATCAACGAACAACTTATTCGATCATCTATGTAATAAAAAGTTTAAATCTAAGTAATTCAATAGGGAAATAAGTATAAATCATTCTAGAAGCCAATGCTTGATACTTTAAGGACAAAAATTCAGTTACGAAAAATTTTGGGGGGTTACATAAAGTTGGTCAGTCAAACATTTTAATGAGGGTAAAAAAAGTAAAAAGTATTTTTCAAGTTGATTTTAAGGTACTCTACTATTTAAGAAAAAAATAGTTACTTGGCCATTTGTGCCCTAAAACAGCCTCTTTTGCTCCATCTTATTCATTGCCTAAAATAGACTCTTTTACTCTATCTTATTTTCCTCTTTTGCTCTATCTTATTTGTGTGCAAAAATAGTCATGACAGAGTTCACACTAGTTTTATATGGTTGAGTTCTAGGTTTTAAAATCCCCTTGAGCAGATATTATGTAACTCATGATGTTGTGGTACGTTTATGTTTAATTTATCATTTTTCATTGTTATAGTGGTTTCCTATAATATATCTAACTCTTGATGAAATTATTTTTAATTGTTACAGTGATTTCGTACTAAAATTCCTCATTCATTATTCCATGCCCTACAAAGTTTGTGATCTATCACAAATATAAAAAATAGAAGGCTGGAGTTGTCTCGAGTAGAAGAGACCATAGGAGAGTGATGCGTAGTTGGAGTAAGTTTATTCAGGAGTCTCCTTTTGGAAAAGTAGATGTATTTGACATCATCCTTTGTTCAAGCTCAGATCAAAGAGTCAAAGTTGTTGTAGTGTGTACATGCTGATGGATTACTGATTTTTCGATATTTTTCAGTTATGAATAATATGGTTGATGTTTTGTTCTTCTCTTATGAGTAATGTTATGGTTTAATGTTATCATAACTTTTTAGCACTGTTGTCATTCATATTTTGATATTTCTAGACTTTATTTCATTTTTTATTTTAATAAGAAAATTAAAATAAAAGCAAAAAATAATTAAAGCTAAATTTAGAATACTCCGAAAGATGAATCAATAATTAAATTTAATAAATATACAATTTAATATCAAAATTAATATATAAAATTTAATAATTTTCTCTCAAATCAAGCCTTATCTTTCGTTTATTACATTATTTATTAATTTACTCCTTTATCGAGCCTCAAGTGAATTAATGGAAAGGAATTGAAAAGTTTCTTAACTACTTATTTTAAAGATGAGGTCTTATTTTAGTCATTGAGATTTTTTGTTTTTATTCCTTCATTTTATTTAAGGAAAAACACTCTGTATGATTTCCTTTTTAATTAAAGTATCAATAATGGAAAAAATATCTTAGGAAGTACTACTAACGACAGAAAATTTAATTTCGACATAAAGTTTTACGTGAAAAAAGTTTTTAATAATGGAATCAAATCTCTTTACTATACATGAATTTAAACCAACAAATAATAAAGTAAAAAAGGAAAGAAAATTGATTAATGAAGTAGGAATAACAAATGTTAAAAAAATAATTATTAAGAGTTAAATGTAATGTTTAAATTATACAAATTATTAAAAATTAAATGAATGAATCATCTCGAGTTTTGTTTATTTTATTCTTGATCTTATTTGAATTTTTCACTTTTTATGAACCATAAAAAAAAGAAAAGAAAAAACATAATCTCAATAGAAGATTCAACACCATGATTTAAGGGAATCAATTCTATTGTCTATACATGAATGAAATCTTTTGACTATACAGGAGTCAAATAAAGTTTGAAATAAACTACAGAAAGTAGAAAATTAATTTATTGCGCTAAAAAAACTAACGAAAATAAAATTCCATATGAAGTATGAATAACAAAATCTGATAAAATTAAAATTATCATTCATAAATAAATAGGACAATATCCATAACATGTAGCTACTATATAAGTAACAGTTTGTCGTAAATATTAATCTCAACCATTCAATGCCCAAAAATTTTTCTATAACTGGAGTTTTAGAGGTGAGCACTATGGGTCGCCATTGATTTGAGTCCCTACTGGAGTTGCAAATAAGTTTTCCAATCTAATAGTTACATTTGTAACCCTCATGGTCATATGCTCCTGCAGGTGTAAAATTCTATCCACATGACGAGTTAGTGTCGCAGTGTTAAGTCGTAGTTCTTGAATTTGATTTTAAATTAAATTCTGACTTTATGAGGGCATATTAAAGAGATACACAATATCAGTATTTTCAGAATTGGGATTGGGTAGAGACATTGTAGTACTGCACAAACATGAAGAAGAATTATAAATTTTAAATATTAATAAATAAATTAATATAAGCATAGTTGGATACAAAGAGAAATGAACAAACAGAGACATACACTAAGCAAGCAACTGTAGTGTTCAAGTTGAAATCTTTCTGGAGAGATGATGCTGATCGTCAACATCATAATAGGCTTTATATAGGAAATTATATTTCAAAAGAAAATGTACTTTAGCTCTTAAAGCATACCACGCTTAATCAATCTTATTAGGTTGTGTGCATTAAATTTATAACGCCCCAAATCTGGTACCCAGAATATTACATGGTGATCATGAACCCGAAGGACCACAAGCTAACCCATGACTGATATCTATAACTAAGCACTAAATAATATATTGTAAATATGTGGAATATAAGTTATAAGACCATAAGGTTCAAAACTTAACTAATACTGAATATAAAATAATGTACGTAATGGGGTATAACAATACCCAAAACTAAAATAAACTGTCTAAAATATGTTATAGTCTGAAAGCCTCTAAACTATTTGAAATCTATGGAGTTGATAGGACATGTCCCTAATTAATTCTAAACTACTGAAATAATAAAGTTAATAAAATAATTATGCTATCCTCGAATGATGAGGACTCAGTGCTAGTCTGGCTACTGAACATCTGTTCTACTAAGAATGATAGAAATCTCGTGCTTCTAAACCTATGGTATAAAAAACATAGCAAAAATACGTTAGTACAATTGAATGAACCGGTATGCAAGTGAGGTAGGTTGAATGCAAAGGGTTCATATGCATGAACAATACTAACTGACTGTATACATGATTGTGAGAATACATGCATTAATACATAATTGTAACTAAGGTCGTGATAAGACTGATTACTGAGTTCTGACTACTGAGTCTACTGACCAAAAGTATTTACTGATATCTTACCTTACTAGTGATGTGTGAGCAGATGCTAACACATTTGAGGCTTTTAAGTCTAAATAATTCAAAGTCTTAAGCAAATTTTGATTATTTTTGGTCGTTTTCTAGTGATATTGTAGTTGTAGCAAGGATGGGAGGAAAGTATAGGAAAGATGAACAAAATAAGTAAAATCTGGTACAAGTGAGCTGATATGAGTTTGATGGCATTTCTTGCAAGCCGTCAGAGATGTGGTAAGCTACCAGAAAAAGTCATCAGGAAGAACAGTGAAGAAGAGTTCTTGGATGAAGGTGAAGACATTCTCAATATGTCATTACAAGTGTGGTAAGCCATCAGAAGATGTCATCAAGTGGGACAGAATATGGTGACATAAGCTGAAGGTCTGATGAAATTTGCTATACGCCGTCACTCCTCTGTTAAGCTGTTGGAGGACATCGTCAGAGTAAGGCAGAACAGGTTAAGAAGGCACGACTTGTGATGATATATCTAAGACGTCGTCAGAAGCCTGATGATCAACACCAATATTCCGTCACCTAAATCTGAGCCCATCTGTGATTTTGTTATTTTATTACCTTAATTAGGTTTTAGTATAAATAGCAATTTTTAGGGTTTTAAAAAAAAGTTGACATTATTCAGAACAAGAACTTTGGAGAGAGAAACACGTACATTGCTCTCTTTCACCAATTATTCGTAGTTTTCTTTCTTATCAATAATTCTTGAGTTTCTAACTTGTGATTTAATTGAAGAAATTGCTTGTTGTTTTCCATCTATATGTAGGTTGATTATTATCATCATGAATTTAACTTGTGATTTCTTTCATCAAACTATGAGCGGCTAATTCCATTAGCCAGGGTTACGGGATCCAAGGATTAGGGTTTGATATGATTCTAGGTGTTTAAAGGATTCAAGAAGTAGCAGAATATCTTGAAATTCTATGGTTTTAACTGATATCTAGTGGGTGCAAACATTAGATTGTCCTTAGGTTTTATTTCTTTCTAATGGAGAAATAGACTAGAGAACGGGAATTATAAACAAGGACATGGAAGCTACCAACCTTTTGTTTAATGATTAATACCGTAACTGGATTAATATACCTGAGATAACATCCATTTGGATATAGATAAATTATCTAAGTTTGAGAGAATTAGATAATAAATTGTCTAGTGAGGTCAAGAGATAAGTCAGATAGTATCATAGTCAGGGATATTCTGTTGTTCTACTCATGTCGAGGGTCTCTAGGATTACCAAGTATCTGTCAATACCCAAAACCTTTGGTGATCATGACTCTGGTTTCCCATTTATATTAATAACAACACTATACTTTAGAAAGTGAAGATTGATTCATTATGAACTTTAAACCCCTATCTTTCAGAAATAATAAACTACCAGTAAAGTATTTCATAAAAAATTGACGTTCATACCCTATTCCCTGTGGGATTCGACCCCAACCTAGTTGGATTTTATATTGACAACGATCGCTTACATCCATTCAAGAGTGTAATTTAAGCGTTATCAAAAATGGCGCCGTTGTCGGGGAATACGATTGTAGACTGAAAATGTTTTGTGCAAAAATTTGCTGATAGTTAAGTTTCCTTGATTTATGCTCAGTTGTTGTTTTTGTTTATTTTCAGGATATTTATTTTAGGTTGCACTAAGCAGTACCAACTTTGAAACTCTATCATATAAGCAGAATGGCAGAACGACCACGGTGGTATGAGGATGAAGAGGATGATGATGTAGATGGAGTAGGTGCAACAGGCGCAATCATTCCACCACCATTGGCACTAGGAGAAAAGTTCAATTTACAAGCACAACGATCCAGATTTTAAATATGAAAGGCTTGTTTAGAGGCCTTTCTAAAGATGACCCCAATCTGCATCTTGTGAATTTTGTCACCATTTGCAAATCCTTTAATAACCCAGGGGTAAGCCAGAGCGCTATCCGATTGAGGTTGTTCCCATTGTCTCTGTCCGATGAGGCAGCATTATGGCTAAATGAGTTGACGCCTGATTCTATAACCAACTGGAGGCAGTTGAAAGGATCTTTCCTAGAAAGGTTCTTTCTGCCGTCCAGGAGGATGCAGTTGAGGGATGTGATCAACAATTTTAGGCAACTCCTAAATGAAGCTTTACATGAAACTTGGGAGAGGTTCAAGAAGAAGCTGGCACAATGTCAAAAACATAACATGACGGACATACATCTGATGGATACTCTTTATAGAGCTTTTAACTTATGATAAGGCCAATGGTAGACAATGTTGCTCTAGGATCATTTGTTACTCTTGAATTTTAAGATGTTGCTAATATGTTGAATAGGATGACCAAATTAAGTAGGGCTTGGTACACCAGTGATTATGTGGTGACAAGTCCAACTGTACCTATTGGAATGAAGGAGGAACAATGAAAAAGGAAAGAGGAAAATGATCAAGACATAGCCCATCTAAGGACTCAAATGGACCTGCTCACCAAACACTTAATGTCATGAAGGACGAAACAGGTGAAAGGTGTAATGACTTAGGACTGTGATGATATGGAGACTAAAGGGGAAGTCAACTATTTTACTAATCAGGTGGGTTTCCGAGGCAATATCCAAGGGAATTAAGGTCAGAATAGAAGTGATAGTCCTAATCAAAAAGACAGGGAGCAAGAAAAAGGGAGATGCATCATTGGCAAAAATGGGTTGTATGTTTGTGCAGAACATCAAGAAGCTGTTGCAACAAATTTGACAAAGTGTTCGATGGAAGATATGATGAAAGAACTATTAAATGGAGCAAATGCTACTAATACAGGCGTTGCCAGTATGAGGAGTGAATTTTCCACTATGAGTCAATTGGTTAGTTTACATTTAACTTCTATCCAGTAGTTAGAGTGACAGATAAGTCAGCTATGCTCAGTACTAAACCAGGGAATAAGTGGTACTTCACTTCTTCAAGCAACTCAGGATCTAAACACTGACAATTTATATCAAGAAATCACCACTAGGAGTGGTAATATTTTATCTGGCCCTACTGTTTACAAATCTGGGAATATTAAGGAAATTATAGATGAACCAGCAAAACAACATCCAAGGGAGTTGGAGAAATCAAATAGTTCTATTGACTTGTCAGACAAGAAGAAAGAGAAGGAAGTGGTGTTAAAACCCATGCCACGGCCACCACCTCCCTTTCCTCTATGGCTGAGAAAGAAGGTAGATAATTCAAAGTTTAGCAAGTTCCTTGAAATTCTCAAGCAATTCACTATAAATGTGCCTTTGATCGATGCCCTTGAGTAAATGCTAGGGTATGAAAAATTTATGAAAGATCTTGTGACCAAGAAATGAGCAGTGATTTGTGAACTGGAAGTAGACCTCCATCATTGTAGTTCTATTTCCATAGGGACCTTAACGTAAAAGAAGTTAGATCCAGGTGCAGTCACTATTTCCTGCACAATTGGAACTATAGAATTCACCAAAGCACTATGTGATATAGGAGAAAGTGTTAACCTGATGCCATTGACTATCTATAAAAAGTTGGGTCTGGGAAATCCCACACCGGTAATATGAGGCTGGTAATGGCTGACAGATCAGTAAAGTGACTTGTTGGCACTTTGTATGATGTGCTGGTCAATGTCTCCGATTTCATATTCCCTACAGACTTCATTATTCTAGATTGTGAGGTGGACTTCGAGGTACCCATAATCTTGGGTCGACCTTTCCTCGCAACTAGAAGTGTATTGATCGATTTGAGAGAGAATGAGCTCTTATTCAGGGTGAACGATGAAGAGGTACTATTTAATGTGGGAAAATCAATGAAACAACATAAGGAAATGAGTGTGTTCTCAGTAGTTGATGTGTACTTTAAGGACAAACAGGATGTGCTTAGAACTGAACAACTTATTATCGAGCCCTTAGATACTGTTGTGATAAACTATGAAAGTAAAGGCATTGAGGAGTATGAAGAGACATCTTGTGCCTTGACCAGCCTAGGCTTGTATTCTCATGCTCTTAAAAAGCTCAAACTTGATCTGGATAATCGACCAATACCACAAGCCAAGCCATCCATTGAAGAACCTCCGGTGTTAGAATTAAAGGAGCTGCCTGGTCACTTACGATATGTATTTCTTAGAAAAGGGAACATGATACCTATTATTATTGTAGTTGATTTAGAAGAACAATAGGTAGTTGTCCTTATTTCAGTACTTCAGAAGCAAAACAGAGCAATGAGATGGACAATCGCAGACATTATTGGCATTTTTCTGGCATCTGTACGCACAAAATCTAACTAGAAGAAGGCTGTACTCCTACCATTAAGCATCAGCGTCGTCTTAACCCAAAAATGCAAAAAGTGGTCATCTTAATCCACCAATGCAAAAAGTGGTTAAAAAGGAGATTAGCAAGTTGTTGGATACAGGAGTAGTTTACCCTATTTCTAAAAGCAAGTGGGTGAGCCCAGTTCAATGTGTACCCAAAAAAGGTGGTATGCAGTGGTTGCTAATGAGAACAATGAGCTGATTCTACTTAGGCCAATGACTGGGTGGAGAGTCTTCATTGACTACCATAAGTTGAACTCTTGAAAGCTGAAGGACCATTTCCCAATTCTTTTCATAGACCAGATGCTTGATAATTGGCTGGCGGGGGGTGGTATTTCTTCCTAGATGGTTATTCTGGGTATAACCAAATCTGCATTGCTCCGGAAGATCAAGAGAAGAAGACATTCATATGCCCATAAGGCACATTTTCATTTAAGAGGATGCCATTTGGGCTATGCAATGCAGCTGCCACTTTTCAAGGGTGCATGATGTCTATATTCTCTGACATGGTAGAATACACCATAGAGGTATTCATGGATAATTTCTCAGTGGTAGGTGATTCATTCAAAATATGTCTGGAGAATCTGAATGTGGCCTTACAAAGATGTGTTGAATTTAATCTAGTGCTTAACTAGGAAAAATGCCATTTTATTGTAAAGGAGGGTATTATGTTGGGCCACAAAATTTTTGAAAAAGGGATTGAAGTTGATCGAGCAAAGGTAAAAGTTATCGAGAAATGCCCCCCATTTCAATAAAGGGAGTGCATAGTTTTCTTGGTCATGCAGGATTCTATTAGAGATTCATAAAAGACTTCTCAAAAGTTCCAATTCCACTTTGCAAGTTGTTGGAGAAGAAAGTTAAATTTCTCTTTGATGATAAGTGCTTGAAGGCATTTGAATGCCTTAATAAGAAGGTGGTAGAGGCCCCCATTATTATTGCACCTGACTGGGTCAAACTATTTGAAATAATGTGCGATGCATGTAGTGTTGTGCTAGGAGATGTATTGGGACAAAAGAGGGATAAATTGTTTCACCTAATATATTATGCCAGCAAAGCACTGAATGGCGCACAAAGGAATTACACAGTAACCAAACAGGAATTGCTAGCCGTGGTGTATGCTTTCGAGAAATTTAGGTCTTATCTGCTTAGAACTAAAGTGGTAGTCCATACAGACCATGCTGCCTTGTGGTACTTGATGGCCAAGAAGATGCTAAACCAAGGCTTATTAGATAAGTGTTTCTACTGCAAGAGTTTTATTTCAAAGTCAAAGATAGAAAAGGTTGTGAAAACCAGGTTGCAGATCATCTATCTAGAATGAAAGGTGGAAAAGAAATTAGTGATGAAACAAAGATAAATGATGTGTTTCCAGATGAGGAGATCCTAGAAACTGTTGTTGAAACATTTCCTTGGTACGCTGATTATGCAAATTACGTTGTGAGTGAGCTCCTCCCAGAACACCTTTCGTTCCACCAAAGGAATAAGTTTTTGCATGATGTGACACATTATTTCTGGGATGAGCCTTATATTTTTAGGCAATGTTAAGACAATATCATACGAAGATGCATGCCTGAAGTAGATTTACGATATATACTGAAGGCATGTCACGCTTCCCCAGTTGGGGTTACCATACAGGCGACCGAACAGCCAGGAAGGTGTTGCAGAGTGGCTATTATTGGCCAACATTATTTAAAGATGCCCATAAGTTTATGCGTTAATTTGATCAGTGTCAAAGACAGGGATCAATATCTAAACGGCACGAAATGACCTTAACCAAGATGCTTGAAGTAGAGTTATTTGATGTATGGGGTATTGAATTCATGGGTCCGTTTGTAAGTTCTTACAGGATGAAGTACATTCTGGTTGCTGTTGATTATGTGTCCAAGTGGGTTGTAGATGTCGCATTGGCTAACAATGAGGGAAAGAGAGTCATTGCATTTCTCAAGAAGAACATTTTCTCTCACTTTGGAGTACCACGTACTATCATAAGCGATGGAGGATCTAACTTTTGCAACAAACTATTTTGAGCAGCTCTGGCGAAGTATGGTGTAAAATACCATAGAGTGGCTGCTCCATATCACCTACAAACCTGTGGGCAAGTAAAGGTGTCGACTTTTAAAGTAAAGGCTATCCTATCAAACACAATGAATGCTAGCCAAAAAAATTGGTCACAAAAACTTGATGATGCCTTGTGGGCATACCAATTTGCTTTCAAGACACCTATTGGAATGTCACCATTTCAATTGGTCAATGAAAAAGAGTGCCATTTGTCAATAGAGTTGGAGCAGAAGGCCTTATGGGCACTCACCAAGTTAAATCTGAACTGGAAGGAGGTGGTAGAAATGAGATTAAGGCAACTAAATGAGATGGATGAACTCCATCATAGGGTATATGAGCAAGAGAATTTGTATAAATAAATAAATGAAAAAGTAACATGACTGGAAGATAGATAAACGAGAGTTCAAAAGAGAGGACTTGGTACTTCTGTTTAATTCCAGACTTAAATTGTTTCCAGAAAAGCTGAAATCTAAGTGGTTAGGTCCTTTTAAGGTAAGCCAAGTCCACTCCTCTAGAGTAGTGGAGCTTTAAAATGAAGATGGTATTACCTTCAACGTAAACGGGCAACAGGTAAAGCTTTACATTAGACCAGAAGAATCAGTGAAAAGCGTCACCATTATTTCTTTCAATGAAGTCTGAGGTAATCGAGCCACCTGTGTCGTGCAGCAACGTTAAATCAAGCGCTGCATGAGAGGCAACCCATGAGTCCTGAGAATAACCCACTCCAGGTATAACCTAACCCTTAATTTCATTTTGTCTTGATTTTAAGTTGAGGGTGTGGGGGTGAATTGTAGTTGTACCGTGTTAGTAAATAGGAGAATTACTTATACTTGAAGAAGTTTGCATGTTTGATGAATTTTTGAGCACCTTTCTATTAGTTTGATTGCATGACTGTGTGAACTACATTAAATTGTGACCATGTGTGAATCTTGTTTTGGCATTAGTTTTAGTAACTTAACAATCACTACCAAACATTTACATGAACTGGATAAGTAGTAGCTGGTAATATGCTTATGTGCCAAGTATGTGTGAGGTTTACTGTGTTCCCTTTATATTGCCTAATCTAGAACTTGCTCGGTTCGTCTTACTGTAGTTGAAGGATAAGAGTTAGGAAAGGATCATAGGCCGTTTTTGAAATTCAGTCACTTTTAGCCTAAATGACCTTCCCTGTAATACATTATACCCCTTGGTCCCCGTTTACACCTAAATTGACCATTTTCTTTCTATGAAACTCATCACCATCCCTTTTTAATTTATAATGAACTTGTTGTGGCCCTGGTCCTCCTTAGACACTTTGCATCTTGACTTAGGCAAACAACCTAAGTTGAGGGTGGCTATTATAGGGGTGCATGAGATAAATTGGGTATGAAGAAGGGTAAAATAAAAAGAAAAGAAAAAAAAGTTCTGAAAAAGAAATTGATAGTTGGGTGTTGGTGAGAAAGAGCAATAAAATGAAAATTGTTTGAATGAAAAGAAAGACCACACCCTGTTTTGCGATCAATAGAAAAGAAAAAGAGAAAACGAGGTTAATAAGTAGACCCCATAAGATAAGGTAGTGCCAAGGAGGTTAGTCACTCTAAATGCTGTTTAATACCATACCAGCCCCTATAATATGTTAAAAGCCTAAGAAAGTCCTATAGTGATCCTAGATTACCTGTCTAGACAGCTCGGTAATGACGATAAGGACAAGCATATGGTATTTGGCATAAACTGGTTGAACTTCATTTTGAGTGCGAGAGCCTTTGTGATTATCCCTATGATTATACCTTGATTGATGATAATGAGAGAAAATAGAAATTTCTTTACCGGGAGGGAACAACAGGTATACTACCAGTTGTTGACTTGTTTTGGTGAATATGATATAGATGCATGAAGGAGTGTCATTGCCAAATGGATGCCATACCTTGATTCTTATGAGTTGAATAGTTATTTTCAAAAATTTGGCACAACTGATTTTTAAGTTGATTGACCTTGGAGAAGATGCATGCGTTTTTGAGCAAAGTCAAGTGACTGGTTGCTGATTGTATTTTATATTATCTTAGTTGTTTTTTGGTTTCTTGACGACAAACAATTGTTTTAAGTTCAGGGTGTTGATGTGTGAGCAGATCCTAACACATTTGGGGCTTTTAACTCTAAATAATTGTGAAGTCTTAAGCAACTTTTGGTTGTTTCTAATCGTTTTTTTGTGATATTGTAGTTGTAGCAAAGATGGGAGGAAAACATAGGAAAGATGAACAAAATAAGTAAAATCTGGTACAAGTGAGCTGATATGAGTGTAAAGGCATTTCTTGCAAGTCATCAGAGATGTGGTAAGCTACCAGAAAAAGGCATCAGGAAGAACAGTGAAGAAGAGTTGCTAGATGAAGGTGATGATATTTTCAATATGTCATCACAAGTATGGTAAGTTGTCAGAAGATGTCGTCAAGCGGGACAATACATGGTGAAATAAGCTAATGGTCTGACGACACTTCATACACACTGTTACTCCTCTCGTAGGCCATCGGAGGACATTATCAGAGTGAGGCAGAATAGGTTAGGAAGGCACGACTCCTGATGACATATCTGAGACATCATCAGAAGCCTGATGATCAACACCAATATTTTGTCACCTAAATCCTAGACCAGCTGTGATTTTGTTATATAATTACCTTAATCAGGCTTTAGTATATATAGCAATTTTGAGGGTTTTTTTTTTGAAAAAAGTTTTCATTATTCAGAACAAGAACTTTGGAGAGAGAAAGACGTACATTGTTCTCTTTCGCCAATTATTCTTAGTTTTCTTTCTTATCAACTATTCTTGGGTTTTTAACTTGGGATTTAATTGAAGAAATTGCTTGTTGTTTTCCATATATACATAAGTTGATTATTATCATCGTGAATTCAACTTGTTATTTCTTTCATAAAATCATAAGCGGCTAATTCTATTAGCTGGGGTTATGGGATCCAAGGATTAGGGTTTGATATGATGCTAGGTGTTTAACGGATTCAAGGAGTAGTAGAACATCTTGAAATTTTGTGGTTTTTACTGAAATCTAGTGGTTCCAAATATTAGATTATGCCTTAGGTTTTATTTGCTTCTAACGGTGAAATAGACTAGAGGACGGGAATTATCAACAGGGACTCGGAAGCTACCAACCTTCTGATCAATGATTAATGCCGTAACTGCATTAATATACTGAGATAACATCTATTTGGATATAGATAAATTATCTAAGTTCGAGAGAATTAGATAATAAATTGTCTGGTGAGGTCGAGAGATAAGTCAGATAGTATCATAGTCTGGGATATTCTGTTGTTCTACTTATTATGAGGGTCTCTAGCATTACCTAGTATCTGTCAATACCCGAAACCTTTGGTGATCATAACTCTGGTTTCCCATTTATATTGATAACAACACAATAATTCAGAAATTGAAGATTGATTCATTGTGAACTTTAAACCCCCATCTTTCGGAAACAATAAACTACCTGTAAAGTATTTCATAAATAAATTGATGTTCACACCTTATTCCCTATGGGATTCAACCCCAACCTAGTTGGGTTTTATATTGACAATGATCACTTACACCCATTCAAGAGAGTAATTTGAGCGTTATCAACTAGTAACTGACAACTAAAAGACTGTTTCTAACAGTCCTGATTATAAATAACTAATCTAAGTGTTATACAGAGCTGGATGACTGTATCTGACAGTCCTAATTCTGATGGAACTAGCTGAGTTCCATACTGAGATGAGTGACTGTGTCTGATAGTCCTAATATTTATAGAACTGAACTGAGTTCTATTACAGAGACTGATTCTAAAACTAAAACTGTGGGTGGTAATCATCTAACTGACATGCCCCGAATCTGAACTAGTGGGGTTCAACCTGTAACCCTAAATAGAAGGGTGTCAGTACCGCGCTAAGGGTTAAGAGACGCTGTGAGTAAACCCTCTCTGATAGGGAGCTCTTCCATTAATCCTTTCTGTAAGGAAAAACTCAAATGAGATGTATAGTCACTAGACTCGTAGGGGTACATCTCAACCTACACTGGCTACATAGTTCAAGAACGCAGGAATTGCTACTAAGGATCATACCCTCTACTGGATGACAATGTGTGTCATCAACCTTGGGTTTACTCGATACTAAATCCTACTTCTAACTAAATAGACACAGAACTGATTTCCTAGTTCATACTAGGCTGGACTGATCTGTTACTGATTTTACAGATTAAACTGAGTTCACTGGATTTTTGTTGACTGACGGAATATTATTGAATTCTGTTAACTAACAGAATTCTACTAAGTTCTGCCAGCTGACTAAGTTTACTAAGGTCTGAACTAAATACTACTAAGACATGACGACTGACTGAGATCACTGAGATTCCTGAGATTACTTAAGGAGACTGGACTGATACTAAAATTACTGAGTTTTTCTGAGTCACATGACTGACTGAATTCTAATAATCATGTCTTGACTGAGAGTATCATGAAAACATGACACAGTCTCTAGGAACACAGCTAAATTGTCCGGTATTTAATACCCCAAGACTCGATAGGATAAAAGTAAATCATAACACAAGCTTAAAAACTCCATAATGGCTACATGTTCATCATTCGTTCATTAGGGCATTTCAACAAACACTTGGGGTGTATCACTTGTACATGAATGGGTAATACATAATTGTATACTATATCACAGCATTAATTCATTCTCATGGACAATTTATCAAACACTTGCACATAAACTGATCATGGCATGGTTTCTTTTCTTATTAATTCACATAAGCAATTCATCAAGCACATAATGAATATTGAATATGTTGACTACATTGCATAACAAGTAAACATCATGACTCAATTATAGTTTCACAATTCAAGGGTTTAATCATGGGTTCACATGAATATAACATATAATAATTAATTTCACATAAAATTTATCACCGAACATGGATTAGAATTCAATTGGTCATTATTAACATAAACAAAAGCAAACCCAACATGGGATTCATAAATATCCATATACTTTAACTTTGAAAAGAGATTTTTGAGCTTCATGGGTGAAAGAGACACATGAATCAACACTTGCCATACCTTGATTGTGAGTTTTTTGAAGTTCTTGGAGGGATTCTTGAGATTTTCTTTTGAAACTTGGGGCTAGGGCTTTAACCTTTTGAGGGAGAATGATTTTGTTCTTGAGAGAAATTGAGGAAAAATGATATAATAGGGTTTTTAGATCATAATTTTGTGGTTAAAGGATGATCTTTGGTCATGAAAAAAGACCGAGTTGCCCTTAGAAAGGTTTCTTTATTTTTGTCACTGAAACCCGATTTTGGCACCAAGCGCGCGACGTGGCATTATCGCATCATGCCACTGGAAGTTAACAACTCTGGATTTGAGCCTTCGCGAGACGCTCTATAATCATTGAGGCCCACTGTATTTTAACAATTTCCATTTTGGCTTGCTCCACGACACGTTGATGGCTCAAGTGGCACACTATCTTACTAAAATGGCTCTAACTCTTCGCCCGGGTGTCAAATTTGGGCGAATTTGATATCGATTGACAGCTTATTCAATTTTCCATACAAAAAAGTTAAAATCTTGAAAATTCCAAATCTATAAAAGTGGACTCATCTTGTAAAGTAAGTGTTTAATATTTTGGGTCGATTTTAAGTTAGGTAGAAATACAGGATATTACAGAAATATAAAAGTATCTGTATACATTGATTATTAACAAGATAAAAAATGAAAGAGTGATACAAAATAAAGAAACAATTACTTTCCCTCTAAATCTATTATAATCAGAACCCTCAAAAATAATTTAGTAGACAAAATGAATTCACATTCAAAATATCAAAATGTTTGAATTTTCAATATTTTCAACAAAATAACTACATCAAATAACTTAAATTATTTTGAGTTATTTTTTAAAGAAAAATTTTATTATTAATAATCCTTTAAATAAACTACCATAAATAACTAAAATATAATAACTTAAAGATTGGTTAAACAAACATTTGAATTTTCAAATTCCCTTTATTAAAGCTTGAAAATTGTTTTGAGTTCTTTTTTTTAAGAAAAATTCAGTGTTCCAAACTAAATATTAATTGTCATACAAGAACTCAAATGTTTGCATAAAAATGACGGTGAACTATTTCATTTTGTTGTTCAAATTTATATATATATAAAATAAAGTTACAAAAATTGAGGGTTCAAACCTAGTTTGCCCTGTTGAGAGAAATAATATCACTTATTGATGCTATTCTCTTTGATGTACTCCAATCTTATTTTGTTCTTTGATTTTATTGTGAAATATATTTTTGTAAAATTTAATTTATTTCTTTTAGAATAAAAATTGAAAATATAATAATTTCTTAAATGGTTTGACTCTTGGAACAACGGAAAATTTATTTCTTTCACTTGTATATGAAATTTTTTCTGCTCTTCTATTTAAAGCAGTAAAAGAACATCCATAGAAGAATAAAATTGAACTGAAAGTGAAAATAAGCAACCTACTAAATAATCCTACCACTTTCAACCCTCAAGCCTCTTCCATCCCACAAAAAATTTATTCTCTTGCGAATTCACTTATATCATTGTATTCTCAGATGAGTGAAGTCAGAATACAGGTCGATGCCTTAACTCAAAGTATGGATAGTTTTAGCCGTAAGTAGGACCTGCTTATCAGATACATGAAAATAATAATGGATAAAATGATGAAGCAGCATCAAGGAACCTCCCTCCAAGAAATCCCATCGAAGAGATAATTATCAACTTTTGAAGCCCATATGTTTTTATGTTTTTTATGATAGCTAATAGTCTTAAAGGGAGTCTTTTATTTCACCGTTATTCCGTCCATCAAATAATGTAGTATATTTCTATTTTATTAGTTAAGCAAAAATTTTCGAAAATGCAATCCAACTATTTCAGTTAATAAACTTCAAAACAAGACCTCTAGAAACATAGACATGCACAACTACAATATTATGGAAAATAATAACAATCCAAAGGATTAATTCTTCAAAATGACACAAATAACAACCTAAGGATATTCAAAGTTTACAAAAATGGTGGTGGTGAATTTGGAGTAGAAACGACATCATTAGGATCCATTTCAAAGTGATCAAACAACCCTCTTAACAACAATTTCATCCTCTCCCCCACAACATTAAGTTGATTCCAAAGTGACCCCAAACAATGTTCCGCTCTTTTCAATTTTTTTGCAGATCATCAATTTTTTTGATTATTTGTTTCAGATCATCTTGCATAGCATCATAAATCTCTTCAGTGTGTCCAAGTAGAGTTTGAACTTTTTCCTAATAATATGATTTAATTTTAAAAATATTTAGCATGTATATAGGCAAGTAATTAACAATTAGGAACTAAATAAATAGATAGCTAATTTCAAGTCATACATAAATATTTTAAGCAATGACAACTCAAATATTTTTCGTTGGTGTGATCAGAACAAATAAATATGGGGTTTCAATTTAAAACATAAGAATTATGACGAAGAATAGTTTTTGCGTTTTCTTAAAAATAAATAATGAAGAATTTAAACAAAGCACTCCTAACCAACACTAAATGGAGTGTCTTGGAAAGTTAAAAATTAATTCAAAATTTCCCCCTAATACAATGAATATTCCTCTATAATTTTGAAGACAAAATTTTCCCCTAATACAACAAATGTTCCCGCTATAATTTTGAGAACATTTTTGACAAAAATTTCTTCACTTAAAATTAAATTAAATTTAAAAGTAAAAATATTTTATGATACACATGAATTGTCATTCAAAAATTAATTTAATTTTACTTCTTTGCAAAGAAGGACTTCTCCTCTTCCATGTATATATATGTATGTGTGTATATATATATATATATATACATCGATATATATATACACACACATCGATATATATATATACACACACACATATGTATATATTTAAGAACAATTATACAAGAAACCTTTAATTGCAACATAAAAAATGAGCAACATGGCACATATTCCTGGCATTTCCAACACTCAAAGCTCTCTCAACACTCCTGGCCCACCCAACTTCTATGGCACTTTCAATCTACAAGGATCTTCCAACCCCTCTAGCACTTCAAGCGTCCAAGTCTCTTAGAATCTTCAACAATGATATCGTCAAGTGGTTCTAATTCTAGCATTGTACACTTACTTCATCACATCAAAATAGAGGTTGATGCCTTAACTTGATGCATGAAAAGTTTTGGGCACAAGCAGAATGCCATGATCAAGTACATGGAAAAAATGATGGACAAAATTATAATACTGCTTTCAAGATCCTCCCCCCCAGCCCTCTCTCTCAAGAGAAAATAAATATTTTGCAATGAATTTTTTAGTGTTTCTATGTCATTTTAACTTTTTCTTGTTAATGAAATTGAACTTTATGTATGGCCTTTCATTTTATGATTTTTATTTGAAGATGATAAGTCATTTATCCCTTCCATCGCTGAACTGAATGTAACTTGAAATACTTTATTTTACAAATAAGTGCAGAAATTTTAGAAAAATACAAACAAACTATTTCATTAATATCCGTAAAAGACGACATACATTTAAGATCTTGCACATAATAATATGTTGCATTGACATTTCTTTCAAAGACACGAACAACATGAAAATGGGATGTTCTAACTTCATATGTTTGGTGGTGGTTAACTTATAGGACTAACCAAGTCAAATCACCATATGCAATAACATGTATATATATATATATATATATATATATATATATA
>JAPEIP010000008.1:82448559-82470300 GCA_026120095.1 Capsicum chinense | reverse complement strand
GCAATAACATGTATATATATATATATATATATATATATATATATATAATGTCAGGATAGGGAACAAGGCTTAGCATGAACTTTTAAAACATTAACCTGGGCTACGTAGCATAACCATCATAGGAAAAGGCACCTACGGTCTCTATGGGCCTAGCTCTCCCCTAGATGGAAGACCTCCAGTATGTGTAGTCGCACAAACCAGAGAATATCCATATCTGTATATGACATTATGGGGGACTCGAACCTCCCAACATAAATCAATTCAATATGGGGGACTCAAACTTCTCATACATATATTTATTCGGGGTACTTGAACCTCTCGGTCACACTAGGGGTTTTCAGTGTTAGTTCTTCAGACTCCACTTTTACGACTTGGCTACACATCCTACTTTAAAGTGAATTTTACTAAAGGTATCCCGTTGGTATCGCCATAACAACCCATTTGCTAGCGTACAACATGCCATAACCATTATCATTTCACCTTGGGACTAGACCTCATTGTATATAAAATCCATCAACTCAATTCAATAGGGACTCGAACCCATTTAGCCATTTTAATCACCAAGGTTACAATTCAATTGAAATTATGGCTAACAAGGCCTTTCATAAAACCATTTACCAATCACTTACATTAGTAGGCCAATGCCTTAGTTCAAAATGCATTTCAATTCAATTTATGGTCATTAAGACCTTTACAAAATGATTTATCCTTCATTAGCATTCTTATACCAATTGTTAGTTCAAAACTCAATTCATTATGTGACAAAAATCTTCTCCTAGGCATTTTCACAAACAAGTTGAGGGCATAGCATTATTCAAGTTAAAAATCACTGAGTTAGGGTTAACCATGATCCCTTCATTAAACCAAAATATCCATACACCCATATGTGCAAAACCATTACCAAAAACATGTATAACTATAAGAGAAATCATGAAGAACGATACTCAACATTAGACTTTCAAACCCCACACCATAGGTTTCAAAACCATAATTTATGACTCAAGAATAATGCTTAAAACACATGATTTTTCTTGAACTTACAACGAAAGAAGAGTCACATACCTTATTCATGAAGTTTAATGGAAAGAACTTGACTATTTATCCTTTAGATGAACTCCTTGAAGAAACCCTAGCCCAATCTTCAAGAGAGGGTTGAGAGAGGATTTTGAGAGCGTTTTGATCCTTCCAAGGGAGGAATGAGTGACAAAATAGTTCTATAAGGCGAGGGGTCTTAAGTGCTTAGGGTGGGAAATGTCTAAAATACCCTCAACTTAAAAACTGTAAAAAAACTCAAAGTAGGGTACAGTTTGGCCTCTCCATTCGTACCCACATCATACGAGTGGTACCCTCCACTTATATGTTGACCAGAATGTTAGACACCATAATCTGCCCAACATAATACTCCTTAGCATGAGTCGTACAGTGCCACATGACTAGTACCCATCTAAATCATACCCTGAGCAGAATGTCAAGGCTAGACACTAAGCAACTTACGATTTGGACTTACTATTTGTATCATGATCATATAAGTCATATGATGCCTTTTCATATCTAGAATAGAACTTGGACAATGAGACACTGACCAGCATACGACTAGGTTCTTGACATGTATCCACACAATACGAGTGGTATGGTGTAAGTCATAAGATGCATAGAATGTTGACTCAAAAAGATTTACAAGGGCCGAAGATTAGGTTATTTTAGTCTCCCCTTCTTAGGATTATTTGTCATCGAATGATAGGACGGGACACTACAAGCAACATTTAAACCCCAAATATCTGTACTCTTACCTTAAAGATGGGAAAAAAACACCAAGAGATTCACAATATATCATAAACAAAGATATAAAATAAAGGTATTAAGAACAACACATACCTCAAGCTTGATTTTCCAGAATCAAGAATAGGAGTGGATACATGGACTTCATGTTCTCCTCGGCCTCCTAAGTAATTTCCTCAAAGTTTTGGTTCCGCCATAGAACCTTCACCGATGCCACGTCTTTCATTTGCAACCTATGAACTTGCTGATCCAAGATCCTCATCGTGACCTCCTCATAAGATAAAGAATCTGAGATACCAATATCGTCCAAAGGGGTAATCAATGAAGGATCACCCACATATTTCTGCAACATGGAAACATCGAATATTGATAAATGGAACTCATGCTAGAGGGAAACTCCAACTCATATACAACATTAATAACCATTTCCAAAACAACATACGGACCAACATACCAGGGACTAAGCTTTCCCTTCTTCCCAAACCGCATTACTCTCTTCATGAGAGATACTTTCACGAAGACCCAATCTCTAACCTCAAATTTCAAATCCCTTCGCATCATGTTTGCATAGGAATTTTGGCGACTGTGGGCAATCTTAAGCCTCTGTCAAATCACCTTTACCTTTTTCATAGCTTGGTGAACCAAATTTGGGTCAAACATTTCTGCTTTACCAATATCGAACCACCCAATAGGACACCTACACCTCCAACCATAAAATACCTTAAATAGAACTATTCCAATGCTAGAATGGTAACTACTATTATAATAATACTAAATCAAAGGGAAATTGTCAAACTACCTACCACCATATTCAATCATACGGGCTCGCAATATATTCTCCAAAGACTGAATAGTCCTTTCATCTTTCCCGTCCCCCTGTGAGTGAAAATTCATACTATGACTCATTTTAGTCCCAAAAATATGCTAGAAAGAGTGCCAAAAATGCAATGAAAATTGAGTGCCATGATCTGAAATAATCAAGACAGGCGCACCATGCAACTTCATAATTTTCTGAAGGTACAACCTCACATAATCCTTGGCGGAGTAGGTGGTCCTCACGGCCAAGAAGTGAGCGGACTTGGTCATCCTATTCATGATGACCAAAATAGAGTCACACTAATTCTACGACCGCAGAAAAACAGTAATGAAATCCATATTAATTATCTCCTAATTACTCATCGATAATTCAATAGCTTGGAGTAGCCCACTAGGCCTTAAGTGCTCCACCTATACTTGTTGACATACCATACACTTAGCCACAAATTCGGCTATATCCTATTTTATGTTATTCTACCAATACATCTCCTTGAGATCATGATACATCATTATTTCACTGGGATGAACTGTATATCGTGATTTATGAGCCTCAATCAAAATCCGGCCTAGCAACCCATCCACATCCCGAACAGACAACCTCCCTTAGTACCTCGAGATACCATCACTACCAATCTCAAAATCTATCACCAATTGCTTACCCATATTATCCATGGTTTTCATCAGAAGAGGATCTAATATTTGGATCTCCTTTATTTTCAAACTAAGAGATGCTTGTGCCACCTGTAGCACTATCACACAACCATCCTCAAAGTCCAAAAGATAGACTCTAAGGCTAGACAAATGGTGAATATCCCTTACTAATTTGAACTTATCATTATCCATATGTGATAAGATACCCATGGAAAACCTACTAAGAGCAACAACAACCATGTTAGCTTTACTTGAAAGGTGGTGAAGACTCATATCATAGTCCTTTAGCAACTCAAGTCACCTCTTTTACCTCAGATTGAGCTTCTTCTGAGTACATACATAATGAAGGTTCTTATGATCATTAAAAATATTGGCATGCACCTATATAAATAGTGGTGCCAAATTTTCAATCTCATGAACCTTCAACCATCTTGAGAAATAGGAAACTACCTTACCATGCTGCATCAACACACAACCCAAACCAATTCAGGACACATCACAATAAACGATAAATCCCTCCTTACCCTCAAGTGGAGTCAAGGCATATAAAAGACGACAAAAATGACTTAAGACATTGTGAAAAAAAATTAATCTATTTTAGTAAGAAAATAAAAGTTTGCTTAAGACTGCATAGATTCAAACACACAACCCACGTCTCATTAAGTTAAGAACTGACCAACTGGCTAGAACAACCTTATCTACCCATTTTTTGTTATTTTAATTCCATTATCTCATCTCCAAGACAACTATTTGTCACACACCCAAAAATCCATCAAAGTCAAAAATAATAACTTTTAAACCATCATTAAACGAAATACATTACTGTCATTCACGAATAAGTGACTTTTAAGTTGGTCACTCTCATCTCAGTTTGATCTATATATTGAATGAAATGAGTTTCAGTGTTATGTTAATATAGTCAACACATATTTTGATTGGATCTAACTGATACAGTTATATAGTAAACAAATATAACTGACTTCTAATTTTGAAACTCTTTATTCGTTCTAAATATATTGATCAGCACAAATTGATATCGTTATATAGTCACAAATTTAATTGACATCTAATATAAAATAACGATTCAATATAATTAATATAGTTACATAGTCAACACATATAATTGACTTTAAATTTAAAAAATCTTTACCCTATCTATAGATAAATATATAGAGATATAGTTATATAGGCAACACAATTAATTACTTTTTAGTTTGAAAAATGTTTACTCTATCTATAAATAAATTTATAGATTTGATAAATTGACATAGTTATATAGGTAACACATATTTTCGAATTCTAATTTTAAAATTATTTATCAATAGATAAATATATAGATTCGACAAATTGATATAGTTATAAAGGTATCACATAGATTCAAGTTTTAGTTTGAAGAATCTTTACTCTACCTGTATATATAGATTTAATAAGTTGGTATAGTTATATAGTCAACACATATAAGTGACTTCTAGTTTGAAAAATCTTTACTCTATATATAGATAAATATATAGATTCAATATAATTGATATAGTTATATAGTCAACATATATAATTGACATTCAATTTGATGAATATTTATTCATTTTAAATATACGGATTCGATCTAATTGACATAGTTCAATAGTCAACACATATAATTGACTTTTAATTTAAAAATATTTATTAATTTTATGTCTATGAATTCAATCTAATTGATATAGTTATATAGTCAACACATATAATTGACTTTTATTTTGTGAACTCGTTATTCGTTCTATATATATACATTCGATCAAATTGATATCGTTATATAGTCACACTTTTAATTGACTTATAATTTGAAGTATTGATTTAATCAAATTGATATCATTATATAGTCACACTTTTAATTGATGTCTAATTTAAAATATTGATTCAATATAATTGATATTGTTATATAGTAAACACATATAATTGACTTCGAATTTGAAAAACCTTTCTCTTTCAATAGATAAATATACGGAGATGTAGTTATATCGTTAACACGTATAATCAACTTCAAATTTAAAAATTCTTTACTTTATCTATAGATAAATATATAGATTCGATAAATTGATATAATTATATAAGCAACACATAGATTCGACTTCTAGTTTGAAAATTCTTTACTCTATCGATACATAAATATATAGATTTGGTAAATTGATATTCTTGTATAGGCACATAGATTCGACTTCAAGTTTGAAGAATCCTTACTCTATTTTGTAGATAAATATATAGATTTGATATATTGATATAGTTATATAGTCAACATATATAATTGACTTTCAATTTGAAAAACACTTATTCATTTCATGTATATGGAGTCAATCTAATTAATATAGTTATATAGTGAAAACATATAATTGACTTTTATTTTTTTCAACTCTTTACTCGTTCTATATTTGTTTCTTCGATCAAATTGATATTGTTATATAGTCACACTTTTAATTGACATCTAATTTGAAATATTTATTCAATCAAATTGATATAGTTATATTGTCATCAAATATAATTGACTTCTACTTTTAAAAATCTTACTCTTCCTATAGTGGGAGTTATAGCTACCTTGTTAATACATATAATCGACTTTGATTTTTTTTTAAAATATATATATATATATATATTCACATATATATTATATCGATCTATATACATCGAAGTTAAAAAATAATTAGTTTTTAAAAATAAAATGTTTTTTTTAAAATGCTTGATGAGGAATAATTTTTTTGAAGACCAACTTTTTTCTTAACAAAAGTAATATCTTAAATTTAAATTTAATTTTCAAATAGAGCTATTAAACTAAAAGTTACAAATTCACCCAGTTAGCATCAAACAGGTTGCTATTTTTCTAAAAAAAAAAGTAGTATCTTAAATTTAAATTTAATTTTTAGTCAAAGCTATTAATTAAAAGTTAGAAATTCACCTAGTTACCACCAAACAAATTGATATTTGTCTTAAAAAATGTAACAAGTAAAATTTAAATTTAATTTTCTGTCAAATCTATTAAATTAAAAGTTATAAAATCACCTAGTTACCACTCACCAAATTGCTATTTAAAGGACACTTTCTTGTGTTAGTGATAAAAACCAAATTGAGATTCTTTCATCATATAAAATTTATGAAATAATATATTATATGCTTTATTTTTTATATCTTATTTTTTTAATATCTATTGTCTTGCATTGACTAATACTAATATCTTCCATTTTTCTTATTTTTTTAATAAAATAATAAAAACAATGAGCAAGATCCAACAAGATATGCAGGAGTTTGATGAGGACATATTCATTTACCTGGTCACATTGAAACTTTTGTGGAGAAACTTGAAAAGATAGAGAAACAAGATGCGGACCATGTCTGTACACTAGATGATATTATAAGGGTCATTCTTACTCACCTTAAGATCGACCCTTATGATGTTTATGTTGATAATTCATATGCCCAATCATGTTGTTTTATTAAATAATATAATAATAAATTATTAATATTGGTTTGCGTTTTATGTAAATTTTTATTTTAATTATTATTGTTTATTTACGTCCTTGGATGGTTCAATTTATTTTCTTTAAATAATTTAAAAGATTAATTTTTAAATTAATATAGCAAAGAAAAATAGAAGAGGAAGATGAAGTTTGATAAGCCTTTGATATGCCAAAGAATTGCAATATTATCACGTAGTTTGGAAAAATTTTGAACTAAATATATTATAATTCAACTTTATAACACTAATAATATCTTAAAAGTGTAGAATAATTAAGAAGATAAAGGTATGGTCAAATGATTTAGTATTACACTTGGTCATGTGTCAACTTCATAGTTCTTAGGTCCAGATTTTGGTTCCATGCAACCCCGTGTTTGAATAATTTTTTTTTGTCTTGGTCCCGATTTAATTTTTACTTTTATGAATTTTGGTATTTGGTAGACCTGTTGTTTTTTGTGGACATTTCAAAAAATTCACAAACATCTCTCCTAACTGTTATTTTTTAAAATGAAACATCATAATTTATTGACAACGAAATGATGAATTCGATCACAAAGAATTGTATAAAAGTCAGAACAAAAAATTGGTGTGCATCTTGATAAAAAAAGAACTAGACAAACTTTAACCATAAATTACAAATATTGAATATCCCTTCATCTCTTCTCCTATACAATCAACACTTCTTATAACAATGGAGTTTTCTGTAACTTATTCATCTATCGCGCGACCTCGACCTCGTCCCATACCATGTCCCCTTATGTTAGAAAGCCCTACCACGGGTGCAACATCAATTATCGAAGCATGCTTATTATTATAAAGATCATCACAGCCCAAATTGGTGGCAATATTACCAAATCCCCTTGTGTCATAAGTTTGGCCTTTAAACAGGTAGTTCTTGGCTTTCCTCGTCCTCGAGATAGCAGAGGATCAAGGATAGGACCAGTACTAGTACAATATAATGAGGCATTAGGAAAAATGATACACGCTTTTTAGCCATAGAATTATCCCACTTTAATAAGTCCTTCTCCAATTAAACAAGTTTTAACTTTATGTAATCCATCTTGTTTTTCGAGTACATAGAAATATCAGTAATGTGCTCAACAATGCCCACCAACTCCCTATATAGTTTGTACTCCTCCAACATTTATGGGTAACCCCCGATAAAGAACTTCTTCAAATAAGGATGAAAAATAGCCTTTCACCATCTTCTTAAAGTGTACCAGTCGGGGATAAGGTGAATGTTTACGTGAGCCATTATATTCGTTATCTGACAACTAGTGATTCCACGTGACTCAAAAGGCATGCAATTGTAGCTCAGTTATTAACCTTAGGAACGATATTCAATAGTGAATACAGATATAAAAGTCGCTCTTAATCGATCTATCAACAATACTGTAATTTTCCACAAGCCACGAATTAGAATCAGTTACATCAACCAAAATTGCAATGTACCATTCGACAGATTTCACTTTCAAAAATCTTAAATATTTTTCAAGTCAGCACATCATTTATTTTCTGTTCCACTGAAAATTAGTTTCACACCTAGTTTTGGTGTACTTGAACTTGTGTTCTTCTCTCAACTCCTTCTCATATTTTTCTGAAGATCAACCTCGTACTGCTCTACAAAAACTTTCAGAGTGCTCTTAGCATTGGAAAAGCCATCAAAATAGGAATGCATTGCCTTGCTCTGTTGAGTTTATTTCATGTTAGCAGAAAATAGTGACTCAAGTAGACATGAACTCGATTCTCCTTCTCACGGTACATCGTAACCAACCAAGAATTGTTCTCCATTTTGTACGTTGTTACAAAATTTGACCATCCAGCTTCAAATCCCATCTTCATTAAATTATCCAGCACAATAGTCAAAAGTTCATTCTTAGCTTGGTTGTAATGGATGCCAAGGCCCTTTAATTTCTTTGGAATTTATGAAAAAATATACCTTATGTACCAGTAATGCATAGTATGAGACAACACATCACTTATAGATGCCCTTATACTGTTACATTAATCGATCAATATGTAAGTAGTGGTAATACGACCCATAGCATTTATAGGCTTGCTGAAAATCATACAGAATGTCTCCGCTGTTTCGTGTGAAATAAAGGCACAACCAAGAATAATAGATTGCTAATGGTGATTCACACCAACAAATAAAGAAAATAGAATACCAAGTCTATTAATGAGATGCATAGTATCAAAGCAAATAATGTCATGAAATTCTTAGTAGGAAGGTTTTGATTCTGGGTAAATCCATAATACATTAATGAATAAACCTAGAATATCTATGTCGAAGGCATAAAATAAATCACTTTCCTTGAGATGCCATCAACAAAGAATTTTCTTCGTCACTCAATATTTCTTTGATTCATGATCAATCTCCTTGCATTGTGTATGTAATTCCTACAATTATCCAGCAACCAACCCAAATTCTCGGTCCCACTAGCTAGAGCTTGATGCATTCTAATGTTCTTTAATATTCTAACATTAGCTCTATCATTATCTTCCAGTGACCTTTTTAAACTGCTAAACACGCTCCTATGACCAGCCATGAGTCTGGACGCATTGGGATACAACTTATGTAAGTGATATGCTACCATTTTAGTTATACGATATGTTTCATCAAATCCTACTGAGCAATTAATTCTAGTAGGTCATAAATATCTATTAGATGTATTATACTTTTTTGTTTTCCAACCACCTTTATCACACGTAAATAGAGCATACTTGGAAAATTTAAACTTTTTAATTTTGAAATTTATCTTCATATAATGCTAAACCCCATATGTTTAGCATGCTCCTGGTCGAAAGCAAACAAATACTTCCAAACTAGAAAATTGCATACCTTTAACTGGGCCTTGTATAGGATCATTCATGAATTCATGACTATCCGTAAAATTATTTTCTACACATGCATTTGAATCTCCGTTGAGAAGACTATCATCGTTAGAAAATTCAAACAATTCCACCACTATGTTTTTTAAATCTTCTACATCTCTTGTCTCATGTGTTCTTTTATCTAGTTCCCTCAATGAACTAGAACTTGCGTGGCTGCTTTTTGTACTCATTTTTGTCAAAAAATATGACAATCGATAGAGTTACTATTGATGTTCTTGACCTTTAATAAAGGATAATCAAACGAAAGTTAACTGGTACATTAGTTAAAAAAATTAATTATTAAAATATTTATTGTATTAATTGTTGGCAAGCATAATCACGACTTCCTAAGGACTCTCTTTATAATTAATCATTAAATTAAGTTTTGGAGGCAAAACTAGGATTTTGGAGGGAAAATTAGGTTTTGGGGGGAAAATTAACACCTAATTAAGTTCAGGGGTTAAGGGGTAACAATGTCAATTTACGTTCTTTGGATCTTTCTTGGACACATGATTTGGATATTTTGCTTTTTCGTATTCCAAATACATATTGATAAATTCAAATATAATTAGAGGCTCACCCTAAGGTAGGTATATAAAATAGGTGCATTTCTTGAGCATAAAACTTGAGTAGAGAAAACCTAGGAAGGGAGTCACCAATATTCATACTTCATTATTTTCATTGAACATTCTTTCTCTTTATTCCTATTTTTCTCAACTATCTTTCTATGCTCCAAAGTTCTGATCCCTTTCTTTTAAGTACACATAATCTCTTTTAAATCCAAACATATATAAACTGCTCCAACAAATAGGTTCATGTAAAATTGCATAATTCTCTACTACTATTATGGAATATTTTTACAATATCTTCATCTTGTGGATTTTGTTCGTAACAATCGAAAAAGATTTAATCATGGAGCGTCTAGGAATTAATTGAGGGACAAGAAAAACTCACTCATCTGCTTCCACCAGACATTGTAGTAAAGCTTCTAAAAGAGAACGGATTCAATAAAGTGAAGTTATTCAAAGTAGGTCCAGGAGTGCTTAAGGCACTAGGCAGATCAGCTATTCAAGTTATGGTTGGGATACCTAATGACATGTTTGAAACACTGTCTACTAGTGTTCGTGCAACAGAGTAGTGGGTTTAACAGAATGTTTCCTCCTTTATTTTCAAAAATGGCGTCAATATCATGTTTGTTAATTTTCGTACCATAACTCTAAATCCATTAAATGGTACAATCATTGGCTTACAATTAACTTTTTCATTTCTAACAATCTAGGAAGAAAAGTTTAATAAGTGTTGACACATTCTCCAATCTATATCAGTTTTTTTTATGGTTAGTCTTAAGTTTGAGTAATGAATTGAATAATTACAGTAGATTGACATTCTGGAAAAAATAATTTATTTATAAGAAAACATTCTCAATTTTCTTAGAAATAAAGCTCTACTATTATTGGCGCATATATCCTTGGTCTCCACATGCTTTTTGGCAAATTAGATATTCCTTAAGAAAAAAATTAATGAAGAAGAAGAAATTATTAGATCGTGTTCATCAAGCATAAAGATAGATGACTTGTATACAAGAGAAGACATTATATTATGTAAACGAGAATGCAATTTCAAAAAGACATGATCTTATTTGTAAACTAAGGTATGATATATATGTTTAAAAGTGATGTCTCATTAAGTCATGATGCATGTCTTTCTTTATGATGTATGGATATATAGGATGTCATCGATCAAGTCACCTAAAAGGAACCATCAGACTATGTTATAGTGGTTGTGGCATTTGTCAAAATATTTTGTGACTGTTATACTAAGGTATTGTTATATATGTCTACTATCATTTGATGTTTAGGTCTCATCTAGTTATTATAAATAAAAATACACAAAAATAAAGAATTAGTTTAATAATTTTATGTGCCAAAAGGAATGAAGTCATTTGTTAACCAATTTAACAAAAAATAAAAAGAATATGAAAGTAAATAAGGTGAACACTAGTAGTCTTTCTTCATGACAGTAACTGATTGACATAATTTAGATATACAGTTAGTCTTTCCTCATGAAAGTATGTATTTTGATAATATGTATACATATTAATATTCTAGTCTTTCTCACTTTAATTGAGAAATAAATTTAGGTACTTTATATTATTAGTTTTTGTTTTGGAGTCCTTTTTTTTCATATCACCATAGTACTTCTTCTCCCCACATGACAAAAATATAATTAGGACAATATATCATTGTTAAGCAGTAATGAAATTATTTACTTTTTTCTTACTATTTTATGCACATTCATTTTGATTGTCCTTAGATATGTTGCAAAGGGAAATGAAAATTTTCTAAAAGCCTACAAAAACACATTCCTTAACACAACATATTTAGCCCTCAAAATGTGAAAGCAACTCTTATCAAAGCAGGCCTAGGGCGATAACTCAAGGTTACAGTTCCAATTAATGCTGACGTTTATCAGAGACACTAAATTTACCTCTGGTGGGAATTTTAGATCATACATTCATGGTCTCATGATGAAGATTGTTAAGTTCCTAATTGACAATGGGGTCCTCTTACCATTAACATCTAGCCATTCGTTAGCCTCTATTCTGATCCCCATTTTCCAATTAACTTCCCCTTCTTCTATAGGACATCATACCCTATTATTAAAGTTTCCATCTTATACACTAATATTTTTGAAGCTAATTATGATACCCTCATTTGGCCTCTCGAGAAAAATGGTTTCGGGTCACTTTCTATAATAGTAGGAGAAATAGGCTGGCCCACCGATGGTGATTCCAATGTAAATATTGAGTAGGCTATGAAGTTTGATTAAGGTCTATTGGAATAAATTAGTCAGGGCATAGGTACCCTGAAATGACCTACACCACCAGACATTTACCTTTTTGGGCTAGTGTAAGAAGATGTTAAGAGCATCATACCAAGGAATTTTTATTGACATTGGGGAATCTTTTACTATAATGGAGCGATCAAGTACCAACTCAATTTAGGTAACAACCAAATATTGAGAACAGTAAAAAACATTAGATACTTAGCTAGGAAATGGTGTGTATGACCCCTGATGCTAATCTTATGGATCCTAACTTGCCAGAAAATATTAATTATGCTTGTAGCTATGTAGATTGCACTAGCCTTGGAGATGGTTCATCCCGTGGTGGTATGGACATAAAGAGCAATGCGTTGAGTGAATTTAATATGTACTTTAAAATGATGAATCAATAGAAGGGGTTATGTGAAAGGTTTCACAGTTTGTTGGTCATTATAATAATTGATCCATCTCTCTCCTCTCCTAGTTTTGGTTGTAGCTCCTCTAATTACTATTAGTGGTTATGATTGATATGGGAAGGAACGAGACGAGGGTTAATCTAGGAATTTCTTCAGCTACAAAGATATAATATTTTTCTCTTATTTTATTTGTTCTAGTAGTTATGTTGCACTACTAATATATGTATTTGACTTGGGATATAGATGTTTATTGAGCGTTAATGTACATAATATGATCTCTTATTTCCTTCTACCTGCAGTAATATTTATAAATTTACATAATTGGTAATCATGCTTTATAAATTTACTTGTTGCTATATGTCATTTGTTTAAACTATTCAGAAACTTGAACTACTTGGCCAAATGCCCACTTTAAAAACATAATTATCCAAATAAACACACGTATTATTTTTTGCCAAATGCCCACCAATTAGGATGTTATGAATTTGATTTAAAAATCATGCAAGACTAGAACAAAAGTCCTCAATAGTATAATTTAGTTCCTCTTATCCAAACTAATATTTGATTTTTTATTTCTAAAAAGTAAAATATAAAATGTCAAAGAAGCCAAAAAGAGCTCCCATTTTTCTATTAAATTTCTCTGATTCCAGTAGATTTTTCAACAATTTTTGCTTCCTCACAACCAAAAACCACCACAAATGTCATAATCTTTCTTATTGCTTCCATTTTACCTTATTATCTTTAAAGATATTTTCAAAAAAATATTTTCCCACCATTTTATATGATTGAGAAGATTTCTAAATAACTTCATAACTCGTTAGTAAATAGATTCTAGTAGTTTAGATGAACTATAAATTTGTGTCTCCATTCCAGTGGCTAGAAGAGCATTGATAAGAAACAAAATGTTTTCATTCACGATTTTGTACGAATATCTTGTCAGTCGTCAACCCATTATAGACCAAGACCTTAATCTAGGATCGACCCATGTAGTTCAATTATAGTAGTAGCAAAATTTATTATTGTTGGTGAAGATTATATAAGAATATACGAGTAGATTCTCAAATATTGGAATTGAAAATCTTTAAGTATGAAGATAATTTATATTGCACTACATTGCAATTGTTCACATAACAACATAGTTTGTAAGTGTAATTGAGATTTGGGAGTCACCTTGTGACCTAAGCAACTTAGTGATTAGTTATCAAATAAATAAGAGGGAAAAAATTCATCCTACATTCATAATAAATGATAGGTACATGATGTTTTACCTGCTTGATGTTGTTGTTGATGGCTTTAGGCCTATATTAAGGATAAATATAATCTCAAGGTTTTCATAAGAACCATTTAATTCATCCGTATCTCTACCCGACCACCACACCCAAGAGCTGATGACAACGATTTGGTTGAACATGAGAGCTTGGATAATCATTCAATGAATATGAAAGACCATCTAATGAATATGAAAGATCATTTAATGGATGTAAAATATCTAAATATTTTGAAGAAGAGTGAAAAGAGAGTGGATCGCTTTTAAACCCAACCATTGCTTCTCTAATGGAACTAATTTGTATAATGGATAAATGTTCAATAGAGAAAAAGAGCTAAAATTTTTACAGAGAAGAGACCATGAGAAAGTCTTCTGATTTTTCTATGTTGAAGAGTTGTAGTAAATCGTTTAAGGTGGAATGTCTATATCCTAGTTGTGCCTAAATTCGTGGCTAAAAAATTATGAATCCCGAGCAGATTTGCCATCTAAAAGTACATTGGTGATCATAGTTGTAGTTTTAAACATGACATGGGAAGCCTTAAGTAAATCTCATCCAAGGTCATTGCCTTGGTAACAATATAGTGATAGAGAGGGTCAAAACACAAAAGAGATTGAGAGGATTATTCTTATGGAGTTTTATTATAGTCTAAGCTATTAAAATTGTTGGAGAGGACTTGTGATTGCCAAAGAAATAGTTAGAAGAACACCAAAGAACGGGTATTCTTTTTTGCCAACTTTTTTCTACATGATCATTTTTCTTAATGTTGGTTTTACCTATTATTTCACGTAAATAGCCTTTTTTCAAAATTTGCTCTCAGGAAATGATGCCTCACATCAATATGCTTTGTCCTTGTATGCTGCACCAGGTTTAGAGCTATGTTTAGAGCTCTCGTATTGTCATACATCAAAGGAATTATACAAGAGACAATCCCAAAATCCTTTAGTTACGGTTTGAACTATGACAAATAAGCATAACAGAAAACTACATCAATATATTCAGCTTCAACAGTAGATAGTGCAACAAAATTTGTTTCTTAAATTGTAAGAAAATTAGAGAGGAACCTCAAAAATGAGTCATTCTTGAGGTACTTTTTCTATTTACCAAGTACACAACATAATTAGCATTAGCATAGCCTACTAGATCAAAATTGTCTCTAGATCAATAGAATTAGACCAGGTCCCCTGTCCCTTTTAGATACCTAAGAATTCTTTTGGCTACTTTCAGAAGAGACTCCTTTGGAGTAGCCTAAAATCTAGCACACATACAATACTAAAAAAAATATGTGGTCTACTTATAGTAAGGTATAGTAAGGATCTAATAATCCCTCTATAGATGGTCTCATTAATTGAGGGACCAAGTTCTTCCTTATCAATCTTTGAACTGGTTAAAATGGAAGTATCAATTGGCTTGGTAACTCCCATGTTGTATGTTACACCCTAGATATTTTATCCTTGAAAAATCATAAACTTTGAGTTCACTGTTCTAACTACAACTGACTATAAAAGTTGTAAGGTCTCTATATGGGTTATATGACTCAAACCATAACCTGAATATTGAAGGTTTCCCTTTCTTCTACCTTGGTTATGAATTAAGCCCAATGAGTCATAAGGACTCAAGGTACCAATCGTAGGAGGACTAGTGTAATTACCCAAATATTTTGTGTTGATTATGACTAGGACCCTATGAGTCCTAGGGTCTCTTAAAGGGTCATGTGGTGTGAGTTGTAGGGTCACTAGAAAGGGGACCCTTAGCTATTGTCTAGACTATAAATTATAGTGATGAGTCGTAGTGTGTCCATTCTAGTCATATAGTAACTCGTAGTCATGGGGACAATTTTTTCAGCTTTTAATGAAGGCACTTTGGACATTTCTCTCTTTACCCACTTAAGACCTCAACCATAAAACACCTTTGGGAATTATTTTCAACACTTATCAATTATAAGCACTATCTCAAACTCTCTCAAATCCCAAGGTAAGAAAAAGCAAGGGTGCATATAGAGCTTCCAAGGGTTGATTTTTATTCATAAATATTTATATCTCAGGCATGTTACTCTTACCCAACTATTATTTTGGTAAACAATGGGTTATAAATTGTTATTCAAGTGGTATGGATCTTGTTTTCGGAATGTGGGTTGAGGGTTTTGAATAATTTTCTTAAACAATGTACCCATGGTTTATATGTAACTTTGCATGCTTTATCAATAGTTTTGAACTTGTGTGGTGCATGGTCATAGTAAATAAATTAGTGATTGTGAATTTTCCAAACTTTTGAGTGTTGACAATTGAATTTATAATAACTGATAATGCTCAACTTACATGTCAAATCAAGTGTAAGGCAATTATTGTCAATATAATTAACCAACTTTGAGTCGGGGTCGAATGCATGAGGAATAATGTAAGCAATGAATGAGTAAGTTCAAAATGAAAGAAACTTGCTAAATTCAACCCTAAATTCCAAGTATTTCATGATTTTGAATCAAACTTATTTATATAAAAGAAATCTATAACACTAAATTAAGAGCAAACAACGTATAGATAAAACCAAATGAGAAGATGCTTGAGGTTATGCTTTCCTAGGGGTAATTTGCATATGGGTACATTAATGTATGTTCCAATTTTATTGAATGGATATATGGGTATGCTAGATTAAGTGTTTTAGTGTTAGTCTTTTGGAAAAATATAATAGTGGATGTTGTAAATGCATTGAGATACATGATAGTGTTCACCCACTAACCCATCTTACAATTGCACGCACTTGGGTTCTTTCAGGGGGTAACACTGGACCCCTAAAGCTCGTGGCTGGTTTTAGGATGGTTAAGATACAGAGACCAGGTTAAAGTTGTAAATGCATGTTAAACTCAATTTCATTTCCCAAAATAATATATACACATCTATATATGATTGGATGTAGTTGCATTTGGATATTTACTTTAATGGCATTACATTATACTTATTCCTGAGTACATGCTAGTGTTCACCCACTAACCCATATTCGAATATTGTATCCGCATGTGATGCAGCTACCGGCCAAGCTACTCTTCTTCCTAAGTGACTTGGATTAAGGGACAACATTTGTGATAGACTGATGTGGTGAGCTTTCATACTCTGGAAGAACCTATTTCATTTTATGAATTTCTTTTCATACTTTTGGTTATCTCTCGAACTTTGGTTTTTTTATGGTCAGGGGAATTTCCTGACCGGATATTCTTGGTTTTCAGTTAGAGGCTTTGTGTAACTACTATAGGCATGGGGGTGTCGGTATTAGTATCATCCTTGTCATTCATATTTGTGTTGGGCTGACATCAATTAGATAGGATAACAGACTTTAATCTCTCTATTTTATTTATAATTATTCCATCTTATTATAAGTTCAGAATTCATTCGACATAGGGTGTAGTATGGTTATTGTTGAGTATTGGAGATGGTCTCCTATCCTGGTTGGGCTTGAGGAACCTGACACGACTAGGCCTTAGTTTGACTCATGTCAGATTAGTATCAGATCCCTAGGTTTATGTTCACTTGGGAGTCCACATGAAGTGTCGAGAAGAGTCTCTTTTAAGGATGTGTAGCGTGCCACACTCATAAGGGAGAGGCTACTAGGCATTTATAAATATTTCTCTTTCTTGTATTCTATTTTCAAGGTTTAAATTCTTTGCTATTTTTTGTTTGTTCATTTTTCAAATCATGCCTTCTCAACTATCTGAAGCTTACAAAAACTCTTTTGTCCCAACTGAGGATAATGCTTATGGGACTCACTCTACTTATAGGGTCCAAACCTATTCTAGGGGTCCAATTCTGCATTTTTCTAGGGTTCCACCGATTCCCACTAGTCCATCTCAAACTCCTCAGGCTAAAGTAATAAAATTTTAGTTTTGTCAATCTATTCACATATTGGCATAGTTTGTAGCTACTTATTCTGAGTGTGGTGTTCCTGTTACTTCATCTCCAGAGGCCATAAGGGTTGGCTGATTCATGAGGTTGAACCATCCAACCTTTACTGGTATGAAGGTTGATAGGGATCCTTAATATTTTCTAGATGAGATGGAAAAGAAATTTTATGTTATGCAAGCCACAAATATGGAGGGTGTGGAGTTAACTTCCTATCTGCTGAAATATGTGGCATGCAGTGGTACAAGAAATGGGATCAGTCAAAGGTTGATGATGATGAGTAATCTCTTTAGGAGGATTTTTATAGTGTATTACTTGACCAATTCTTTCCTCTAGAGTTGAGGAAAGTAAGGGCGAAAGAGTTTGTTAAGCTAAAGTAAGGTAAGATACCTATCAAGGAGTATGCCTTGAAGTTTCAATAGTTATCTCAGTATGATCCGGAGATAGTTTCTAGCATGAGGGCTAGAATGAACAAGTTCCCTTTTGGGGTATCTAGAGAGTTAATATTAGAGAGAAAGGCTACATTATTGATCAAGGAAATTGATATCTCTAGGTTGCTTGTGTACATGCAACAGGTAGAAAAAGAGAATAAGAAGCAGGATGAAATAGAGGAAGGGTGGGTTAAGAAATTTAGGTTCACTGAGTAGGGTGGTAGCCAACAACAGAGTGGCAAGAATAGCCAAAAGTGGCTCAACAAAAAATGGGGTCATTCTAGGTCTTACTCGATGGCTAGTGATATCTACCCAAAGCCATGGGTTGATTGGCGTTTCCATAGTAGAGACAACTTTAGGGCATAGGGTGTCCAATTTAAGGATAATAGGGCCCAGGCAGCTCTATTATATCCTCTATGTAGGTTTTATGGTAGATTCTATCAGAGTTTTTGTTATGTAGGGAGGGACAAGTGCTTCAACTATGGTTAGCTAAGGCATAACATTAGAAGCTATCCTAATTTTAAGGTTTCTTCGGGGGTGAAAAACGTTCCATTTTCTTCATCATTCACTCCGGCACCAAAGGGTGGTCTATCTAGTTCCGGTACTGGTCGAAACTATCTCTAAGCTCTGACTACCCTACAAGATTCTTAGGCATCACCTGATGTCATGAATGGTACATTGAAACTCTATTCTTAATATGTATATTGTTTACTTGATATGGGGTCCTCTCTATCTTATATGACCTTATTTATGGCTGTGTATTTTGGTTTTAGTCTAGAGTGTGTTTTGGACCCTTTTTTTATTTCTACCTTGGTAGGTGACTCTGTGATTACTAGAAGAGTCTATAGGGAGTGTGTGGTATCAAATGGTATGAAAGAAACTTTAGTGGATCTATCTAATTTAGATATGGTGGATTTTGATGTCATATAGGGGATGGATTAGCTGCGCTCGTTCTATGCTTCTATAGATTGTCGAACCCATAATGGTTTCTTTAAATTCTCCAATGAGCCAGTTATTGAATGGCAGGGTGGTTCCCTAATTCCAAAGTGGAATTTTACATCCTATCTTAGCGTTTGTAGATTAATATCCAAGAGGTGTCTCTATCATCTATTTTGGGTTAAAAATTCTAACTTGGGTGGTCCTTTTTTGGATTATGTAATTATGCTGAATGAATTTTCTAAGGTATTTCCTAATGACCTTCCTGGCGTTCCTCCTAATAGGGAGATTGAGTTTGGGATTAATCTTGTTTCGAACACTTGTCCAATCTCTATTCCTATGTATAGAAAGGCTCTAACTTAGTTGAAAAAGTTTAAGGAAAATCTCAAGGATATTATAGATTAGGGTTTCATTCATCCTAATGTGTCCCCATAGGATGCACCGATGCTATTCATGCATATTAAGGATGGTTCCCTTCGGATGTGTATTGATTACCGACAATTGAATAAGGTGAATAGAAAGAATAAGTACCCTCTTACGAGAATATATGATTTATTTGATCCGTTGCAGGGTGCTAATTTTTTCTCCAAGATTGATCTTTGATCCGGATATCATCAATTAAAGATTAGGGAGGTGGATATCCCTAAGACTGCCTTCCAAACATCTTTGGGAACTTTGAGTTTCTTGTTACGTCTTTTGGATTGACCAATGCTGTAACGCCTCGATTTTCTGAATCGAAATGATACACAGTGCTTATGACCCCGAAGAACCACAAGATAACCCATCACTGATATCTGTACTTGTACACTTCAATATATGATGTAATAAGGCGGAAAACATGAACAATAGGCCCTAAAGTTTAACTACATAGAATATCTGACAAATCATAATATCCATATGGGGTAAAGAATACCTAAAACAACTGAAATCTGAATTAAATCTGAACTAAATATGAAAGCCTCTAAATACTGTTTGAATAAGGATTTGAAGGAACATGTCTCCAACTAACTCCGTCTAGCAAAACTAACCTGAAATAATAAATGAAATAAATAATATCATCCTCGAATGGATAAAGACTCACTGCAACTCTGCGATTGGAATGCTACTGCTACTGCTGATTTGGAGCTCGTATTTGTGAACCTATGGTATAAAATGAAAGAAAAAACCATAGTGAAAATGCGTCAGTATAACTGAGAGTACTGAGTATACGAATGAGGTAGGCTAAATGCAAAATGGTTTACATGCATGAACGATGCTAACTGACTGATTGATATGAATGTAAGAGTGCAAACATGCATACATAGTAACTGAGATGGTGATTATCTGATATCTATATTTTGACACTAATACATGATCTAATAATATCTAGCATGATAAATACTGAAATTCTAATAACATAGATGACTGTGTCTATAATACCCTGCATATTTCTAAGCTAGGAAGTGAATAAGTATTCCTACGTATGAAATCTCCTATCCTATGATTCATACTTGAGTACGTGACTTATAATGAATATCCTAGTGATAGGATACCTTATGATGCATTAAGAATGTTCATATGAGTCACTTAAGGTAATACAAGCTAAGAGTTTTTGAATCCATCAAGTTTTAGTGTTTGATTTTGCAAGGGTCATCTTTGAATGAGTATAACTTGATGTTAATGTGGTATTTTGTCTGATTTAGACCCACCAAATTGTAGAGAATCAAATTATACCAATTTTTCCTTAATCCAATACCCGAGCGAAAAGTTATGCCCATTTTCGTGAGAGACAGTAAGGATAGGCGATTGGTTAGGCGCCGCCCAACCTAGCTTAGGCAATCACTTGGGCGCCACCTAAGCCAGTTCCAGGTGCCAAAAACACTTCGTTTTGAGTTATTTTAAGGGTAATTAAGTGTTTTAACACTCCTTACACGTCCTTAAACTTACCCCTACGAAATATATAGCTTCTAAATATATTACAACCCTATTATCATCTCAAAGCTCATCATCCAACAACACTAAAAGAGAAAAACAACTAGTGTTGTATAACTAAGCTTGAAGATCCAATTTCAAGGAAATTCCTCCGTCAATCATCAAGAATATTCCTGCTATGGTATGCGTGAGTTGATTTATGGATCCCTTTCATCCATAAAGCTCAAAAGCCCTCTTTTTCATTATAAAGTATGATTTCTATATTGTTGGGTATTGATGATCATGTTGTTGATATTGGGTGATTCCCAAAGTGGAATCTTTATATGTTTTTTTGAATTTCATGATATCATATGAGTTGGAAACATGTAAATTTGGTTGTTCATGATGTATAATTTGATGATTTCACTTATGCTTAAGATGTGCATGTAAGGTGTTTGATAAAATGCCTAAGAAACTAGAAATCATGCA
>JAPEIP010000008.1:82411114-82437990 GCA_026120095.1 Capsicum chinense | reverse complement strand
CAATTTACCATATCATGAGTAGGGGATTTCACACTAAGCATAGTTCTCAACATCTTATACATGGAAGGGAAATTCATACAACAGGTATATAGTTACATAGCTTCAATATCATGGTCAATCCATATCACAACAACAACACATATCACTCATATGGAAATCATGGGAAATCGTAAAGCATAGAGCATGGACTTGTCATTTAAGCACTATTAAATCATGGGACATGAATTCTATCATCCTAGGCATATTATTAAACACTTTGCATGCATTTATTTAGCTTAAGTGTGTTCATGAATTTCATCATATTAAGCCACATAAGGATCATGGATTTCAACTAACAAACACATATACTTCATGAAAACACCTTTCAATATCATCTTAAAACTTAAACAACAATCATCAACATATACATGCTTATATCATAACAAAACAATTACAAAATATTTAAAACATGGTTCTTGAGCTCTATGAACGAAATGGATCCATAGATGAAATCTACGCATACCTGACTCAAGGTTCTTAATGTTTTCTTAAGCTTGAAGGATTTGAAATCCTTTGATTTTTGAAGAAGATTAGGTCTTGTTCTTAGAGATTAAATTTAGAGAGAAACCTTTGTTTTTATTTGTAAAATAATAATAAGAAAAATAGCTAAATTTAGGCTCATGTGGGTATATATAGGCGATTGGTAAGTGACTAAAATACTCTTATTAAAATGTCCTAGAAATAAATTGAAAAGTGCCGTGTGACGACCCGACTGATGGTCCATCAAAAACTTAATGGTCCATCATTTTGACCATCATACGTAGACCAGAAATGGGGTTCACTGGATAAAAGTTGATGGCTTGGATGACGGTCCGTCAACTCATTGGTCAATACTTATCCAGAATGTGGCCTTACTGCTTGTGAAGGTAGTTTTGATAAACTGAAGAATAAGCTAACTTTGGCTCTTCTTGACTTTGCCTGAAGGCACTAGTGGGTTAATGGTATACTATGATGCATCCTGTGTGGGACATGGTTGCATTTTGATGCAATATGGAAAGGTAATTACTTATGCCTCTTGATAGTAAAAGGTGCGTGAGAGGAATTATCTGACTCATGACATGGAACTGTTAGTTAAGGTGTTTTCATAGAAAATATTGCATCACTATTTGTATATGGTGCATGTGGATATATTTTCTGATAATTACAGCCTGCAATATGTGTTTACTTAGAAAGAGCTTAACCTCTGGCAAAGAATATTTCATAAGCTTCTCAATGATTATGACATAAGTCTTCACTGCCACCTATTTAAAGGAAATGTGGTTGCTGATGCTCTTAGTATATTATCCATGGGGAATCTAGATCATGTGGATAAGGAAAATAGGGAGTTGGTAAAGGACATTCACTATTTTGCTAAATTTGGAGTTTATCTTGTAAACTTTGAGGGTGGTTGGGTATTTGTACAACAAGTGGCGTGTTTGTCTCTTAGTGCTTAAATCAAGGAAAAGAAAATATTGGATCCTATCTCGAGGAGGATCAAGGTTAATGTAGGTGGGCAGAAGGTAATTGTCTCTTAGATTAGTGGTGATGGTACTTTATGGCATCAAAGGAGGTTTTGTGTTCCTGATGTAGGTGGTTTGCATGAGAGAAATTCAATGGAAAGCACATGAGTCGCGTTGTGTTATTGACCCTGGTTCGACGATAATGTATCATGACCTCAAGGAGTTGCCTTCTAATTTGAGCTTCATTAACTTGGTATTCACTGTCTCCATGTTAATGAAGTGTATTGATGATCCATCACAAATTGTGCATATCAAAGATATTTATATTTCAGATTCCCTATCTTATGAGGATATACTCATTGAGATCTTGGATCATTAGGTTCGTCGGTTGCATACTAAGGTTGTGGACTTGGTAAAGGTTTTATAAAGGAATGACAAGGTGGAACAGACTACTTGGGAAGCTAAAGAGGAAATGAAGTCCAAGTATCCATTCCTGTATTCTGCTCCAGAAATTTGGGCGGAAGGTTGTTCTTCATAACGTCTTCATTTTAAAACTTTGTTAAAGAAAAGATTGATTCCTTGATATCTATGTTTTCTATCTTAAAGGAAAGTGTAGGGGTTTTTGGGGGTTTAATCATAATTGTGCTTCCTTGTTCCATTATTCGATGATGAATGATCCAAATGGTGGAGAATTGAAACACCCTAGGTTTTAACCCATAGAAATTTGTTGGATCTGAGCTTTCTAATCATTATACGACTCACGTTTACCTGTCCTATGATGTGGGTAGGATTTAGGGGTCTTGGTCATAAGTTACTAGGAATGGTTTTGGTTGTTTTGTCAAAGGTACAATAAGACTCCATACGAGTCGCATGTACATGGTTCGAGAAGTATAGTGCCATAGCATATGTTTTTCATTATCTAGGCTTGACATTTTTCTTAGGGTACAAATAGGTAGGTACTTGTCATATGGTGATAATACGATTTGGGCAAGGAAACTCATATATTAGATAGAATATGAAGAACTTTCTATCTTAGGTACGAGTGAGGGGCCCAAACTGTACCCACTTGCAAAATTTTTTACAGTTTAAGTTGAGGGTATTTTGGATATTTCCTATCCGAACTTCTCTTGACCCCAAGACTTAAAACACTTTTGGGACATGATTAACCTACTATTCTCACATTAAACACTCTTCAATCTCTGTCAATCTCTTAGTACAAAAAGAAAAAAGGGTCTTTTCATGGTGATCAATTAAGGCTCTCAAGGGTGATTTCTCTCCTCCATCTTTGGTATTTTAGGCATGTTACTGCTCCCTTCTTGTTAGTTCAAACTAAAGGCATTTTTTACTTAATGGTGTTCATGTCATGATTGTGGGTTTTGTTATTTTAGAAATATGTGTTGCTGGTTTTATTACTAATGGTTGGATGATGTTTTCCTCTATTTTAATTATGGTTTTCATTTTATATTTATGGTTTTGAACATTTTATTGCATGGAAATGGTTATTGGTTCTTGGTTTTGGAAATTCTATGCTCTAAACATGTTTGTTAAAATGCCAATAAGAATATTTTTGTTACATAGTTTGACTTTTATTAAAAACCTTGCATTGAAAAATATGGTAATGGAATCTAAAATATTTTGATTAAATTAAATGATTTGGAAAGGCCTTGGTGGCCATGGTTTTGATTTATTGGAAATCCTGTGGGTTACATAAAAATCCCCTAAGGCATGGATAATGAAATTGATTACAAGCTATATTTGGTATGACAATACCACTTCATAATGCCCTGGCTATAAACTCTAGAATTAGTGGTTTTGTTATGTGCTAAAGGTTCTAATTGTGCAATAATGGTGGGTTGTGATAGCTAGCCATAAAGGTGTGAGCCCAATGGACGAAACACTGAAAACTCATGTTTGCCGACATATGGGTTGGTCATGGTGACCACATACTTTTGGGGTACACGAGAATCTCCTAATTTTTTACTTGTATATATGTATCATGGAGGGCGAAGGGTACACGGGAATATCAAGCTCCTATGACATATCTGGTTCATGCAGCTATATGCACTATGGCCTGTTCAAAGGGTAACACTAGACACATATAGCCCATGGGTGGTTTAAGGATGGTCAAGATACAGATCCCAAGTTTAAGTTTTAAATGCATCTAAATCCAGTTCTCTTTCACGATAATATATATATATATATATATATATGTATATATGTATGGATGTGGTTGCATTTGGATATTTACTTCTGTTTTAAATAAAGGAATTACTTTATCTTTACTCCTAAGTATATGCTAGTGATCACCCACTAACCCATTTTTGGATGTTGTATCTCAACGTGATATAGGAACCAACCATACTACTCTTCCTACTCAATGACTTGGATTGGGGACAGTATTTGTAACAAAGTGACGTGGTGAGCTTCCATACTCTGGAAGACCACATTTCATATTATGGATATCTTTACATACTTTTGTTCTCTCTTGAGCTTAGGTTTTTCCTATGGTCAGGGGCATGTACCAACGGGATGGTATTTTTTTCGGTTAGAGGCTTTGTGTGACAACTATGGGTATTGGGTAGTGTCGATATTGGTGTGAGCCTTGACATTGCTATTGGTATTGGGCTGTCACCGTTTGGATAGGAACATAGACTTTAATTTGTGTATTTGATGAATGATTGTTCTATATTGTAATATGTTCAAAATTCATCCAACATAGGATGTAGGGTGGTTATGGTTAGGTATTGGGGGTGGTCCCCTATCCTGGTTAGGCTTGAGGCACCCAACATGACTATCCCCTAGGTCGGGTGCTGTCAAATGGATTTAAAGAGAAGAAGAAGATTGCCCAAATTTGCATCCAATTCTTTCATTGAAATTTAAATTGAGTAAACCCAAGCTTCATTTTCAGTCTTTAACTAAATTCTCATTTTGAGTTTTCACATGTAATTATCTCTTCTCAATGTCAAAAACTATAAATTAAAATCAAGATATATGTTTAAGATGATGGAAATAAGCTATAAAATGCTATTTAACCCCTAATTCTACATTTGCCAATTATTATAAAAATGCCACCTTGCTTTTGGTCTCTTTAAGAAAATTATAATTTTTCCCTCAAACTTGTTCCACCATATCGCGATCTCCTTCTATGAAATTCGATCATAATACCACAATTGCAGTGATCATCTAGCAATCATCATTGGTTGATAAGACTGTTGATCGCAATCGAGACCCTCAGGTGTTTATTTTTGGGCCTGCATTTCAACTTTTGTTCTTTTTACTCACATTTCTTTTCTTTCATCTATTCCTCAGCTTATTTTTATCAAGTTTCCTTGCTCATCTTCCCATTTCAATTTTTACCTACATAAATGAGCATTAATTAAGAAATTTTTGAGAAGTTACTGAAAAAGCAAGATAATTTAGGCTTAAAAGGTGCTAGAAAATTAGAAAATTTATTACTCATAAACACTCCCAAACATTAACTGTTGCTTGTACTCAAGCAACTCAGAGCAATTCAATGAGATAATGTATTAAACTCAAATCCACCCAAAATAAAGCTATACTAAGGGAATAAGCTAACAAAGCGGTACAAAGACTTTAAAAAATGTCGTGGCAACAAGTGAACCAAAAATTTTCAATAAACACATCTTTATAAAGCAAGGATGCAAGTTTGTATCAAAAGAACCTTTTAAAATAACAAAGCATCTTAAGAGGAGAAATAAAATATTCAAAGATTGTCTCAATATTCACAATGCAACTTACCTCACACGTTTACCCAAACCTATAGTAACAGGGCCCAAGCGCACACACAAGTGTACGTGGTTTTATCAAGTAGTTAAGTGGTCTAATGAAATCCAAGTATTGATCCCACAGAGACTTTATTGAACAAAAATTCTATTTTAGTTCGCAATTTTTATTCAGTCGATTCAAACATAACAAAAAAGAGAGTTTGTAATTTATAACTAAAGAAAAGTAAACAATGCGTAAAGTAAAGATCTTGAAACAATAAATAGGAGAAAACCCAGGGTTGAAGAACTTTGAAAAGTCCTACTATGTTATTGAACTTCATTATGTAACTTTCTTATCTTGGTTATTGATTCGTAGGGTTAATTGCATGACCATGATTTTTCGACCTCTAATCCTTTACCTAAGTTGATCCTTACAACAACATCATTTAGCGGGGATGTAATAGTCCACTCAAGTACTTTAAGCTACATCTTACGTATGAATCAAGTAAGGTATCCAAGTAAATCCCTGTTCTAGACACTAATTTAAATTCTTTAGTGCATAAAAGAATACAAACCATACATTCATTAGTTTCATGTTCTATCTCCCTATTCCCTCTCCCAAGTTCATAAGGTCGACAATTGATGCATTCTAAGGGTAGCTAATCCTTAAAATAGTTAAATCAAGTATAGTTAAATCAAGTATAAACACACAACCAAGAATTATAAGCAAAGTTAAATGAATTTAATTCAAAATAATAGTACCCATGTCGTTGGCTCTAACCGCGGAAAGAGGGCGTTTAGCCACACATAGTCATAATCGTAATCACAAAGTTGTAATTAACAACTAAGAACATGTATGAACTAAATTAAAATAATAAAAGCCTAAATAAAGTTTTATAACTCCCTTTATCTCCAAAATATGTCAAAAGATATGTAAAAACATGACACTAGGTTGTATTTATAGCATAAAGTAAACCCAAGCCGTGTAGGAGTCAAATTCCATCAATTTGTGAGCAAGGGAATGGACGGGGTGCTGACCTGGGTTGAGCCCCGCTCCAAATGAGGATTCACCCTATGTTTATCCCTACTCCATCCAAGGCTCCGCCATGGCTATAGCCCTACTCTAGGTGGGGCGCCGCGGGCTTATAACCTTGGCTCTGTGGAAGTTGCTTCTCGAGTTTTTCCTAAGTGTTGAGTCTCCCATATTAGTCCCTTGTATTGTGGTGTATTTTAGATTGATTTCTAGACTTTACAACATACAAATGTCATTGTATTCAGCTCCCAAAGATTCCTACAATCACACCACACGAATTAAAGACAATCACAACACAATACCCATGATGATGAAGCAAACCGAGAACTAAGCAAGGCTAGTTCGCATTGATCTATAACTTTTTGTTTCAACTCTTAACATAATCAAATTGAAACATTCAAATTTCCAAAAAGTTATTCCACTCATAATTACACATTAAAATGCATTTGAAACACATTAAACATAATAGGTTCCAATGGGATCAACTTGACAAGCACCTAGCTCAAGCTAGTAACGCTAGTTTCCATGATTAAGCTCTAAATGAATCTTTTAGGTACAAACTTGGTTGAATTCACTTTGAACATTATAAACACATGATTTAACACTTATATGCATATTTATCTCATTCTCAACCCATATAGCTCACGAATCATCATCAAAACAAGTCTAAAAAGGCTAGAATAGTGACACTAGAATGCATAAATATACAAAACATCACCACCCCATACTTAAAACCTTGTTCGTCCTCAAAAAACTATTAACTATAATCATCATCAACTATGAAGACTCTTCATTTATACTACATTCAATACACTCAGGCTAGTACGACCATAACTACCCCAAATTCAAGTTTCTATACTATTATGTTACAAACACAATTGAAAGTGTATGAACACTATTTCAAAACATCCTAGCCTCAAGAATTGACTCACCTAGTTGGAAAAATCATTCGTATAATTCAATCAAGGACATCATGAAAATACCCACATTCATACACATGCGCCCCTCGCAACAAAAGAGTTACCCATAATCACTAATAATTAAGCAGTTTATAACATGATGGGTATAAGAATCAAATTACACTAACTCTTACAAGGACTTCAGAGGTTACACATAATGATACATAGGCTTGCCCTTAGTGTAGTGCTCCACTAGTATCAGAATGATGAACTTATGATCAAATAGGTCTTTTCCGGGTTGTAATATAGGTTAAGGGACGGATAGGAACTATTTAGGAAGAGTGACTAACCTCTCTAAGATCTTTAATACACTATATCATTCATTAAAAACCAATCTCCAACTAGCAAATTATACTATTTTTGTCTACCCATTTCTTTTTGTTTTGCCCCATCTGTTTTAAGCATATTCACAAAAACAAGGTGGAAGTATTTTTTATTACCACATGAATCATTTTTTTCTTTTTACAACCATCGTAATATTTCTAACATAATGTGTAACACACCCATCAACCACACATCAATTATCAACACTAATAACTATTAACTTGGGGCATCAAATTCATCTTTTCTTCTCTTATTTTTCAAACTCCTTACTCAATAAATTTTTCATTTAAGCGCCTAGGAGTTTTTTTCGGATCAAATTATGGTTTACCAAAGAAGGGGATTAGGCTACTTATGCAGCTTCCAAAGAAAAATCTAAAGGCTCAACAGGGGTTAACTAGCATAATTCACAAAGGGTAGGAAAAATAGAAGGTGTAAAAGAAGGCTATCAAACAAATGCCTAAATCATCTCCTAAACTCACAGTTTTTATTTCTCTTTATACACACACCGCACAAGTTCTAGACATCACATCCAACAAGGAATGTACAAAAAACTCACATCACACATGGCACATGCTTAACTCACGTATGATCACCATAGACTTTCAACCAAATAATAACATGAATTCAAATTTAAGCCAACAAGTACAAGAGTCTAAAACTAGAGCCTAGGTGTCTAAAAGTAGCAATTCACTCAATTAGCACGCTTTTAAAAAAAAACCCACTAGCACCAAGCAATCAAAAATAGCACCAACTCAAATATCCTACACCAAAATTTTTTAAATTGAGCCAAAATTTAGGAATTTCCCTACCCCACGCTTAAAAATCTACTTTGTCCCCAAAGCGATCTTAAAAGTAAGAGATAAAAATACTTCCTAAGGCCTTTAGTCCTAGCTAATAGCATCTTTACACACTAATGAGATCCATAGGATCACACACTCAGTTTTTACCATGCTCATTAGCTTAGGTTTCCGGTACTCAGACTTCCCATTAACCTGCAACACAACAAACAACAAAAACTATGTAAAGTAAAAACAGAAAATTGAAAATAAAACATACCTACTTAACTTGGGTTGCCTCCCAAACAGAGCCTAATTTAATGTGGCGGCATGACCCGACTATGACTAATTATTCTCTTTCCAACTTTTTCTCACACTTAGTCTCCATCTTCTTATTCTCTTCACCCCTTTTGGGTTTGAATTCCCAATTGTAGCAAATTCCTTAACTTTAGCCTTTTCATGCTCATCAATGTATATCATATCAAGCTTAGGAAATAGAAGCTTAGACTGGTAAATTAGGTAATCCAAAGTGGTCTTTGTTGGACTAACCACCCCATACTTGTCCCCTTCAATAGAATTGATCATATATAAATCTTTATTGTGGTACTTTATTTTGGGTGCTGTAAACAACAAATACCATCTCTTCATCCTCTACTCTCATTTTGAGCGTGCCTTCTCTAACATCAATTAATGCTCCTCTAGTTGTTAAGAATGAATGCCCCGAGATGATTGGTACCTATTCATCTACCTCAAAATAATGAATAATAAAATCATTAGTAATAATAAATTTATCAACCTTTATGAGAACGTCCTCTATTATTCCTTCAGGACATGCCATTGATCCATTTGTGAGCTCCAAAATCACAGTGGTTGATTTAGCCTTTCCCAATCCTAATGTTTTAAATAGAGATAGAGACATCAAATTTATGCTCGCCCCTTAGTCACTTAACGCGTGGACTACTCTACTCCAGATTTGTATAGGGAGATTAAACTTCCCTGGATCTCTCAATTTCTTGGAGATTTCCTGTGTCATTACAGTGCTACACTCTTCAGTGAATGTTAAAGCCCCCACATCCTGCAATTTCACCTTATTAGCAATGACCTCTCTCAAGTACTTTGCATACTTGGTCATACCCTGCAAAACATCTAACAAAGGTAAGTTAATGTAAAGCTCTCTGTATGCATCAAAGAACTTCATAAATATTGCATCCTTATTTGCTTTAATGTGCCTATTAAGGAAGGTTAGTGGTGGTGTCTTCTTTACTTCTAGCTCATCAACTTTAGTTTTAACTACTCAGACTTTCTTGATTCTTCAGCAACTTTTTTGAAAACCTGTGGAGTTACCCCCTCAGAATCTACCTCCTTAGTTACAATTTAAGGTTCTTCCTGAAGCTTTTTACGATTCCTCAAGGTGATCGCCATAACCAGTTTTGGATTTTTTGTATCTCCGAGCAACCCTCCTATGGACTAGTAGTTAATGGTTGTTATAACTGCCCTATCTGCAACTCTAAGATTCTTTGGACATCTTACAAAATTTTCATGTCCATAGCCAACTGTGTTTGATTAGCTAGAAGCTATATTAACATCTCTTCTATGTTTCTAGTTGATTGACTCCCTTGTGAATGTGGTTTCATAATTTGTTGTTATGCATTCCTCGGATGAGTCTGCTACTACATGTTGTTGGCATACCCATAATTTGTCCTTTGAGCATTGCCTACATACATTAGTTTACTGAACTGCATTGACTGCTGCAGTAGGCTATAGAGCTCTCAATTTTAGGCTACTGAACTTGGTGTTTATTATATTTTGGAATGCTACAACCTGAGATGATAAGGCAGTGAAATGGTCTACCTCCAGTACACCTACAATTATTTTTGTGTTACTTCTCACATCTAAATGCAATTCTGGATGTCCTTGTGATATGTGGTTCAATAATGTGTACAACTCATTATAAGTTTATTCCAATACTTTACCACCTGCTGCCGAATCTTGCAAAATTATGTATTATGATCAAGTGCTTCTGCAAAAGTATGAGCAAGTACCTTATTAGACTGTTCATTGTGTGGACAGTGCTAAGAAGATCCTTGAACCTCTCCCAAGAATGATACAGATTCTCTTCTAGCTCCTAGTTGAAACATACTATCTCACTGCAAGGTCTCGCTGTTTTACCAGACGAGAAGAACCGAATAAGAAATTTTCTAGCCAAATTATCACATAAAGTGATTGAATTTTCTGGTTCCACAGCCAACTACTTTTTTGCTTTCCTAAACAAAAGGGGAAAAACATCATCCTAACATAATCTATATTTATTCCCGTTAGGATGAATATATCACAAATTTCCAAAAAATTCTGCAAGTTGACCTGTGGATATTCAAGTGAAAGACCTATGAATTGTCCACTACCTATTAGAAGCTATACCATATTCTTTTTGAGTTTGAAATTATGTCCAGCTGACGGCTTCTAAAATAGGGAGGTCAAATTCATTGGAAGTGGTATTGCCACTTCTCTGACTATCCTACGAGCTACTAGTTCATCTGCTATGACGGCAATATTCTCTTAGTTTTCTTGGATTTATGGAATTTGAGAGAGAAGTTTTACTTCTCACCTTTTTTGATGGAGAAGTTGTTAAGGTTCAATGCTTGGTTCAATCAAGTACTGATCCCTTGCCAGCTTTTGGAACTTGTGTCCTGCTAAAACAAAACCAAGACCAAGCATAAAAATACCAAATAAATCTAAAAATAAAACAAAATTAATACATGCTAAATTTCAAGTCCCCAACAATGATGCCAAAAACATGACAGCGCCCATGTGCACACGCAGGTGTACATGGTCTTATCAAGTAGTAATGTGGTCTAATAAAAGACACGTATCGATCCCACAGAGATGTGATTCAATTAAAATTCCATTTTAGTTCATAATTTATATTCAGTTGATTCAAATGTAACCAAAAAGAGAGTTTGTAATTTATAACTAGGGAAAAGTGAACAATGCGTAAAGTAAAGATCATGAAATAATCAATAGGAGAAAACCCAGGGTTAAAGAACTTTGAACAATCCAACTATGTTATTGAACTTCATTCATTAACTTGCCTATCTTTGTTGTTGATTCGTAGGGTTAATTTCATGACTATAATCTTCCAATCTCTAATCATTTGCATATGTTGAACGTTACAACTAAATCAATGAGCGGTAATGTAATAGTATACTTAATCTCTTTAAACTATCAGCCAATGTATGAATCAAGTAAGTTGTCTAAGTACATTCCTATCCTAGACACTAATTTGAATTCTTTATTTCATAAAAGAATACAAACCATACTTTATTTATTCCCATGTTCTATCTCCCTATTCCCTTTCCCGAGTTCACAAGGTCGACAATTGATGCATTCTAAGGGTAGATAATCCTTAAAATAGTTAAATCAAGAATAAACAAGCAACCAATAATTATAATAAAAGTTAAATGAACTTAATTCATAATAATAGTACTCATGTCGTTGGCTTTAACCTCGGAAAGAGGGAGTTTAGCCACGCATAGTGATCATCTTAATCAACCACTAAGAATATGTATGAACTAAATTAAAATAATAAAAACCTAAATATGAAGTTGTAGCAGCCCCTTGATCTCCAAAATATGTCAAAATATATGTAAAAATGTGACACTAGGTTGTATTTATAACACAAAGTTAACCCAAGTCGTGTAGGAGACAAATTACATCAATTTGTGAGAAAGAGAATAGAGGGGGCACCACCCTTGGTTGAGTCAGACTCCAGGTGAGTCTGCAAACCATTTTGATCCCCGCTCCAGCCAAGGCTCCACCCTGGATAGAGCCCTGCTTCAAGTGGGGCATCGTGGGCTTATTGCCTTGGATCTCTGGAAGTTCCTTCTCGAGTTTTTGCTAAGTGTTGAGTCTCCCATTCTAGTCCCTTGTCTTGTGGTGTATTTCAAATTGACTGAAAGACTTTTCAAAATAACAATATCATCATATTCAGCTCCCAATCACAACACAATACCTATGATGATGAAGCAAACCAAGAACTAAGCTAGGCTAGTTCGCATTGATATATAACTTTTTGTTTCAACTCTTAACATAATCAAATTGAAACTTTCACCTTAAAAACAATTTATTCCACTCATAATTACACATCAAAGACCATTTTAAACACATTAAAAATAATAGATTCCGACGGGATCAACTTGACAAGCACTTAGCTTAAGCTAGTAACGCTAGTTTCCATGATTGAACTCTAAATGAATCTTTTAGGTACAAAATTTGTTGAATTCACTTTGAACATTATAAACACATAATTTAACACTCATATCCATATTCATCTCATTATCAACCCATATAGCACACGAATCATCATCAAAACAAGGCTAAAAATGCTAGAATAGTGACACTAGAATTCATAAATAGACCAAACATCACCACCCCACACTTAGAACCTTGTTCTACCTCACAAAACTAGTAACTATAATCATCATAAATTAAGGAGACCCTTAAGTTATACTACATGCAAGACACTCAAGCTTGTGCTACCATGACTACACCAAATTCAAGTTTCGACACTAAGTATGTTACAAACATAATTGAAAGCATATGAAAACTACTTCAAAACATCCTAGCCTCAAGAATTTAATCACCTTGTTGGAAAAATCATGCTTATAATTCAATGAAGGACCCCATGAAAATACCCAAATTCATCAACATGTGCCCCTCACAATAAAAAAGTTACCCATAATCACTCACAATTAAGCAATTTATAAAACGATGGGTATAAGAATAAAATTATGCTCACTCTCTCAAGGACTTCACAAGTTACACATAATAATAAATAGGCTTGCCCTTGGTGTAGCGCTCCACTAATATCAGAATGATTAACTTAGGATCAAATAGGTCTTTTTTTGGTTGTAATGTAGGTTAAGGGACGGGTAGGACCTTTTTAGGAAGAGTGAATAACCTTTCTAAGATCTTTAATACACTATATTATTCATTAAAAACCAATCTCCAACAAACAAATTACACTATTTTTGTCTACCCATTTCTTTGTGTTTTGCCCATCTCTTTTAAGCATTTTCACAAACACATGGTGGAAGTATTTTTTATTACCACATGAGTCATTTTTTTCTATTACACAACCATGGTAATATTTCTAACATAATGTCTAACACACCCATCAAGCACACATCAATTATCAACACTAATAACTATTAACTTGGGGCATCCAATTCACTTTTTCTACTCTTATTTTTGAAACTCCTTACTCAATAAATTTTTCATTAAAGTGGCTAGGAGTTTTTTTGATTTACCAAAAAAAAGGGATTAGGCTTCTTAAGCGGATTCCAAAGAAAAAGCTAAAGGCTCAACGGGGTTAACTAGGATAATTCACAAAGGATAGGAGAAATAGAAGGTATAAAACAAGGCTATCAAAGAAATGCCTAAATCATCTCCTAAAGTCACATTTTTTTATTTCTCTTTAGACACACACCGCGTAAGTTCTAGATATCACATGCAACAAGAAATGTACAAAAAACTCACATCACACATGTCACATGCTCAACTCACGTAGGATCATCATAGATTCTGAACCAAATAATAACATGAATTTAAATTTAAGCCAACAAGTATAAGAGTCTAAAACTTGAGCCTAGGTGTCTCAAAATTAGCAATTCACTCAATCAACATGATTTTATAAACAAACCCACTTGCACCATGTAATAAAAAATAGCACCAACTCAAATATCTTACAACAAAATTTTTTAAATTAAGCCAAAATTTAGTAACCCCCTCACCCCACGCTAAAAAATATACTTTGTCCCCAAAGTGATCTTAAAAGCAAGAGATATAAATACACACTAAGGCCTTTGGTCCTAGATAATAGTGTCTTTACATATAAATGAGATCCATGGGACCCCACACTCAGTTTTTGCTATGCTCCTTAGCTTAGGTTTCCGATACTCAGACTTCCCATTAACCTGTGACTCAACAAACAACAAAAATTATGTGAAGTAAAAACTAAAAATTGAATATAAAACATACCTACTTAACTTGGGTTGCCTCCCAAGCAACGCCTGATTTAATGTCGCGGTATGACCCGACTATGACTTAGTTCTTTTCTTTCCTACTCTTTCTCACACTTGGTTTCCATCTTATTATTCTCTTTACCCCTTTTGCGTTTGAATTCTCAATGGAAGTATATTCCTTAACTTTAGCCTTTTCAGGCTTGTCAAGCTCAGGCAATAGAAGCTTAGGCTGGTAAATCAGGTAATCCAAAGAGGTCTTTGGGGGACTAACCACCCCACACTTTTCCCTTTCAATAGAATTGACCATTTATAAATATTTATTTTGGGACTTTATTTTAGGTGCTTTGTAAATATCAAATACAATATCTTTATCCTCTACCCTCATTTTGAGCGTGCTTTCTCTAACATCAATTAATGCTTCTCTAGTTGCTAAGAATGGATGCCCCGAGATGATTCGTATATATTTATCTTCCTCAAAATCAAGAATAATAAGGTTATTAGGAATAATAAATTTACCAACCTTTATGAGAACGTCCTCTATTAATCCTTTAGGATATGCCATTGATCCATCTGTGAGCTGCAAAATCATAGTGGTTGAATTAGGCTTTCCCAAGCCCAATATGTCAAATAGAGATAGGGGCATCAAATTTATGCTCGCCCTTAAGTCACTTAATGCGTGGACCACTCTACTCTAGATTTTTCTAAGGAGAGTAAACTTCCCTGGATCTCTGAATTTCTTGGAGATTTTCTATGTCATTATAGTGCTACACTCTTCAGTGAGTCTTATAGCCCCCACATCCTACAATTTCACCTTATTAGCAACGACATCCCTCAAGTACTTTGCATACTTATTCATACCGTGCAAAATATCTAACAAATGTATGTTAATGTGAAAATCTCTGAATGCATCAAAGAACTTCTTAAACACTGCATCCTTATTTTCTTTAATATGCCTATAAGGGAAGGGTAATGGCGGTGTCTTCTTCACTTCTGGCTCATCAGCTTTAGTTTTAACTACTCAAACTTCCTTGATTCTTCAGCAACTTTTTTGGAAACCAGTGGAGTTACCCCCTCAAAATCTACCTCCTTTGTTAAAATTTAGGGTTCTCCCTGAGCTTTTTACAATTTCTCAAGGTGATCGGCATAACAAATTTTGGATTTTCTATATCTCTGGGTAACCATCCTTTGGACTAGTAGTTAATGCTAATTGTAACTGCCCCATCTATAACTCTAAGCTTCTCTGGGCCTCTTACTAAATTTTCAAGTCCATAGCCAACTGTGTTTGATTAGATAGAAGTTGTATCAACATATCTTCTATGTTGTTACTTGATTGATTCCCTTGTTCCCGTAGTTGCAGAATTTGTTGTTATGCATTCCATGGATAAGTCTTCCTCTACATGTTGTAGGAATTACCATAATTTATCATTTGAATATTGCCCACATATATTACTAATTCCAGATTCGAAACACACATGGCTACTATTACACAAATATCGCACCAACCACTAGTTTGCTGAACTGCACTGACTGCTATTGTAGGCTGTGGAGCTTTCAATTTTAGGCTATTGAACTGAGTGTTTATTATATTTTGCTATGCTTCAACCTGAGATGACAAGGTAGTGAAATAAAGACATCCAGTAAACCTACAATTATTTTTGTATCACTTCTCGCATCTGAATGCAATTAAAGATTTCCTTGTGCTATGCGGTTCAATAATGTGTACTGCTCATCATTAGTCTATTCCAATGCTTTATCATCTGCAGCTGAATCTCGCAAAATTATGTATTATAATTAAGTGCTTCTACAAAAGTATGAGTAAGTACCTTATTAGACCGTTGATGGTATTGAAAGTCCTAAGAAGATTCTTGAACTCTCCCAATCATGATAGAGATTCTCGTCTAGCGTCTAGTTGAATTATACTATCTCACTATAAAATCTCACAGTCTTACAAAACGAGAAAAACCGCACAAGAAATTTTCCAGCCAAATCATCAGATAAAGTGATTGAATTTGCTGGTTCCAAAGCCAACTATATTTTTGCTTTCCTAAATAGAGAAAAGGGGGAAAATTCCACCTTTACATAATCTATATTTATGCTCTTCAAGATGAATGTTTCAAAAATTTCTAGAAAATTCTGCAAGTTGACCTGTGGATATTGTTGTGAAAGACCTATGAATTGTCCATTACTTATTAAAAGCTGAACCATATTCTATTTGTGTTTGAAATTGTGTCCAACTGACGGCTTCTAAAATGGGGAGGTCAAATTCATTCGAAGTAGGATTGCCACTTATCTCACTATCCTACGAGCTACTAGTTCATCTGCTATGATGGCAAGATTCTATTAGTTTTCTTAGATTTGTGGAATTTGAGAGAGAAGTTTTACTTCTCTCCTTTTTTGATAGAGAAGTTGCTAAGGTTCAACGCTTGGTTCAACTAAGTGTTGATCCCTTTCCAGCTTTAGCAACCTGTATCTTGCAAAAACAAATCCAAGACCAAGCATAAAAATACCAAATAAATCTAAAAATAAAACAAAAATAAATAGATGCTAAATTTTAAGTCCCCAGCAATAATGCCAAAAACATGACAGCGTCCAAGTGCACACGTGGGTGTATGAGCTCTTATTAAGTAGTAATGTGGCCTAATGAAAGACAAGTATCGATCCAATAGAGATCTGATTCAACCAAAATTTTATTTTAGTTCATAATTTAGATTTAGTTGATTCAAACGTAACCAAAAAGAGCGTTTGTAATTTATAACTAGGGAAATGCAAACAATGCTTAAAGTAAAGATCATGCAATAATCAATAGGAGAAAACCCAGGGTTGAAGCACTTTGAAAAATCCTACTATGTTATTGGACTTCATTCGTCAACTTGATTATCTTTGTTCTTGATTCTTAGGGTTAATTTGATGACCATGATCTTCCAACCTCTAATCATTTGCCAATGTTGAACCTGACAACTACATCAATGAGCGAGAATGTAATAGTCTACTTTAGTTCTTTAAACTATCATCCAACGTATAAATCAAGTAAGGTATCTAAGTACACTCCTATCTTAGACACTAATTTGAATTCCTTACATCATAAAAATACAAACCATACTTTGTTTATTCCCATGTTCTATCCTCCTATTCCCTCTCCCGAGTTCACAACATCGACAATTAATGCATTCTAAGAATAATTAATCCTTAAAATAGTTAAATCAAGAATAAAAATGTAACCATTAATTATAAGAAAATTTAAATGAACTTAGTCCATAGTAATAGTACTCGTGTCCTTGGCTTTAACCTCGGAAATAGGGCATTTAGCCACGCATAGTGATAATTGCAATCAACCACTAAGAATATGTATGAACTAAATTAAAATAATAAAAACCTAAATACAAAGTTGTAGCAGCCCCTTGATATCCAAAATATGTCAGAATATATGTAAAAATGAGACACTAGGTTGTATTTATAACACCAAGTAAACCCAATCCATGTAGGAGACAAATTCCATTAATTTGTGAGCAAGGGAATAGAGGGGGAACCACCCTTGGTTGAGCCCCACTCCAAGTTATTATGCACACTATTTTAATCCTCGCTCCATCCAAGTCTCCACCCTTTATATAGCCCTGCTTCAGGTGAGGCGTCGTAGGCTTATTGCCTTGGCTCTCTGGAAGTTCCTTCTCGAGTTTTTGCTAAGTGTTGAGCCTCCCATCTTTGTCCATTCTATTGTGGTGTATTTATCTTGAATTTATAGAATTTTCAAAATCAAAATATCATCATATTGAGCTCCCAAATCTTCCTACACAATCATACTACACGAATAAAAGACAATCACAACACAATACCCATGATGGTTAAGCAAACTAAGAACTAGGCTAGTCTAGTTCACATTGATCTTTAACTTTATGTTCTAACTATTAAATTAATCAAAATAAACCTTGAACATTACCAACAAGTTATTCCACTCACAATTACACATTAAAAACCATTTGGACCATATTATACTTTATAGATTCCAATGCGATCAACTAGACAAGCACCTAAATTGAACTCTAAATGAATATTTTAGGAACAAACTTATTTGGAATTTACTTTGAACATTATAAACACATGATTCAACACTTATATGCATATTCATATCATTATCAACCCATCCTCAAAACAAGTCTAAAAAGGCTAGAATAGTGACACTAGAATGCATAAATACACCTAACATCATGTAGTAAGACTTTACCCTCTTCCCAAAATTATCGATGCCGCTCATAAGAAAGGGTTAGGTCCACACACACAAGATATTGAAATTTCTAAAAGGGCTCAAATAATGAAAGCATTCACAATAACTCTCGCAAAGAAATTCAAGCATAACCTATAGAACTATAAGCTTGCCCTTTGTAGTTTTCACCACTAATGTAGACTTACCTTGTTTGGAATCACTAAGGTATTGCGGGTCAAGATGAAGGTTTAAGGTGTGGAAAGTAATTTATATGGATCAAGTGACTAAATGACTGAAATGCCCCAAACCTTGACCTTTGGAAATTTCCTTGGTTTTAAAATCTTTGGTCATCATAAGAATTAAATAATGAGTTGTGTTATGAGGTGATAGGTCTAGGGACCCTAGTAGTATGTTAGTTAGTGTGTTGTTGTGCAAGTTCTATCTTGGTTATGAGAGATTCCATACGAGTCATATTTTGATATGATGAGAGGGTTGACTCCAATTATATATTGTCGAGCATCTAGCTCTTGGTATTCTATCTTAGATACGACTGGACCATACTAGTCTTATAGTCTAGTAATGACCGGGGTAAGGGAGTTGTAAGTTGGACAGAGTGTGGTGTCAAACCTTTTGTCTTGGTAATGAATTGATGGAACTAGTCATAGGTTATGGTAATGAGATTGTAAGACATCTAATACCCTCATGTGAGTTTTCTACAGCCTTAAGCTAGGGGTACTTTGGACATTTCCCACCTCAATCCCTTAAGACCCCATGTCCTAAAACCTATCTATTCATTTTTTATACATTTTAAGAAATTAAAAACAATCTCTAAAATCTCTCTAAAAACCTCTCAAGAAGATTGGGCTAGGGTTTTTTCAAGGTGGTCATCTAGAGGCTTAAGGATCAAGATCTCTCCATGAATTTGCATAACTCAAGCATGTTACTCCTCCGTCATTGTTATTTCAACTAAAAGAATGTTTTAATCAATGGTTTTCATGGTATTATTGTGGTATAATTTTTGTGTTGAAATAGATATTTGTGGGTTTTGGTTATTTATGGTTGGACAACGTTTTCCCATGTTTTACTTATGGTTTTTCATGTTATAATTATGGTTTAAAAATGTGGTTGCATAGGAATGGTCAATTTATATTTGGTTTCTATTTTGGAAGTTATATGCCCTTACCATGTTTGTTAAAATGCCAATAAGAATGGTTATGTCACATAGTTTGACTATTATTTAAATCTTTGCACTTTATAAAAGGTAATGGAATCTAAATTTATTTTGTTGGTTATACATGATTTGGAAAGGGCTTGATGGCCATGGTTTTGGATTAATTGGAATCTTTGGATTCAAATTGGTTTATTAGCTTTGGTATAGGATAAATTGATAGACTTGAAAGCTCTAATGTGGTATGACTTTACCAATGGTTAATGTCTAATTAAAAATACCCCTTGGTAAATGGTTTTAATGTGTAATTAGTTTTAATATAGGATTAAAGGGGGTTGTGTTAGAAAATCCATGGAAGGTAGAGGTTCTTGGGAGACCAATACTAGAAATTCGTGTTTGCCGCTGTGAGGTTTTGTCTTGGCGACTATGTGCATAATGTAATACTTATATTTTAGGAATGTACTAGTAATATCAGGTTTTATTCTCCGGTTCGTGTGGCTAACACACATAGGGCCCTTTCAGTAGGGTGAGCTAAACCCATATAGCCATCAGTGGTTTTAGTATGGCAGACCTACACAACCCAATTAAACATTTAAAATGCATATTAAACTCGATTCCCATTCCTGATATGTTATATATATATGTATGTATGTGATTGAATATGGTTATTTACTTTGTTTTTGAATGATGGAATTATTTTATCCTTATTTATGAGCACATACTAGAGTTCACTCCGCCAACTATCTTTGAGAGCTGTATCCCCATGTAATGCGGGAACCGACCATACTATCACACTTCCAGCTTTGTAACTACTGATTTTGGGGCAACTTGAGTCTGACCAAGTAGTGAGCTTTTATTCTTCAAAAGTCCCATTTCATGTAATATCTTATATTATATCTTTACTATTCCTTTGACATTGGTTTATGGCTATGGTTGGGGATATTTCCCGACTAGATATTCTTTGACATTTGTAGAGGCTTTCTATGGACAATAGTGGACTTGGGCATATTATGGTTTGTTTGGTTTGGTTTGGATGGTATGACTTTGTGGGGGTTTGTCTCTATTTTAGACTTAATGCAAAGTCATTGAATTCTACATTCTCTATCTTATTATATATTCAAAATACATCTGACACGAGTTGTATATGGGTTGGTTGGATTGGGTATAAGGGGTGGTCTCCAGTCCTTGTTGTACTTGAGATTCCTAACATGACTTAGCCCTAAATCTGATGATATTAAGCTGGTATCAGAGCCTAGATTTTTGTATCATGGAGTGTCTATATAACAGTGTTGAGTAGAAACTCTTTTATGGGTTATGTAGTGTGCCGCACTTATAGGAGAGAGGCTATGAGACATTTCAAAATGTTTCCCTTTCTTGTGTTTGATTTTTAAGATGTATAGTCTAAGGTCTTGAATTCTTATCTAAATTCCCATTTGTTTGATTTTCAGATCATGCCTCCTTATCTATCCATAATTTACTGAAATTCGTCTTTCACACCCGAGGACAATATTGATAGAAAATGTCCTACTTAGAAGGTCCAAGCCTAATTTAGGGGTCTAGTTCATTGTTGCCTTTCTAGAATTCCACTGGTTCCTTTCAGTTCTTCTGGTGCTCCTCAGGGTCTATTGATGCGTTGGCTTCGTGGGTATTTTCTCAATTCGAGCATGGTACTCCATCTTCTAATGCCATAAAGGTTCGCCAGTCCATGAGGTTGGGTCCTCTAAATTTCACTAATGTTAAGGTTAGAAAGAATCCTTAAAGTTTTAGTTGTAGAGATAGGGGAAAGTGGCGTAAGACTAACTGGGAGATTTTTTATTCCTTTTTTATGGTTGGTGATCCGGACTCAAAGTTTTTGGGTGATCGTCTCCCTCAGCATGATAGGGTTATAAGGCATGAGGTGCCTAATCTAAGGTTGTTGGGGCTCAGTTAGCTCCGTCCTACTATCTCTATATACTTTATGGTCAGCTAGACCCTGGCTAGTGTGAGAAAGGGAGACATTAATGTTTTATTTATTGTCAGATTGGTCATATACAGTGTGAATGTCCTTCTAAAGTTGCTTTTGGGCTAACAAGGTTCCTATCACCTCTTCATAAGTCCCGAAACGAGAGGGTGCTGCTTTTGCTTTTATTTCTCCTACTAGTACCATCACAAACTAGAAATATTCTCTTATTTCTCACTACGACTTTAAGGCATCTCCAAATAGTATTATTGGTATGTTGAAAATTTCTCCCATAATGTGTACTATTTACTCAATCCAAGGTCTTCTATTTCTTTTATGACCCTATTTGTAGTTGTGTATTTTGGTTTTAGTGCCAAGTGTATTTCTGACTCTTTTTTTGTTTCAACCCTGGTGGGTGACTCTATGGTGCCTAAAAGAGTCTATAGGTGTTGTGTGGTATCTGTGGATAGTCGCGTGACCTTGATGGATATATTTGAGTTAGACATGGTTGATTTTAATGTCATATTGGGGATGGATTGGGTGTAATAGTTCTATGCAACTCTAGACTGTCAGACCTGTATGATCATCTTTAAATTCCCTAATGAGCCAGTTATTTAGTGGGTGGGTGGTTTTTTATCTCCCAAGAGAAGGTTTATAACATATATTAGAGCTCAAAGATAAAACTTCTAAAGGGTGTCTGTACCATTTCATTCGGGTTAAAGGTTCTAACTTGGAGGGTCCTTCTTTTTACTCCATCTCGATAGTGACTGAATTTTTCAGGGTCTTCCATGATGACCTTTTTAGATTCCTAATAAGGAGATTGAGTTTGGGATTGATCTTGTTACAAACACTCATCTTACATTTTTCCCTTTTATAGAATGACTCTAGTTAAGTTGAAGGAGCTTAAGAAAGAGCCTAAGTATCCTTTAAATAAGGGCTTGTCCTCCCATATTCCTCCATGGGGTTTCTGTTCCTTTGTGCATAAGGGGATGGGTTTCTCTAGGTATGTATAGGTTGTCTATGGGTGAATAAGGAATTTAGAGTGATCTCCATGTAGGGTGAACCATAGATGTGTATTTCACATGGGGTAATTAGTTAGTAGTGTATGATGGCTGATAGACACTAAGTTTAAACTTTAGATGTTGATTTTTGTAAAAAGATTATGTTAGCTCGAGCATAGCAATGCGATATTTATAGGAGTAAATTGGTAGGCTTGGTGGGGTATGTGAATGAGTTAAGGTTGATGACTTAGGGGATACAAGAGTGAGGAAGGTTGTGATATGTAGGTCGGAGGTCCAAGTTTAACTAATGAATTGGGGGCTAAGTCATTGAATAAGTTAGGGAATCGAATTTGTAAGACAATGATAAACTCCAGGTAACATCTGGATAGATTAAGTTTTAAGTTTAGGAGATTCAAGTGTACCTAGAACATTATGATACCCCTAAGAACAAAGTGTTGCGCTTATAGGTGTAGTAACATAAAGATCGAGGAATAATCTTAAATTTTCTCCTAGTAGTGGACATCAAGGGAAAGTTAGGGTGAATTTATTCCTCTTTTAGCGATTCTCTATAGTTTTAGTTTAGAGGGCATTCTACTAGTGTTGCATGCATTCTTATGGAGCTTATACCTAAGGTATGTATTCTATATGCCGGGTATGCCCATACTCCAGCCCTTGAACCAATGGCAATAATGGTTCTAAAAAATTTGGGCTTCTAAGTTTTCAAACTCTATGTCACTATACTCATGACCCGTACAATCATGTCTCATATTATGCCTAATTCTACGAAATAGTATTATTAAGTGGAAATTCTCTCTTTGTCCATCGAATCTGAATCTCAGCTTTACGTTATATTACCCGTATTATATGTAATCATGTTTCTCCTGGTGCCCAAACCTAAGGACCTAAGCTATGGTGCATTTATGTTGGAACAATCCACCATTTAGAACCTAGGTGGTTGTAATGAAGTACCGTATGACTTTTGTACCATGTCTCATTTCACGAGTCTCGCCTTGAGTAGCACGAGTAATTCTCATACTTTAGTTCCTCAATAACCCTTTTAAATTAGGGTGGTAGTGGATGTGGAGACATAACAATGTTTTAGATGATTGAATAGATGTCCTTGGTGGTGAAATTTTAGGCATGATTTCTAGAGCTAAGGTTATAAGTATAGATGGAAGAATAAGATAAACTCTGTCCTATGGAATAGTTAAGGAAAGAAGGTGTGGTGAAAACCTATGTGATAGTGATTGAAGTTTCTAGCTTTTAAGTGGGAGATCCGTAAAGTGGGGGTACAGAGGCAGGCTTAAATATTGGGGGATAATAGATTCCCAACCCTTGAGTTAAGCGGCTATAACTTCTTGATCAAGACCTGTTTCTTGATTATAGTGATAGACGAGGTGGTATTATTGGAGTTCTGTTGTAGTATATGGTCCCATAGCTTCCAATAACACCTTTAACTCCCAGTTAGTCATTAACATGGGATGGACGTGCAGTTTTACTTAGGCCCTCTAGTTATGTACTTGTAGGGGAAGATGGGTAGTTAAGATGGAGAAGAATTTTCTTTATATTGAAAGCTTGGTAGAGAGCGTAGTTGTATTTATGGGATATTAGATGCATTAGTTGTGGAGGAAAGAGCTCGATGGGGAGATGAAGGGGAAATAGATTTTGACTACTCATTCTTACTCTTTATTTTGGATATTCTTTCTTAAAGTGTGTATGTATTCTTTATATCTTTTTTTCTTGACTTTTCCAAAGAGAAGTTGGAGGGGGTGGTAAAGTGTTGAGAATCATGCTAGCATTTGCCTTAGACCCCACATTCGAGGATGAATGATCTTAGTGGGGATATTGACACGCCCCAAACCTTGACCCTTGAAAATTTCCTTGGTTTTCAACTCTCTGATCATCATACACTCACACTATGAGTTGTGTGGTGTGGTGGTGAGTCTAGGGACCCATGTCGTATGTTGGCCAGTATATTTTTGGCCAATTTTTTCCTAGTTATGAAAGATTCCATGCGAGTAGAATATTGATATAACTAGATAGTGGAGTCCAATTGTATGTTGTCCAGTGTCTACCTCTTGGTGTTCTGTCTTGGATATAACTGGACTATACAAGTTGTATGGTCTGGGAATGACTGGGGAAAGCGAATCATAAGTTTGACTGAGTGTAGTGTCCAACCTTCTATCTTGGTTATCATTAGACACTACTAGTCATAGGTTGTGGTAACGAGTAGGATAGAAAACGCATGCCCTCATGTGAGTTTATTAAAGCTTTAAGCTTGGGTACTTTGGATATTTCCTACCCCAAGCCCTTATGACCCTACGTCTTATAATCATACTTGGTCATCCTTTATACATATAAGATGATTGAAAACACTCTTTAAACTCTCTGTAAAAATCTCGCAAGAAGATTGGGCTAGGGTTTCTTCAAGGTGGTCATCGAGAGGCTTAAGAACCAAGATCTCTCCATGAATTTTCATAACTCAAGCATGTTACTCCTCCCTCATTGTTAGTTCAATTAAAAGCATATTTTAATGAATGGCTTTCATGGTATTATTGTGGTATTATTTTGGTTTTGAAATAGTTGTTGGGGTTTTGGTTGTTTATGGTTTGATAATGATTTCCCATGTTTTACTTATGTTTTTTCATTTATAATTATGTTATGAACATGTGGTTTCATGGGAATGGTCAAATTATATTTGGTTTTGGTTTTGGAAGTCATATGGCCTTAATATGTTTATTAAATGCCAATTAGAATGGTTTTGTCACATAGTTTGGCCATTCTTGAAATCTTTGCACTTCATAAGAGGTAATGGAATATAAATTGGTTTGGTTGGTTTTAAATGGCTTTGAAAGGCCTTGATGGTCATGGTTTTAGCTTAATTGTAAAATTTGGAGTCAAATTGATTTAATAACTTTGGTATGGTATAAATAGATAAACTTGCAGGCTCTAATGTGGTGACGTTACCAATGGTTAATACACAATTAAAAAGACTCATTTGTAAATGATTGGAATGTGTAATTGGTTTTAATATGGGCTTAAAGGGGCTTGTATTAGCAAATACGTGGAAGGTGGAGGTCTTGGGGGAACAATACTGGAAGCTCAGGTTTCCCAATGAGAGATTTGGTCTTGGTAATCGTGTGCATGATGTCGCACTTATATTTTAGGAGATGTACTAGTTATCTCAGGTTTATTCTCTGGTTCATGTGAAACCGTTCAGCCGGGAGAGCTGAGCCCATATAGCTTGTAGGTGGTTTTAGATGGAAGAGCTATACGGCACAGATAAAGGTTTTAAATACACGTTAAACCCAGTTCACTTTCCTTGAATGAAATATGTTTGTATAGATATGTATGTATGTTATAGTACATAGTTATTTACTTTAGTTTTCAACGATGGCATTATTTTAACCTTATTCTTGAGTACATACTTGATTTCACTCCGCTAACCATCTTCGGGCACTGTATCCCACGCGATGATGGAACTAACCATACTATCACACTTCCTGACTAGTGACTTGGTGATTCAGGGACAGATTGAGTTAGACTAAAGTGGTGAGCTTTCTTTCTTCAGACGTGTAATATCCTGTACTTCTACTTAGCTTGAAATTATCCCAAGTATGTTAGAAACATACTTTTAAAGATGAATCCACTTTTAAATACGTGGAATTTTTAAAATTTTTACTTTTTTCATGTGGGAAATTGAATTAGCTTTTCAATGATTCCAATTTCATCCAAATCCGATATCGGGGTTGAAAGTTATGGCCGTTTTACAGAAAGCTGTCAAAACTACCTAGGTGCGATGATGAAGGCTAATGTACCGTCGAGCTACCGATGGACCGTCGCCCAAACATTTCCCAAACCATCGCAGCAGAAGCAGTGAGACCTCCTTTTGCCTAAGGGCGATGGCTTAGGCCGACAGACCATTGACGTAGCAATGGACCGTTGCCCAAGCTGTCGCAGCAGAGGCAGTGAACCCCTATTCTGCCCAGGTGCAACAATCAGGACCGATGGACCGTCGACCCAGCTATAGAACTTCGTACCCACCGTTGCATATTTTATTCAGCTATTTTACTTCATTTTTTAATAAGTCTCTTTTGTCTTTTACCTCCTTTTCTAATACCTAATAATATCAGACAAAGGCTCCGGCCTTCATTATTCATCTACAATATAAAAAAAATTAGGGTTTTCCTCTCAAAGATCTATTCCCAAACTTAAGATCCAAACCCTTTTTTCAAGAAAACTAAAAGATTCAGGT
>JAPEIP010000008.1:82373891-82411014 GCA_026120095.1 Capsicum chinense | reverse complement strand
CCTATTCCCTCTCCCGAGTTCACAACATCGACAATTAATGCATTCTAAGAATAATTAATCCTTAAAATAGTTAAATCAAGAATAAAAATGTAACCATTAATTATAAGAAAATTTAAATGAACTTAGTCCATAGTAATAGTACTCGTGTCCTTGGCTTTAACCTCGGAAATAGGGCATTTAGCCACGCATAGTGATAATTGCAATCAACCACTAAGAATATGTATGAACTAAATTAAAATAATAAAAACCTAAATACAAAGTTGTAGCAGCCCCTTGATATCCAAAATATGTCAGAATATATGTAAAAATGAGACACTAGGTTGTATTTATAACACCAAGTAAACCCAATCCATGTAGGAGACAAATTCCATTAATTTGTGAGCAAGGGAATAGAGGGGGAACCACCCTTGGTTGAGCCCCACTCCAAGTTATTATGCACACTATTTTAATCCTCGCTCCATCCAAGTCTCCACCCTTTATATAGCCCTGCTTCAGGTGAGGCGTCGTAGGCTTATTGCCTTGGCTCTCTGGAAGTTCCTTCTCGAGTTTTTGCTAAGTGTTGAGCCTCCCATCTTTGTCCATTCTATTGTGGTGTATTTATCTTGAATTTATAGAATTTTCAAAATCAAAATATCATCATATTGAGCTCCCAAATCTTCCTACACAATCATACTACACGAATAAAAGACAATCACAACACAATACCCATGATGGTTAAGCAAACTAAGAACTAGGCTAGTCTAGTTCACATTGATCTTTAACTTTATGTTCTAACTATTAAATTAATCAAAATAAACCTTGAACATTACCAACAAGTTATTCCACTCACAATTACACATTAAAAACCATTTGGACCATATTATACTTTATAGATTCCAATGCGATCAACTAGACAAGCACCTAAATTGAACTCTAAATGAATATTTTAGGAACAAACTTATTTGGAATTTACTTTGAACATTATAAACACATGATTCAACACTTATATGCATATTCATATCATTATCAACCCATCCTCAAAACAAGTCTAAAAAGGCTAGAATAGTGACACTAGAATGCATAAATACACCTAACATCATGTAGTAAGACTTTACCCTCTTCCCAAAATTATCGATGCCGCTCATAAGAAAGGGTTAGGTCCACACACACAAGATATTGAAATTTCTAAAAGGGCTCAAATAATGAAAGCATTCACAATAACTCTCGCAAAGAAATTCAAGCATAACCTATAGAACTATAAGCTTGCCCTTTGTAGTTTTCACCACTAATGTAGACTTACCTTGTTTGGAATCACTAAGGTATTGCGGGTCAAGATGAAGGTTTAAGGTGTGGAAAGTAATTTATATGGATCAAGTGACTAAATGACTGAAATGCCCCAAACCTTGACCTTTGGAAATTTCCTTGGTTTTAAAATCTTTGGTCATCATAAGAATTAAATAATGAGTTGTGTTATGAGGTGATAGGTCTAGGGACCCTAGTAGTATGTTAGTTAGTGTGTTGTTGTGCAAGTTCTATCTTGGTTATGAGAGATTCCATACGAGTCATATTTTGATATGATGAGAGGGTTGACTCCAATTATATATTGTCGAGCATCTAGCTCTTGGTATTCTATCTTAGATACGACTGGACCATACTAGTCTTATAGTCTAGTAATGACCGGGGTAAGGGAGTTGTAAGTTGGACAGAGTGTGGTGTCAAACCTTTTGTCTTGGTAATGAATTGATGGAACTAGTCATAGGTTATGGTAATGAGATTGTAAGACATCTAATACCCTCATGTGAGTTTTCTACAGCCTTAAGCTAGGGGTACTTTGGACATTTCCCACCTCAATCCCTTAAGACCCCATGTCCTAAAACCTATCTATTCATTTTTTATACATTTTAAGAAATTAAAAACAATCTCTAAAATCTCTCTAAAAACCTCTCAAGAAGATTGGGCTAGGGTTTTTTCAAGGTGGTCATCTAGAGGCTTAAGGATCAAGATCTCTCCATGAATTTGCATAACTCAAGCATGTTACTCCTCCGTCATTGTTATTTCAACTAAAAGAATGTTTTAATCAATGGTTTTCATGGTATTATTGTGGTATAATTTTTGTGTTGAAATAGATATTTGTGGGTTTTGGTTATTTATGGTTGGACAACGTTTTCCCATGTTTTACTTATGGTTTTTCATGTTATAATTATGGTTTAAAAATGTGGTTGCATAGGAATGGTCAATTTATATTTGGTTTCTATTTTGGAAGTTATATGCCCTTACCATGTTTGTTAAAATGCCAATAAGAATGGTTATGTCACATAGTTTGACTATTATTTAAATCTTTGCACTTTATAAAAGGTAATGGAATCTAAATTTATTTTGTTGGTTATACATGATTTGGAAAGGGCTTGATGGCCATGGTTTTGGATTAATTGGAATCTTTGGATTCAAATTGGTTTATTAGCTTTGGTATAGGATAAATTGATAGACTTGAAAGCTCTAATGTGGTATGACTTTACCAATGGTTAATGTCTAATTAAAAATACCCCTTGGTAAATGGTTTTAATGTGTAATTAGTTTTAATATAGGATTAAAGGGGGTTGTGTTAGAAAATCCATGGAAGGTAGAGGTTCTTGGGAGACCAATACTAGAAATTCGTGTTTGCCGCTGTGAGGTTTTGTCTTGGCGACTATGTGCATAATGTAATACTTATATTTTAGGAATGTACTAGTAATATCAGGTTTTATTCTCCGGTTCGTGTGGCTAACACACATAGGGCCCTTTCAGTAGGGTGAGCTAAACCCATATAGCCATCAGTGGTTTTAGTATGGCAGACCTACACAACCCAATTAAACATTTAAAATGCATATTAAACTCGATTCCCATTCCTGATATGTTATATATATATGTATGTATGTGATTGAATATGGTTATTTACTTTGTTTTTGAATGATGGAATTATTTTATCCTTATTTATGAGCACATACTAGAGTTCACTCCGCCAACTATCTTTGAGAGCTGTATCCCCATGTAATGCGGGAACCGACCATACTATCACACTTCCAGCTTTGTAACTACTGATTTTGGGGCAACTTGAGTCTGACCAAGTAGTGAGCTTTTATTCTTCAAAAGTCCCATTTCATGTAATATCTTATATTATATCTTTACTATTCCTTTGACATTGGTTTATGGCTATGGTTGGGGATATTTCCCGACTAGATATTCTTTGACATTTGTAGAGGCTTTCTATGGACAATAGTGGACTTGGGCATATTATGGTTTGTTTGGTTTGGTTTGGATGGTATGACTTTGTGGGGGTTTGTCTCTATTTTAGACTTAATGCAAAGTCATTGAATTCTACATTCTCTATCTTATTATATATTCAAAATACATCTGACACGAGTTGTATATGGGTTGGTTGGATTGGGTATAAGGGGTGGTCTCCAGTCCTTGTTGTACTTGAGATTCCTAACATGACTTAGCCCTAAATCTGATGATATTAAGCTGGTATCAGAGCCTAGATTTTTGTATCATGGAGTGTCTATATAACAGTGTTGAGTAGAAACTCTTTTATGGGTTATGTAGTGTGCCGCACTTATAGGAGAGAGGCTATGAGACATTTCAAAATGTTTCCCTTTCTTGTGTTTGATTTTTAAGATGTATAGTCTAAGGTCTTGAATTCTTATCTAAATTCCCATTTGTTTGATTTTCAGATCATGCCTCCTTATCTATCCATAATTTACTGAAATTCGTCTTTCACACCCGAGGACAATATTGATAGAAAATGTCCTACTTAGAAGGTCCAAGCCTAATTTAGGGGTCTAGTTCATTGTTGCCTTTCTAGAATTCCACTGGTTCCTTTCAGTTCTTCTGGTGCTCCTCAGGGTCTATTGATGCGTTGGCTTCGTGGGTATTTTCTCAATTCGAGCATGGTACTCCATCTTCTAATGCCATAAAGGTTCGCCAGTCCATGAGGTTGGGTCCTCTAAATTTCACTAATGTTAAGGTTAGAAAGAATCCTTAAAGTTTTAGTTGTAGAGATAGGGGAAAGTGGCGTAAGACTAACTGGGAGATTTTTTATTCCTTTTTTATGGTTGGTGATCCGGACTCAAAGTTTTTGGGTGATCGTCTCCCTCAGCATGATAGGGTTATAAGGCATGAGGTGCCTAATCTAAGGTTGTTGGGGCTCAGTTAGCTCCGTCCTACTATCTCTATATACTTTATGGTCAGCTAGACCCTGGCTAGTGTGAGAAAGGGAGACATTAATGTTTTATTTATTGTCAGATTGGTCATATACAGTGTGAATGTCCTTCTAAAGTTGCTTTTGGGCTAACAAGGTTCCTATCACCTCTTCATAAGTCCCGAAACGAGAGGGTGCTGCTTTTGCTTTTATTTCTCCTACTAGTACCATCACAAACTAGAAATATTCTCTTATTTCTCACTACGACTTTAAGGCATCTCCAAATAGTATTATTGGTATGTTGAAAATTTCTCCCATAATGTGTACTATTTACTCAATCCAAGGTCTTCTATTTCTTTTATGACCCTATTTGTAGTTGTGTATTTTGGTTTTAGTGCCAAGTGTATTTCTGACTCTTTTTTTGTTTCAACCCTGGTGGGTGACTCTATGGTGCCTAAAAGAGTCTATAGGTGTTGTGTGGTATCTGTGGATAGTCGCGTGACCTTGATGGATATATTTGAGTTAGACATGGTTGATTTTAATGTCATATTGGGGATGGATTGGGTGTAATAGTTCTATGCAACTCTAGACTGTCAGACCTGTATGATCATCTTTAAATTCCCTAATGAGCCAGTTATTTAGTGGGTGGGTGGTTTTTTATCTCCCAAGAGAAGGTTTATAACATATATTAGAGCTCAAAGATAAAACTTCTAAAGGGTGTCTGTACCATTTCATTCGGGTTAAAGGTTCTAACTTGGAGGGTCCTTCTTTTTACTCCATCTCGATAGTGACTGAATTTTTCAGGGTCTTCCATGATGACCTTTTTAGATTCCTAATAAGGAGATTGAGTTTGGGATTGATCTTGTTACAAACACTCATCTTACATTTTTCCCTTTTATAGAATGACTCTAGTTAAGTTGAAGGAGCTTAAGAAAGAGCCTAAGTATCCTTTAAATAAGGGCTTGTCCTCCCATATTCCTCCATGGGGTTTCTGTTCCTTTGTGCATAAGGGGATGGGTTTCTCTAGGTATGTATAGGTTGTCTATGGGTGAATAAGGAATTTAGAGTGATCTCCATGTAGGGTGAACCATAGATGTGTATTTCACATGGGGTAATTAGTTAGTAGTGTATGATGGCTGATAGACACTAAGTTTAAACTTTAGATGTTGATTTTTGTAAAAAGATTATGTTAGCTCGAGCATAGCAATGCGATATTTATAGGAGTAAATTGGTAGGCTTGGTGGGGTATGTGAATGAGTTAAGGTTGATGACTTAGGGGATACAAGAGTGAGGAAGGTTGTGATATGTAGGTCGGAGGTCCAAGTTTAACTAATGAATTGGGGGCTAAGTCATTGAATAAGTTAGGGAATCGAATTTGTAAGACAATGATAAACTCCAGGTAACATCTGGATAGATTAAGTTTTAAGTTTAGGAGATTCAAGTGTACCTAGAACATTATGATACCCCTAAGAACAAAGTGTTGCGCTTATAGGTGTAGTAACATAAAGATCGAGGAATAATCTTAAATTTTCTCCTAGTAGTGGACATCAAGGGAAAGTTAGGGTGAATTTATTCCTCTTTTAGCGATTCTCTATAGTTTTAGTTTAGAGGGCATTCTACTAGTGTTGCATGCATTCTTATGGAGCTTATACCTAAGGTATGTATTCTATATGCCGGGTATGCCCATACTCCAGCCCTTGAACCAATGGCAATAATGGTTCTAAAAAATTTGGGCTTCTAAGTTTTCAAACTCTATGTCACTATACTCATGACCCGTACAATCATGTCTCATATTATGCCTAATTCTACGAAATAGTATTATTAAGTGGAAATTCTCTCTTTGTCCATCGAATCTGAATCTCAGCTTTACGTTATATTACCCGTATTATATGTAATCATGTTTCTCCTGGTGCCCAAACCTAAGGACCTAAGCTATGGTGCATTTATGTTGGAACAATCCACCATTTAGAACCTAGGTGGTTGTAATGAAGTACCGTATGACTTTTGTACCATGTCTCATTTCACGAGTCTCGCCTTGAGTAGCACGAGTAATTCTCATACTTTAGTTCCTCAATAACCCTTTTAAATTAGGGTGGTAGTGGATGTGGAGACATAACAATGTTTTAGATGATTGAATAGATGTCCTTGGTGGTGAAATTTTAGGCATGATTTCTAGAGCTAAGGTTATAAGTATAGATGGAAGAATAAGATAAACTCTGTCCTATGGAATAGTTAAGGAAAGAAGGTGTGGTGAAAACCTATGTGATAGTGATTGAAGTTTCTAGCTTTTAAGTGGGAGATCCGTAAAGTGGGGGTACAGAGGCAGGCTTAAATATTGGGGGATAATAGATTCCCAACCCTTGAGTTAAGCGGCTATAACTTCTTGATCAAGACCTGTTTCTTGATTATAGTGATAGACGAGGTGGTATTATTGGAGTTCTGTTGTAGTATATGGTCCCATAGCTTCCAATAACACCTTTAACTCCCAGTTAGTCATTAACATGGGATGGACGTGCAGTTTTACTTAGGCCCTCTAGTTATGTACTTGTAGGGGAAGATGGGTAGTTAAGATGGAGAAGAATTTTCTTTATATTGAAAGCTTGGTAGAGAGCGTAGTTGTATTTATGGGATATTAGATGCATTAGTTGTGGAGGAAAGAGCTCGATGGGGAGATGAAGGGGAAATAGATTTTGACTACTCATTCTTACTCTTTATTTTGGATATTCTTTCTTAAAGTGTGTATGTATTCTTTATATCTTTTTTTCTTGACTTTTCCAAAGAGAAGTTGGAGGGGGTGGTAAAGTGTTGAGAATCATGCTAGCATTTGCCTTAGACCCCACATTCGAGGATGAATGATCTTAGTGGGGATATTGACACGCCCCAAACCTTGACCCTTGAAAATTTCCTTGGTTTTCAACTCTCTGATCATCATACACTCACACTATGAGTTGTGTGGTGTGGTGGTGAGTCTAGGGACCCATGTCGTATGTTGGCCAGTATATTTTTGGCCAATTTTTTCCTAGTTATGAAAGATTCCATGCGAGTAGAATATTGATATAACTAGATAGTGGAGTCCAATTGTATGTTGTCCAGTGTCTACCTCTTGGTGTTCTGTCTTGGATATAACTGGACTATACAAGTTGTATGGTCTGGGAATGACTGGGGAAAGCGAATCATAAGTTTGACTGAGTGTAGTGTCCAACCTTCTATCTTGGTTATCATTAGACACTACTAGTCATAGGTTGTGGTAACGAGTAGGATAGAAAACGCATGCCCTCATGTGAGTTTATTAAAGCTTTAAGCTTGGGTACTTTGGATATTTCCTACCCCAAGCCCTTATGACCCTACGTCTTATAATCATACTTGGTCATCCTTTATACATATAAGATGATTGAAAACACTCTTTAAACTCTCTGTAAAAATCTCGCAAGAAGATTGGGCTAGGGTTTCTTCAAGGTGGTCATCGAGAGGCTTAAGAACCAAGATCTCTCCATGAATTTTCATAACTCAAGCATGTTACTCCTCCCTCATTGTTAGTTCAATTAAAAGCATATTTTAATGAATGGCTTTCATGGTATTATTGTGGTATTATTTTGGTTTTGAAATAGTTGTTGGGGTTTTGGTTGTTTATGGTTTGATAATGATTTCCCATGTTTTACTTATGTTTTTTCATTTATAATTATGTTATGAACATGTGGTTTCATGGGAATGGTCAAATTATATTTGGTTTTGGTTTTGGAAGTCATATGGCCTTAATATGTTTATTAAATGCCAATTAGAATGGTTTTGTCACATAGTTTGGCCATTCTTGAAATCTTTGCACTTCATAAGAGGTAATGGAATATAAATTGGTTTGGTTGGTTTTAAATGGCTTTGAAAGGCCTTGATGGTCATGGTTTTAGCTTAATTGTAAAATTTGGAGTCAAATTGATTTAATAACTTTGGTATGGTATAAATAGATAAACTTGCAGGCTCTAATGTGGTGACGTTACCAATGGTTAATACACAATTAAAAAGACTCATTTGTAAATGATTGGAATGTGTAATTGGTTTTAATATGGGCTTAAAGGGGCTTGTATTAGCAAATACGTGGAAGGTGGAGGTCTTGGGGGAACAATACTGGAAGCTCAGGTTTCCCAATGAGAGATTTGGTCTTGGTAATCGTGTGCATGATGTCGCACTTATATTTTAGGAGATGTACTAGTTATCTCAGGTTTATTCTCTGGTTCATGTGAAACCGTTCAGCCGGGAGAGCTGAGCCCATATAGCTTGTAGGTGGTTTTAGATGGAAGAGCTATACGGCACAGATAAAGGTTTTAAATACACGTTAAACCCAGTTCACTTTCCTTGAATGAAATATGTTTGTATAGATATGTATGTATGTTATAGTACATAGTTATTTACTTTAGTTTTCAACGATGGCATTATTTTAACCTTATTCTTGAGTACATACTTGATTTCACTCCGCTAACCATCTTCGGGCACTGTATCCCACGCGATGATGGAACTAACCATACTATCACACTTCCTGACTAGTGACTTGGTGATTCAGGGACAGATTGAGTTAGACTAAAGTGGTGAGCTTTCTTTCTTCAGACGTGTAATATCCTGTACTTCTACTTAGCTTGAAATTATCCCAAGTATGTTAGAAACATACTTTTAAAGATGAATCCACTTTTAAATACGTGGAATTTTTAAAATTTTTACTTTTTTCATGTGGGAAATTGAATTAGCTTTTCAATGATTCCAATTTCATCCAAATCCGATATCGGGGTTGAAAGTTATGGCCGTTTTACAGAAAGCTGTCAAAACTACCTAGGTGCGATGATGAAGGCTAATGTACCGTCGAGCTACCGATGGACCGTCGCCCAAACATTTCCCAAACCATCGCAGCAGAAGCAGTGAGACCTCCTTTTGCCTAAGGGCGATGGCTTAGGCCGACAGACCATTGACGTAGCAATGGACCGTTGCCCAAGCTGTCGCAGCAGAGGCAGTGAACCCCTATTCTGCCCAGGTGCAACAATCAGGACCGATGGACCGTCGACCCAGCTATAGAACTTCGTACCCACCGTTGCATATTTTATTCAGCTATTTTACTTCATTTTTTAATAAGTCTCTTTTGTCTTTTACCTCCTTTTCTAATACCTAATAATATCAGACAAAGGCTCCGGCCTTCATTATTCATCTACAATATAAAAAAAATTAGGGTTTTCCTCTCAAAGATCTATTCCCAAACTTAAGATCCAAACCCTTTTTTCAAGAAAACTAAAAGATTCAGGTTATTCAAGTCCAAGGACTTCAAGAAACTCACAATCAAGGTATGTCATGTGTTGATTCAAGGGTCCCTTTCACCCATGAAGCTCAAGAATCTCTTTTCAAAATCTAAGATTTGTGTATGTATGAATGTTCATGATTTGAATTGAATTGAAATTCATGTTCACGATGTTGTGGCATTTTGATTCATGTTTTAAATTACATATTCCAATGATTGACCCTAGTATGTGATGATTTGCATAATAATCATGATAAACCCTTCAAATTTACAAATTTATTTATGCAACCATGACAATTAGACGTATTGATGATGGTATAACCAAAGAATGCTCCCTTTATGTTTTATTAAATGCTTATGTTAATGAAGAGTGCCATACTAGTATGATAATGTGAAATCCCCATTGATGTATAAATTTATGCATGTCAAATGTTTGATGAAATGTCTTATTCAGTGAATTATGGATTCATGTGTTGCCCTTGTGGTGCTTTAGAACTTCTACTCCATGAAATCTCCAACTTATTCTATTATGGATTATGATGTTGGTCATGTAATCAATAAAGTCATGTTTTGTCAGTTTTATACTATCGAGTCCTAGGGGTACTTTTACCCAAAAATTAGCTGTGTGCCTAGAGCCAGTGTCATGTTTTCAAGATACTCTCAATCGAGCAATGTTCATAGAAATTCATTCAATCATGTGACTCAGGAAAACTCAGTAAACTCAGTAATCTTAGAAATCTCAGAAATTCAGTAATCTCAGTAGTATTACATAAGTCAATGAAACTAAGTTAACTAAGTCCAGTTCAGTTTAGTTAATGATGTTTAGTGTCTATTCAGATGGGAGTAGGATTTAGCACTGAGTGAACCCAAGGATGGGAACACACACTGTCAGGTGAGGGTGTGATTCTTAGAAATAATCCTTGTGTTCTAGAACTATGCAGCCAGCATAGGTTGAGACATCAACACTGTTAGATAAGGGTTGATGACGCGGATAAGCACTATCAGAGGAGGGCCTTACCATTCTCTTTTGGGGACAGTGTTAGATGAGGGTCACCCACAGCTTGTCCTTACTAGTGGCGCGGTATTGACACTCTTCCAATTGGGGTTATAGATTGGACCCCAACTCAGCTATATTACATTATTTGGGGTATGTCGGTTAGATGACTACTTTCCACAGTTTCAGTTATAGAATCAGGACTATCAGATATATTCATTCAGTCTCAGTAAAAGAACTCAGATAGTTCTTTAGATTTCAGTATTGTTAAGGACAGTCAACTCAGAATAGTATGAAACTCAGCTAGTTCCATCAGAACCTAGACTGTCAGATACAGTCAATCAGTATTAGTTATTTTAGTATACAACTATCAGCATCTCATGTTATCAGTACTCAAACTCAGTAATTATGTTATCACAAACTCAGTTACAGTTACTATGTATTTATGCATATATTCTCACTTTCATGTTGTCCAGTCAGTTAGTATAGTTCATGCATGTGAACCCTTTGCATTCAACCTACCTCACATGCATACCAGTACATTCAATCATACTGACGAATTTGTGCAATGGTGTTTTACTTTATGCCATAGGTTCAGAAGCATGAGCTCCAAAGCATCAGTAATATTGTAGTCTCAACAGTAGAGTTAGATGTGAGTCCTCATCATTCGAGGACATGATCATTCCTTTATTATTTCATTATTTAGTTATTTAAATAGTTGGAGTTATTTGGGGACATATCCCATCAACTCCTTATTCAGATTGTTTAGAGGATTTCAGACTAGCATGTTCATACAGTTATTTCAGTTGTTTGGTATTGATATACCATATCTTCAGATGTTATGTTTTATCAGATCTTTTAACCTTATGGCCTATCATCCATTATTTCTGCATTTATACGGTATATTATGTAGTTTTCAGGTACAACTATCAGTCATGGGTTAGCCTATGGTACTTCGAGGTCATAAGCACCATGTAGCATTCTGGGTGCCAGATTCAGGGCATTATAGGATGACCAATTTCATGTTATGTTTTATCTTATGTCTTTACTTTTCCTTTGACATTGGTTTTTGACTATGGTCTAGGGCATGTAACGACTAGATATTCTTTGACATTGTGTAGAGGCTTTGTACGGACAATTGTGGACTTGGGCATATTTTGGTTTGTTTGGTTTGGACAGTATGGCTTGGCGGTATTGATCTCAGTTTTAGAATTAATCCAAAGTTATTGAATTCTAAATACTTTATCTTTTTATATGATTAGAATTCATCTGACATGGGTTTTATATAGGTTTGTTCGATTACATATAGGGGTGGTCTCCGATCCTTGTTGGACTTGACATGCTTGACATGACTAGGCCCTTTGGGTCATGTCAAAGACCTTTTTCACTGCAATCACTTAACCCTTTCTACCCAAAAGTTTTCAACATATCCACCTTGTTCTCCTTGAAATCATTTCCCATATTTCCTAAACTTTTTATTAGCCTTTACCAAAAGTTCAAAGCTACCATTTTCTTTATTCATTTCTTTAACTTTTTTAAAAGACTTAAAAACTCTAAGTTATCCTTACCCCCCTAGTCCCATTTATCTTCACATTCTAAAGGGTTAAGCTATATAACTATAACATCAAGTATGTATCTTGTCTCTTAAGCATATGAAATGACCACCTTAAGAAAACCATTCTTAGCTCATCTTTGCACATCACATTCATCTTCTAAACTTGGATTTTGAACCACCCTTACATTATTCTCCCAACTACACAAACCCCCCAAACATAGGCTTTTGCCTATATTTCATTTCTTCAAATCGTGCGATGCATCAAATGAGGTTAAGTGACAAAAAAGAGATTTAAAAAGGCTTAGGTGTTTTAGCAAGGTTATCATTACAAAATTAATTAGAAATGGGTCTAAAGAATCAAAGGAGTTAGCTAGAGAATAATGTTAAAGTGGGAATTTAGCTATTTGATGGGTCAAAAATGGCTCCAGGTTATACTTCAAACCAAAATTGTCTAGGATTTTGCTTTGAACACACTTGGGCAAGTTCTAGACCTACACCTATGTACAAGAATTATTCAAAAATCTCACCACACATGGCATCGTACTAGTAGAGAAAAAAGTTAGTCTCCAACTAATATGAGCAATTTGAGCCTAATAAGTAACTCCGAGTGAAGGATTTATCCTAGTATTAAGAGAGCCAAAATAGAATTTAATGGTCTTACTCAAAAGAGAGCTCAAAAGCACCCTTGATCTTTTTCACAAAGAAAACTACAGTTTTGGTTTTTTTCTTCAAAATTATTTTATTTCTTGCCAATGACATTTTGAAAGAATTTTCAAAAATTTTGCCTCGACATAAGCAATTAAAGAAAAATCTAAATGAATGAAAGGAAACATTATCATTGCATTTCATAGGATTATTTCCTCCCAACTTCGCATATTGTCCATTTAGATCATAAAACACTCATGGAACCAATAGAAATACAAATGACTCTATACTCTTAAAAATGACGTCAGCCAATCTATCATAGGGCAAGGCAAAATTAATCGCTATCGGTTACTTAGACTTTACCCTGGGACTCTATGGTAAGCGCATTAATCAATCAAACCATAGATGCAACATTCATCAATAATTTCAACAAAAAACCACTGGTTATCAAGAATTTATGACCAATTGGACTTAAAACTATGCTTAAAAAATGATCACATAACACCTAAAAAAAATTCACTTTAACCTTTACAAACATGTAGGGTGTTCCGCTATTATCGATATTTTAACAAACATATACTGCGTATGAAAGGTAAGAGCTTGAAAAATACAATAAAAATACATGTGAACAAGAGCAATACACCAATTCATCACCAAACACACCATTTGTAATCATACTAACCAATTAAATCAGCCACCACTCAATTAAGAAAGAAAAACCTCGAGTAGGTGTTTCATCAAACACATAACGTGCACTAGTGTGTGGAAGTAAGAGTTTGAAATTAAGCATTTAAAAAAAGGTACACATTCACAAATTTTCATCTCAACAACCACATTATAAAAAATTAAGCTCAAACAAATTAAATTCAAATGAAAAGAAAATATGGAATATGATCATTATTTGTATTTTTAAAGATAATTTAACACAAGATCATACCTTGTAAGCTTACTTAAGAGAGGAAAAATAATAAAATGAAAGTCTAATAGAGTTATCCAGGGTTTCATTCTTGCGATACCCTTTTCAACTTATTTTATCACTTGCAAAAAAACACAAAAACAAGATAAAAATTGAATAAAAAATGTTAGAAAACATCAACAAAAATTCTTTGTGTTGCCTCCCAAGTAGTGCCTTAGTTAATGTCTCCATTTAGAATATTTGAATATTTTACCCAACTATTGATCAACACATCTTCGATGTAACTTGGGTAAAAGTAAGGGCAAAATGATACATATTCTATCTTGCCACTTTGAAGACTTGAACTTTTACCCAACTTCACATCAAACTTTTGAATAGGCTCTTTGGGTATTGGTGAGAACATCAAAAAATCACTTGTCAAACATTGAATTTTGCAGTTATTGGCCTTGATGTGAGGGACGTCATTCCACCTTTTTGGAATGAAAATCTCCAAGATGTAAGAATCTTGCTCCTCATCTCCAACGTTCATTATTTGTTTGGGTGGTTTGACTTTCATTACATAAACCAAGCATAATGTTGAAAAGTGATTGGAATGAGGTTGTTTTCCAAATTTCAGATTCACATTCTTCTTGAAATTCTCACCCTAAAATGAACTAGAGTGTTTGCAAAGGATTAGCTTTACTTTTTGTTTCAACTCTAGTATCAGTTGTTCAATTTTGGCATCCTTCATTATTTTAGTTTTGGTTGGTTGGAAAATAACTGAAAATTCTTCCATATCAAGCTCACCATCAATCAAATAGCTTGATACCTTTCTTATGGACCTCATTTTGAAGATTTGGCATATCCATTGCACTTGAAAGATCGACCTCCTTGCCCACTTCTTTTTTTTTCTCTCTCCATTTTAAATACCGACATGGATTGATGCAAGTGATGCACGTCCTCCTCTATTGTAGTGCTCTAATCCATGAGAGTTTAAAGAATTACAACCACTAAACGCATATTCATTCCCTGATGCCATAGTAAAAAGTGAAAAAAATAAAAATCTACCTAACACATGAAACAAAACAAAATCATGAACAATTATTTACAAGTTTGAATCCAAGCACGTAAGCTAAAATTTCAAGATAACTCAATACGCCAAATTGTTCCCCAACAACGAAGTCAATTTTGATAACGCTCAACTTATATATCAAATTAAGAGAAAGACGGTCATTGTCAATATAATTACCCAAATTTGAGTCAGGGTCAAATCCGTGAGAAAAAATGTTACTGGCGAATAAGTAAGTTCGAAATAAAAGAAACTTTCTAAATTTAGACCAAAAATACAAGTATTTTGGGGTTTTGAATCAAACTTGTTTAAGCAAATGAAATGTATAACACTAAATTTAGAGCAAACAACATATGGATAAAACAAAAATAGAAGATTCTTGAGGTTATTCTTTTCTAGAGTTAATTAGTGTATGGGTACATCAAAGTAAGTTCAGATTTTAGTTAATGGGTAAATGGGTAGTATAGGATAGGGATTTTAGTGTGTCTTTCAATAAAACACCAAAATTTTAACCATGGATTCTTTTGAATACCTCATGGGTGTTGCAAAATAATCAACCCAATACCTCAATTAAGCTTCCATATTTCTAGGATGATGCTTAAGATATAACATATTCACTTACGACCCTTAGTTATAAGATAATGTTAAGGAATAAGCTAAAATAGATTTCATTGTTCAGAAATATTTATTACCCACACCCTCTTCAAAGAATGATATATGATTCAAGATAGTTGGATTTTTCACGCACAACTTTTAATTCAAACAATCAAGTATTAGTGTAACCCAATATCATTAACTATCAATTGGAACTAAAAATCAAAACCCCTATATATTGTCATCCTATTGAAAGATAACCCTAAGATAAAAATTTAGCTATGCATGGATTTAAAGAGAACAGGATGATTACCCATATTAGCATTCAATTCGTCCATTGAAATTTAAATAGAGTAAACCAAAGTTTCACTTTCAATCTTTAACTAAATTTTCATTTGGAGTTTTCACTTACAATTGTCTCTCCTCAATGTCAAAAACAAAAAAATTGAATCATGATATATGTTCAAGATAGTGAAAATAAGATAAAAACCCCTATTTAAGCCCCAATTCTACATTCGCCAATTATTACAAAAATGACACATTGCTCTTGGTCTCTTTAAGAAAATTATAATTTTTCCCTTAAAATTATTCCACCATATAGAAATGTTCTTCTTTTAACTACGACTGCTATATCGCAATCGTGGTGATTATCTCATAATTTCCATTGCTTGACTTGACTATTGAACGCGTTCGCGACCTTCAGGTCATGATTTCAGTAATTGAGGGTCAATTTTTGGGCATACATTTTACCTGTTGTTATTTTGCTCACACTTATTCACTTTCACCTATTACTCAACTTATTTTTATCAAGTTTCCTTGCCCTTCTTTTTATTTCAACTTTTACCTATACTAATAAGCATTAAGTAAGAAATTTATGAAAAATTAATGAAAAAGCATCATAATTTAGGATTAAAAGGTACTAGAAAGTTGGGAAATTTACCAATCATCAATAACCTCCAACCAATTTTGTGAAATTAGCTTTGAACATAAAATTTTGCACATTAAACTATTCTTGAACTATTGCATGGAATAAGAGGACTATTAAAATATAAATGGGTTTAAGTCGTAATTGACTAAATAGGTTTGAGTCCCAATTAACTAAATAGGATTGAGTTTTATTTGGTTAAATATTTAAAGTCCTATTAGATATGGGTTAGAGTTCTATTTGGCTAAATGGGTTAGAGTCCTAGTGGCTTTTTGGTTAGAGTCCCAAATGGATAAATATGTTAGAGTCCCATGGGGTTAGTGGTTAGAGTCCATGTGAGCTAAGTGGTTTAGTTTGGCATAATGCTAAGCTTACAAGCATAAGGGTATGACGATACCTATGGTATGCCTAAACGAATGACTCCTTGATTAAATAAATGAGTAATGTTCTAAATGTTTTTAATTTAGCTTAAAGGGGGTTGTGTATATATGCTATGAAGGTGGAGGTCCCAATGGACCAATACAGGAAACTATGTTTGCTAGTGTGGGGGTCGAAATGACAGGGTGTTTGAGTCACCCTTGCTTTTGATCAGGTGTTCATGTCACCCATAATGTATGATTGGGAGGTTTAAGTCTCATGTGCATATTTATTATGATTATTCTCCAATTTGTGCGGCACACATTGGGTCCCAACCAGGGGGTGAGAGTTGGGGCCCATATAGCCCGTGGGTACTATTATGATGGTTATTCTACACAATATATTATTAATGTTTTACTTTATTCGAAGCCTTGTTCCGTATCCCAATATGTGATATATAAATATGTATATGTATTGGATAATGTTAATTGGATTTAGCTAATTTTTAAACTATTGATCAGGGCATTATTTTATTCCTTATCTAAGTTATATGCTAACACTCCACCCACTAACCATCTCTAAAAATTGTATCCCCACCTAATATAGGAACCAACAGTAGTTGAAATATCTTAGATAGTGGCCTTTAAAAATATATTGAGCTTAGATCTCACTACTCTTGTTATGACTAAAACATGTAAATTTTAGGGTGCCAAATGAGTCGTTAGGATGAATTTTAGCCAAATCAGAAAGTTTATGGCTTGATTCTTCTTTGAATATGATGGGATCACTAAGAGACACAAGGATATGTTATGAGTCATTAGGTGTAATCATAGGATGTCTAATGTAAGTCCCAAATTAGATTCTGTGTTGATTACGGCTGGACCTTATGAGTTGTAGGGTCCCATTATGAGGGATGCCATTGATACATAAAGATAATAGTTTAGGGTGCGTTGGTAGTACTTCCTTTATTATGACTCATGGTGATAACCTGCAAGGAGAGGTTACGAGTCAAGAGTTTGACTGTAGTCAAATGAGACCTTTTTTAGCTTTTAAGTTAAGGACATTCTAGATATTTACCCTGTATTAAAAAATAGAAACCCATATCTTATAACCCCTTTAAGGTGTCTATATCTCTAAGAAACAATCTAAGTACTATTAAACACTCCCAAAAAGCTGACTAAATTTCCCCAAGCAAGTCAAACTAGGGTTTTATATATTTGGTCATCTAAGGGCTCAAGGGTCAATTCCTCTCCAAATTTCTTGGTGTTTAAAGCATGTTACTCTTCCCTCATTGTTAATTTTTTAAAAGCATGAGTTTTAAAGTATTGTTCATGAGATGTTTATGGTAGTTTTAAGACAAGGGTTGGGGGTTTTGAATCTTTATGAATTTAATAATGTTTCTTATGTTTTATTTATTATTTCCATGTTTTAAATATGGTCTTGAACTTGTGGGTGAATGAGTATTATGAATGAACTAGGGAATTGTGAACTTCCTAAACATGTGACTTTTGAAATAGTAATGTCCCCAACACCATAATGTGAAATTGGTTATAATTATGAGAAAGGTGCGACTTTGTAAAACTGAACTAGTCTCGAACTATTGCATGACTTAAAGGATAATTTTAAATACAATATTATGATTTAATGAACAAAAAAAGTCATGTCCCCCACCTAGTATTAATGAACAAAATGTGTTGTTTTCCTCAAGTTAATGAAAATTCTTTTGGCATGATGTTGTTACCTTGCAAGTTTAGTTGGTATGACAATACTAACAATTTAAGAATTAATGTGTAATATGGTTAAATGAATAGGAATGTGTGATACATATTTTAATTGGGCCTTAATAAGGGTTGTGTAGCTGAGTCATGAAAGTGAAGGTCTAGGAAATCGATATTGGAAACTGCATTTTTCCATATGGGGATCAAAGTGAATAGGGATGTTGGATTCCCTATTATTATTATTTTATTATTAGAGAGGTTCGAGTCCCCCATAAATTATTTATGGTTGGGTGCATACGTCACCTTGGTATATGTTTGGAGGTTTGAGTTCCCCATGGGCGTATATCTGAGATTATTCTCTATTTTGTGCATCTACATGCACTGGAGCCTCACCAAGGATTGAGAGTTTGGTCCCATATAGCCCGTGGGTACTATGATATAACGATTAAGCTACACAATCAAGGTTAAAGTTTTGAAATATATGTTAAGCCTTGTTCATTATGCCGTTATATGATATATAAATGTTTATGCATTGGATTATGTGCATGGGTTGTTGAATTATTTTAAACTGCTAATCATGTCATTATGTTATCCTTGTTTTTGAGGTATACGCTAGCATTTACCACGCTAACTACCTTTGGATGTTATATCCCCATTTGATAAAGGAATTGGTCGTACCTCTACTCCTCCAGCCCAATGACTTGGATTCTAAATTAGCACGCGAGTCAGGTTGAAGTGTTGAGCTTCCATACTTCGGAAGACCCCATCTTACGATTATGGTTTTCATTACATTTTGACTATTCCTTTGAATTTGTTATTTGGATATTGTCAGGGGCATGTCCCAATACTTCATTGATATTTAGTTTTGGATTATTATTTAGAATGCTTTGTTTGGACTACTGTGGCTAATAGGTGGTGTCGATAGGTCATTTGGCCAGTCACTGGTGGTTGGCTATGAACTTGCATTTAAAACTTTCTTAGGCTAATGTATGATATATTGTTATATCTTTAGAATTCATCCGACCTTGGGGTATGGTGTTTCTAGTTTGGTTTGGTATAAGGGGTGACCTTTGGTCCCTGTAGAACTTGAGATACTTTTCATGGCTAGGACCTAGTTTGGATTGTGACAAAAGTGGTATTAGAGCCTAGTTTTGGTATCATTAGGTGTCCAACAAAGCTGTGTCAAGTAGAGTCTCATTTATGGGTGTGTATCATGCCATAATTATATGGAGAGGCTACAAGGCATATAGAAATATTTCCCCTCTTATTGTTCTATTTTCATGTTGTAGAGTCTATGTTCTTGAGTCTTTATAGTTATCATTTGATCGCTTTTTTGATTATGCCTCCCAGATGATTTGAAGATCATTGAAACATCTCTATCTCACTTAGGGAAAATGCTGAGGGACATATCCTATTTTTGGGGTACAAACCTGATCTAGGGGTCCAGTACTTGATTTTTCTCCTATAGTTCCACCGATACCCTCTAGTCTTTCTTGTCCTCCTCAGGATGATGTCTCGAATGTTGAATTTCATCAGTTTATTCATTTATTAGCTTTATTGGTAGCTTCTCAGTCTGAGAATGTAGCTTCTGTTACTCTATTTTCTGAGGCCACAAGGGTTGGCCAGTTCATTAGGTTGACTTCTCCAATGTTCACAAGTTATAAAGTTGAGGTGGATCCATAAAACTTTATTAATGAGATAGAAAATATCATCTAGGTTATTGATTCTTGTCATATGAAGGATGTAGAATTCATTACCTATCAACTAAAGGATGTATCAAACCAATAATATGATGATTAGGAACAATCTAAGGGAGACAATGCTGAATCTACACTGTGGGATGATTTTTCTAGTACTTTTTTGGAATGCTTGTTTCATCAAGAGTTGAGATAGGAGAAAGCACAAAAGTTTGTTAATATGAAGCAAGGTAGGATGGCATTTAGGGAATATGCCTTTATATTCCATTAGTTGTACAGATATTCTCCCTAGTTAGTGTCTAGCATAAAGGCTAGAATATGGAAATTTGCTTTTAGGTTATCCCATAATTGATTCTAAAGAGTAAGTCTTCCTTATTTAACAAGGATATGGACATCCCTAGATTGGTTGTGTATATGTAGCAATTTAAGGAAGAAAAGAAGAAGCAACAAGAGATTGGAGATAAGCAGAATAAAAAGTTTAGATTTTCTGATCATGGGGGAGGTTAGATGCAGAGTGGTAGAAAATGGTCTAAGAAAAATTAATGGTGTTTTGGTACCTACTCTATGGCTAGTGCTCTTTATCTAAAGCCATCGGTGATCATCGTTCTACGAATGATAGTGGATTTAGGGAAAAAGTGCCAATCTCAGGTTGTTGGGACTCAATCTGCTCTATCATATTTTCCTTGTAGATTCTATAGGTTGGTGCATCGTGGGTTTTGTGAGGAAGGGAGGAACATATGATTTTAGTGTGGTCAGATTGGTCACCTATAGAGGGATTGTCTTCTAACTCGGAGGTTTCTTTGTTGTAATCTGTTCCCATGGTTAATGAGTTTATCAAAGTGTTTCCTGATGATTTTCTCAATATTTCTCACAATAGGGAAATAGACTTTAGGATTGACAATCTTACAAATACCCATCTTATCTCTACCCCCCTTATAGAATTGATCTGAATAAGTTGAAAAAACTTAAGAAGAAATTGAAAAATCTTCTCAATAAGAATCGTATCCCCCTATTATGTATCCATAGGGTGATCCTATTCTATTCGTGCGCAAGAGACTACCACTAGTTGAACAAGGTAAAGGTAAAGAATAAGTATCCTCTTCCTAGAATTGATGACCTGTTTGACCAACTTTAGGGTGAAAAGTACTTTTTTAAGATTGACCTTTGGTCGGTAATTACCAGTTTAAGATTAGGGAGGTGGATATCCCTAAGATTGCTTTTTGTACCTAGTATGACCATTATGAGTTTCTCGTTATATCTTTTAAATTGACTAATAACCCAGCGGCATTTATCGATCTTATGAATATGGTATTCCATTAGTTTCTTAATTTTTTCATCATTGTCTTCATTGATTATATTTTGGTATATTTGGAGAGTTAAGAGGATCATGCCAATTATCTCTACATAGTGTTTTACACCCTTAAGGATCAACATTTGTACGTTAAGTTTATAAGAGTGAGTTCTGGTTTAATATTGTTACTTTTCTAGGTCATGTTATTACTAGTCAAGGGATCATGGTGGATCCACAAATAGTTACAGTTATTAAGAAGTGGCCTAGACCCACAATCGAATAGATATTTAGAGCTTCTTTATTATAGGAGGTTTTTGGAGAGATTCTAATCTATTGCTACTCCATCAATTAATTGAATTAGAAAAAGTTGAAGTTTCTATGGTCGGATGCTTGTAAAGGTATCTTTGAGAAGTTGAAGGATAATTTGACTTCTGCTCCTATTTTAACCCTACTCGAGGGTACTGATTGTTTCCTTGTGTATTATGATGCATCTCATGTGGGACTAGGATGTGTGTTGATGCATCATGGGAAGCTAGTGGTGTATACTTCTAGGCAACTGAAAATCCATGGGAGAAATTATTCTATTCATGGTTTGTAGTTGTTTCCTGTGGTGTTTGCTTTGAATATCTGACGTCAGTACTTGTATAGGGTACATGTCGAAATCTCCTCAGATCATAAGAGCCTGTAGTATGTGTTCACCTAGAAGGAGTTGAATCTCAGGAAAAGAAGATAGCTTGAGTTTCTTAAGGACTATGATATGAGTCTCCATTATCATCTATGTAAAGATAATGTGGTTTCTAATGATCTTAGTAGGTTGTACATAGAAAGTATTTATCATGCGGATTACAAGTAACCATGTTTCTTAAAGGATATTCACCGGTTAGATAACGACTTCATCTTTTGGATTCTGAGGATGGAGGTGTGATTTTTCAAGAGGTGGTGAAATCATCTCTTAGTGATGAGGTGAAGGATAAACAAGTTTTGGATCCTATCTTGATGCAGATTAAAGATGATATGGGTTAGAAGAAAGTGATGGTTTTTGAGATTGGTGGTGATGGTATCTTGAGTTTCCAAGGTATGTTGTTTGTTCTCGATATTGATAGGCTATGACCAATGATTTTTGTAGAGGCTCATAAGTTACTGTATATGATTCATCTTGGTTTGACCAAGATGTATCATGATTTAAAGGAGATTTATTGGTTGACCACATAGAGAGAAATATAGTTAATTTTGTGGCTAAGTGTATGGTTTTTCATTAAGTGAAGATTAAGCACTTGAGGCCAGAGAAGTTGTCTTAAGAGATTTAGTTTCCTGTATTGAAATGGGAAGTGATTAATATGGATGTCTTTACCGGTCTTTCACAGTCTTGTAGTCTGTTTGATTTGATTTGGATCATCACGGATAGGATGACTAAGTCTACTTACCTCTTTCCTGTGAGGACTAATTATGTTGCAGCGGATTATGAGAGGTTGTTAGTTTAGGAGATCATCAAGTTGTACGGTACCATAGATTCTGTAATGTTGGATTGAGGTACATAATTCTCATCTTACTTTTAGAGTTTATTTCAAAAATCTTTGTGGACTAAGTTGAACCTTAGCACTGCTTTCCATCCTTTATTGGATGGACAATTGGAGAGGACTATACAGACTTTGGAGGATATTCTAATGGCTTATATGATTGACTTTGGTGGTAGTTAGTTTTATCATTTGCCTCATATAGTTTGTGTATAAGAACAACTATCATTCTTGCAGTCAAATAGCTCCTTTCGAGGCCTTGTATGGTATGACATGTCGTTCTTGTAATGACTCAATTTATGAGTGATGATGGCACCTACAAATTCTAACAATTAGCTAATTCGATACCATAACCCAAAGTTAACAAAATGGGTTATCTAGGTTAAAAAGGCCTAACATTGGGAAAAATTAAGGACATTAATTGTAAACACAAGGGTTCTAGATAGAATAAATAGTCATATAAGATACCCTACAAATACAACTTGACCAATATATCTGGAACGTTGAATTTAGAGGGGTTACGTAGTTAGTTTTGAAAAATTGGAGTTGAAATAAGTCCAAGAGCTCAAAAACAAGTTTTGACCTTGCTGACCCTATCAGAGCATGATCACGGGCTATATGAGCACGATCTCGGTACCTCTGTACCTGGATAGGTTATAAAAGGCCCCCTTGGTCGAATGTTGGCTATTTTCCACTTCCATTTGAATCTTGAAGCCCTAGAATGGCTTGGTAACTTCAAATTGATTCTTGTGGGTAAGTTAGAAGCTTGATAAACATATATATATATATATATACATATATTTTTGATTAACAATGGATTTAAGGTATGAATCTTTTACTTTCGTGCTAGAATTTCTCAAACTTTAGACTAAAACCCCAAATTGCTAGAACATTGGTATAATACCCTGAGACTCCCATCCGATAGTAGAACAATGATTCAATATCATTATAAATAAATGTTAGTGATTTGTTAGCTTTAAGATCATGTTTGATGTGTATTAAGGCCTTAAATACGTCCTAGCTATTAGACGAATCAAAACATCCCTTACCGGTTGAATTCTTGAGAAGGACATTGCCATAGTCAAATTCAAACGAGCATATCTCCAGTTATACAAAGAATTTTTGAGTTCATGAACCACCAACAGATAGAGTATTAAATAAGCTTTCCATCAATACCAATTTCATCAAAATCCGACATCGAACGAGGAAGTTATGGCTGTTTTACTGAGTATGGTCAAAATCGCCCAGGTTTGATGGTCGATCTGGTGGACCGTCAAATCCTTGGCGGACCGTCAATCATCTCATCAAACCAAGGTAGTGACACTCTTTTTTGGCTATCGTACGATGGACAAAATGGTGGATCGCCAAAAATTTGACTAACCATCAAGGGGACCGTCAAGTCAAGGCAGAAGTCTCATTTCTGGCCCCCGAGTGACGGATGATCTGGTGGACCATCAGTTTCCAGATGGATCATCACTTTGGCTGTCACATCGAGGCAGAATGACCCAATTTTGGCACTTGAGTGACGGATAATCTAGTGGACCATCAGTTGCTCTGACGGACCGTCAGTTCGACTGTCACAGACCCTGATCAACAATTTTCAACTCCTTTTAAAAGGGCATTTTGGTCTTTTCCTCCCACTTTTGTCTTGTATATATATAAATTTATATCAAAGCAGATGGGAAAACCTTATTTTCTCTCATTACTCTTTAAAGAAATATCTAGAAGCTAGGTTCTCTCCAACCCAAAATCCAATCTTCTTCTAAGAAAATTCAAGAATATTCCATAGAGTTTAAAAGTAGTTCAAGAATCAAAATTTCCGGATCAAAGGCTTTAAGAACCCTAATTCAAAAGTGTAAGGAGTCTAAAACAAGTCTCTTCATCTTAAATTCCTAACCCAAGGTATGTAGATGTCGATTCTTGGGTCCCTTTCATCCAAGAAGCTGAAGAACCCTTTTTAAAAGTCAAAGATTTTTATGTTTATGAGTTGTTAATGATTTGTATGAGTTGAAATTGATGTTCCATGTGTTTTTTAGTTTTGATTCATGTTTTTTTACAAGATTTGTGAGCTTTGACCTTTGTATGTGGAATTCATTTCATGTTGGTGATAAACCCTCTTGAAGTTGCTCTCTATGTGATGTGTTCATGACTTTTGTGTATAGAATTGGTTGAATAAGTGGAGCATTTCTAGTAGAAAACGCATGCATAGTATTTGATAAAATGCCCAAGTAAATGAATTATTCCATGATAGTAGAAAATCCCCAAATAAATGTGAACTTATGCATGTCTAGTTTTTGCTGAAGGGCCTTAGTGAACAAGTGGAGATGTGACAGTAGTAAATTCCCCAATTATGTGATCTTTGATATATGCTAAGTTTTTAATACATGCCAAGTGGTTAGTAAGTAAGTTATGACATGAATGATTGCGATGATACATGAATGATTATGTTGATGAATGAATGCTTGTGATGATGAAAAAATGATTATGATGATGAATTAATGATTATGATGATGAATGGATGATCATGATGATGCAAGAATGCTTATGTTTTACTTATATGCTATCTAGTCCTGGGGGTATTTATACTCAAAAATTTTAGCTGTTGTCTAGAGCCTGTGTCAGTTTCACGATATTTCTAGTTTAGCCATGATTCTCAGAACTCAATGAATTATAGAACTCTATATCCTCAAAAAGTTGCAGAACTTAAGAAAGCTCAATAATCTCAGTTGTTTTCGTAATCTCCGTATCGCTATTAATCTAGCCCCAATCCTATAAATCAGCTCAGATCTAATAGTATTGAAATGATTCAATTTTAATCTTAGAAGCGATTTGAGTAATCTATTCAAGCTCTATAACGTCAGTTAGATACCATAATTCGATAGCTTTTTCGTCAGGTATGGAACTGAGTAATCTCAGCGTAACTCAGTCAGATCTTTTGAGAAACATGATCAGTAATAGATTCAGTTTATTGTGTACAATTTAAGAATCAACCCCGAGTCTTTCAGTAGGATTCAGCACCGAGCGAACCCAAGGATGGAAACTCACCTGCTAGAAAGGGATGTGATTCTTAAAAGCAATCCTTGTGTTCCAAAACTATGTAGCCAGCATAAGAACAGTTGTCTACCTATTGAGGGTCAATGCTAGAGAGCTTGACCTTAGAGAAGAGATAATGTCCTTACACATGGCATGGCATTGGCACCCTCCCAACCGAGGGTAGAGGTTGGATCCCTAAGAGATAGTAGGGTCATGTCGGTTAGATGAATACTTCCCACATTTTTAGTTTTAGAATCAATCTTCCAAAATCAAGACTGTCAGATACAGTAATCTATCATTACGAGGAACTCAAATTGTTCACTTGATTCTTGGACCATCCCGACAGATAGGCTTGGTCATGTATACAATTATTTGATATCATATTCAGAGATATGCCGCCAGACAGGCTTGATTCATAGTCTTAGATTCTATTGAGTATCCTGGTTGTCAAATTCAGATATAATCATATTTCTTATCAGTGATAATAGTGTTTGAATATCATCTGTTTAAAAGATTGATCTCTAATCCTATCAGTCAAAAGCAGTAAAGCTTAAAATTTAGTCCTTGATGTAACTAAATCTAGTTCCTCAGTTCTCGATATTAGATCAGTCAATGATTTGGTATCTCAGGGTTAATTATGAGTTCAGTCTGCAGTAAAGTGGTATCCGAGTTTAAGTACCTATAGTTGTGATGATTGTGTTTATGGTCTGTGCATTTATGTATGTGTTCTTGTGCGAAATTTTCATGATTATTCAGTTTAGATATTATATATGCATGAGCCTTTGCATTTAGCCTTACCTCGTCTACATACTCATTACATCCATGTACTGATGCATTTGCGCTATGGTGTTTTATTGGGCACCATAGGTTCAGAGGCACAGGATCTAGAGTATCCTCAGCAGTTCAGTTCCACTCAGCAGCAGTAGTAGTGAGTCCTCTTCTTTTGAGGATGAATCTCAATTTATTAATATTGCATCAGATTCTGTTTTTATTTTTCAGTTGGCGGAGTTAGTTGGGGACCTGTCCCATCAACTCCACAGTTCAGACAATTTAGAGGCTTTTCAGATGGATGTTGATGTATTAGTATTCAAATTTTAGTTTTGAGTATTTATAGATGTTTTAAACCTTATGTCATATTTTTGCATTTATTTCAGATATTTACAGTGTATAGGAACAGCTATGAGAAAAGGGTTAGCTTATGGTCCTTCTTGTCCATAAGCACCATGTGACATCTCAGGATGGGATCTTAGGGCATTACAAACTTGGTATCAGAGCCTAAGGTTGAAGAGTGTCCTAGGGTATCTGAAAAGCCGCATCTAGTAGAGTTTTGTGCATACGTGTGTTGTGCGCCACATTTATGAACAAGAGGCTACGGGATGTTATTTTGAGAAGTTTCCCTTTTTTCAGTGATCATGTTATGCGAGTGAGCATGATCTCAAGTTAGTTCTCAGTCTAATCCACTTCTTCCTTCTATTTATAGAGTATGCCTCCTCACAGAGATTTTGTTAAGAGGTTGATGACTAGCCCCTACAGCCAGTAGATCTCGAGAATGAGAGTGTGTCACATGCAGAGTTTTGGGCAGCTTTATAGGTGCTAGTCCAAGCAGTGACTAATGCTTAGAGTAATCGTCAGACTGCAGTCCCACCTCAGCAAGATGGGGATTCTGCCACTGCAAGGGTTAGAAGTTTCATGAAAATGAACCCGCTAAAATTCTTTCGGTTAGTAGTAGGTGCGGATCCACAGCTTTATTTAGACAAGGTGAAGAAGATCACCCATATTATGCATGTTTCTGAGGAGGAAAGTGTTAAGCTAGAATCTTATAGGTTAAAGGATGCTACTCATGATTGGGTAGTAATGTGGGAGAGAAGTAGAGGGGAGAATGCAGCTGTTGTGACTTGGTCAGAGTTTTAGAGTACCTTTCTAGATAGATTCTTTATGCTAGAAATGAGGGAGGCTAAGGTAGAAGAGTTCATGAACCTAAGGCAAGGTTCCATGATCGTGAAAGAATATTTTCTTAAATTTAACCAATTAGCTAAGTATGCTCCTGACTTGGTAGATGACCCTAGAGTAAGTATGAGTAAATTTTTGTTGGGGCTATCAAGTTATGTGTTAAAAGAGGGTAGAGCTGCTATGCTCAATAGGGATATGGATATTTCTATGCTAATAATGCATGCATAACAGATTGAGGCAGATAAGATGAAGGAAAGAGAGAGAGAGTGAGTAAGAGAACCAAGTCAGGTAGTCGTGGTTTCTCAAAGTCAAGGTCCCAGAGTGGCAGTAGTTCTCATCATGGTCATAGAATTTTAGTTCCAGCTCCATCTTTATTTAGTGTACCCGCTCCTGTGTTTAGGGGTGTCAGATTAGAGGGAGTGCCAAGCTCTAAAGCCCATAGTAGTGCTAGCGGTGTTCGTACCCATCAATGTTGTGGGGAGTATGGCAGGTCCCACCAAGGTGTGTATAGATCTGGTACTGATGTGTGCTTTGGATGTTCTGAGCCAGGCCATAGAATGGCAAAATGTAGAGTTCTGACTCAAAGGGGTAGACATTAGGAGCTTCTTGCGCGCCTTGATCGGGAAGGATTTCCTGAAATAGACCCTGGTAAGTTATGAGCCCTTCATCTTTATGACATGTATTGTTACATCCTTTTCTTCCATTTTGAGCGTATATACTAGCATGATTCATGCACAAGTTTCAGATCTCAGTCGGTCAATTATGACCTAGTCTGTAGGTGCCCCGTGTACAGCCCCCATATTTCAGCGAAGTGTGTTTAGAGGGACATAGAGTCCCAAGGGGGAGATACCCCATAGTATTATGATGTTGCGTGTTATTAGATTCATCTAGATGCATGTTCAAATTTTTTGAATGAATTTAGCATCAGTCGTTATTGCATTGTCAAGTCTTGCTTTTTAAAATTAGCTGGACATCTATGAATCAGATATGCATGTCCAGTGTAAGAACTTAGTATGTTAGTATTTCCAGTTTCTTAGTCATGCCTTCAGATTTTTCCCGTTTCATGAGAAAGTTCTATTGATCCGTATTCTCAGTCTACCAAGCGACACTCGAGGATAAATATTCCTCAAGGGGAGATATTGTAATACCTCGAGAATCCCAACATATAGTAGAACCATGATTTAAGCTCATGATAAATAAATCTTAGTTATTTGGTAGTTTTATGATAAATTTTTATGTGTATTAAGGCCTTAAATACGTCCTAGCTATTAGGCAACTTAAAACATCCCTTACTGGTTGAATTCTTACAAGGACATTGCCATAGTCAACTTCAAGCGAGCATATATACCATTCTACAAATAATTTTTCATCTCATGACCTACCAACAGGTACAACATTCAATAATCTTTCAATCAATACAAATTTCATCAAAATCTAATATCGGATGAGGAAGTTATGGCCATTTTACTGAGAGTGGTCGGAATCGCCCATGTTTGACGGTCAATCCGGTGAACCATCACGTCCTTGGCAGACCACCGATCGTCCTGTCAAACCAAGGCAGTGACTCCCTTTTCTGGCTATCGTCCGATGGCCATAATGGTGGACCACTAAAAATTTGACGGACCATCAAGGGGATCATCAAGTCGATGTAGAATGTCCTATTTCTAGCCCCCGAGTGATGGATTATCTGGTGGACTGTCAGTTTCCTGACGAATCATCACTTTGACCATCAAGTAGAGGTATAATATCCTATTTTTGACACTCGAGTGATGGACGATCTGGGGGATCGTCAGTTGCTCTAATGGACCATCAGTTCGACCATCACAGACCTCGATAAACAATTTTCAACTCTTTTTAAAAGGGCATTTGGGTCTTTTGTGCCCACTTTGGTCTTGTATATATATATATATATCCAAGCAGATGGGAAAACCTCATTTTCTCTCATTTCTCTTCCAAGAAATATCTAGAAGCTAGCGTTTCTCTCCGACCTAAAATCCAATATTCTTCCAAGAAAATTCAAGAATCTTCAATAGAGTTTCAAAGTGGTTCAAGAATCAAACTCTCTCGGTCAAAGGCTTCAGGAAACCTAATTTAAGAGTGTAAGATGGAGTCAAAAACAAGTTTGTTCATCTTAAATTCCTAACCCAAGGTATGTAGATGTTGATTCTAGGGTCCCTTTCATCCAAGAAGCTCAAGAACCCTTTTACAAACTAAAAGATTGTTATATTTATGAGTTTTTAATGATTTCTATGAGTTCAAATTGATGTTCCATTTGTTGTTGAGTTTTGATTAATGTTTTTTTACAAGATTTGTGAGATTTGACCTTTGTATGTAGAATTCAGGTCATGTAGGTGATAAACCCTCTTGAAGTTGCTCTCTATGTTATGTGTTCATGACTTTTGGGTATAGAATTAGTTGAATAAGTGGATCATGTCTCCCATAGGTTTGATAAAAGCTTAGGAGAAGCATATGGTCAATTATAGTATGTTGAATAGGAAGCCCCTAATTGTGAGCTTGTCTAAGCATGGCTAGTGTTTGAAAAAATGCCCAAGTGAATGAATTATTCGATGATAGTAGGAAATCCCTAAATAAGTGTGAACCTATGAATGTCTAGTGTTTGTTGAAGGACCTTAGTGAACAAGTGTAGATTTGATAGTAGTAAATTACCCAATTATGTGCTCTTTGATAGATGCTAAGTTTTTAATACATGCCAGGTAGTTAGCAAGTATGTTATGACATGAATGATTGCGATGATACATGAATGATTATGATGATTTATGAATTCTTTTGATGATGAATGGATTATTATGATTTTGAATGAATGATTGTTATTATGAATGGACGATCGTGATGATGCAAGAATGATTATGTTTTACTTTTATGCTATCGAATCCTAGGGGATTTATACCCGACAATTTTAGCTGTTGTCTAGAGCCCGTGCCAGTTTCACGATAATTCCAGTTGAGCCATGATTCTCAGAACTCAGTGAATTATAAAACTCTATATCCTCAGATAGTTGCAGAACTTAAGAAAGCTTATTAATCTCAATTACTTCTGTAATCTCCGTATCGCTAGTAATCTATCCCTAGTCCCGTAAATCAGCTCAGATCTAATAGTATTCAAATAATTCAATTCTAATCTCAGAAGTGATTTGAGTAATCTATTCAAGATATGTATCGTTAGTTAGATACCATGATTCGATACCTTTTCCATCAGATATGGAACTAAGTAATCTCAACGTAACTTAGTCTAATCTTTTGAGAGATGTGATTACTAAATGATTCAGCTTATTGTGTACAGTTTAAGAATCAACCCAGAGTCTTTCAGTTGAGAGTAGGATTCAGCACCGAGCAAACCAAAGGATGGGAAATCACCTGCTATTAGGGGTTGTTATTCTTAAAGGCAATCCTTCTGTTCCAGAACTGTGTAGCCTGCACAAGAACAGTTGTCTACCTTATGAGGGTCAATGCCAGAGAGCCTGACTTTGGAGAAGAGATAATGTCTTTACTAGTGGTACAGTATTGGCACCCTCCCAACTGGGGGTAGAGGTTAGACCCTTAAGAGATAGTAGGGGTATGTCAGTTAGATAAATATTTTCCACAATTTCTGTTTCAGCATAAATCTTTAGAAATCCTGACTGTCAGATATAGTGATCTATCATTATGAGGAACTCAGATAGTTCCATTTATTCATGTACCATCCAGATAGATAGGCTTGGTCACATATTTAGTTATTTCATATCATACTAAGAGATATGCCACTAGACAGGATTCATACACAGTCTCAGATTCTATTGAGTATCTTTGTTGTCAAATTTGGATATAATCATATTTCTTATCATTGATAATAGTTTCTAAATATCATCCATTAGAAAGGCTGATCTCTAATCCTGTCAGTCGAAAGCAGTAAGCTCAGAATTTAGTCCATGATGTAAGTACATCTAGATCCTCAGTTCTCAGTATCAGATGAGTTAGTGATTTGTATTTTAGTGTTAGTTGTGAGTTCAGTATGCAGTAAAGTAGTATTCGAGTTTTAGTACCTAGAGTTGTGATGATTGTGTTTATGGTTTGTGCATTCATGTATGTGTTCTCGTGCAAAATTTTCATGATCATCCAGTTTAGATATTGTGTATGCATGAGCCTTTTCATTTACCCTTACCTCATCTACAAACTCAATACATCCATGTACTAACGTATTTGCACTATCGTGTTTTATTGGGCACCATAGGTTCAGAGGCAAAGGATCTAGAGTATCCTCAACAGTTTAGTCCCAGCCAGCAGCCGTAGCAGTGAATCCTCTTCTTTCGAGGATGAATCTCAATTTATTAATATTATATCAAATTTTATTTATATTTTTCAGTTGACAGAGTTAGTTGGGGACCTGTTCCATCAACTCTACAGTTCAGATAGTTAAGAGGCTTTTCAGACAAATGTTGAGGTATTAGTATTCAGCTTTTCGATTTGAGTATTTATAGTCGTGTTGAACCTTATGGCCAGTTTCTGCATTTATTTTAGATATTATGTAGTGTATAGGAACAAATATCAGAAAAGGGTTAGCTTGTGGTCCTTCAGGTCCATAAGCACCGTGTGATGTCTCGGTATGGGATGTCAGGGCATTATAATTGGGTTGATCTCAAAAATATATTTTTCATTTGTAGGACCCACTTGGTTTTTTTGTTGTCGTTTTAGAGCTGAAGCATAATAGTCCAATATGGCTATCGATGTTCTTGTTATGATGTGTAATTGTGTTCTTGGTATAATGGCACTTGAAGAAGCTTTTCAATAGGGAAGAGTGAAGATTTAACAGATTGTTGAGCATTTGTCAGATTTAAGATAGGCTATGTGTACTCTTTGTTAAATTAATCTATGTTTTGATATAACTATGATATCATGTTAGATTAGGGTGAGTGTTAAGTATTAGTTTGATAAAATTCAAGACGTAGGTTAGTTTGACCAATTAAGCTATGTGAATCTTAGAGGTTGTTAAAAGTTGGTTTGTTTCCCATTATTTTAGGTGGAATATACTTAATTACTTTTGTTTAGCATGAAAATGCTTTAGAACACTTAATATTAGGTGAAATTCTCTTATTGCCCATTATTAGAGCAAATTGGACATATTATCTAATACTAGAGGAGGTTGCCTTAGTTCTAATGGACTTGGTAATAGTTCTTGTGTGAGAACATCTACCTTAGAACTTATGGTTTTGTCATGACTCAAGCTGAGGCCCTGGCCATGATGAACATTCCAAACCATGAAGGCCTGAGCGCCCTTCACTCCCTGGACATCATACATATATTCATATACTACAAAAGACAATGCAGAAATTCATATCAATAATGAATCATGCCCAATAACATATTTCAATTGAACAATTCAAAATAGAACCCATACACTTCTAAGAACATTTAACATCACTCTGTGAAATCTCTAATACGAAAAAACCAATATCTTGACTAAAACTGGGACAAGGACTCCAGTAGACCATAAAACACAAAGAAAAAAACTAAATTTGAAAATCAGGCCTTACGGAGTAGAGAAGGCTCTCCAACTGTAACTTCTAACATACACAAGCCTATTGCTGGATGGGACAACAAGATTGTGCCTCAAATCCTAAGATATAAGGGGTCATTACAAATGTACTGGTATGCAGATCTATCAAAAGTAATGTACTTTAATAAATAACATAAGTGGGAGAATTTCACCAAAACCTTATGCATGAAATAATTTTTAAAAAACATGGGAAATTCATTTTATCTTCAAGAAATTCTATGGGTGCGATCCCTTTTCTTTGTTTTACTTCTAAGATAGGTAGTATGCCCTATATATTTGAAAGTATCCCATGGGCTATATGGGATCTGCCCTTAACTCGGTGGCCAAGCCCTCAACCCAAGTTACCGCAAGGGTTGGAGTAACTGAATCTGATACCCAACAGGGCACTAGGCCAACGTCTAATCCCTCGTTAGGGACACATGCATCTTTGTGAATTCAAAATATCAAAATCTAAATGAAATTTGATTTATGTTCTATTTTGAGTCTGTTATGGCATTATTTTATTTGGTCTCGTCATACTAAAAAAATTGCAAACCATATATAAGCCATTCAATATTGTATTATAATCTTGTATTTCAAAACATGTGTTCACACCACCAAACCATTCAAAAAATATAAGAGAATGCATATAGCAAAATTCATGAAAAGTTAGGCAAAAATCCTCAATTCTAATTCACAATTACATGGTGGTCAAGTATTTTATAATAAACGATGTAATCTATTTAAATCACCACTTCTCATCTATATTATCAAGAATCACCCTCTCTCTTCAATTCATAATTGAAAACAAGGCTTAAAAAAATAATAAAGACATTTTAATCATGCTTTTCAATATGCAATTGAATAACCATATAGAAATAAGAGGTTTTGTGGGGAAAGAGGGATTTTAAATGTTCATGCTCTCAATTCAACATTAAAACTCAAAGACACATACATACTTATATACAAGTGCAAATGAAAATTATGGGAAAACCTCAAGGCCAAAATATTTTTGTCAAGAAGGTTTAACAATGCATAATCTTTAAATGTAAATTCAATCCCCTTTTGAAATTTATTGATTTGTCGACATTTAAAACATACTTAACAAGATTTCACCATGCTCCCGTAGTTTAGGAAAACCCCACATACCTTATATTACTTGGTTTGAAGAGTTGAACCCTAGCCTTGACTCTTTTCTTGAAGATCTTGACTTAGAAGATGAATTCTTGATCTATGGAAGGGAAGTTAGGGTTTTGTTTTCATCTAATTTGAGTGACTTTGGGTGTATTATACCTCAATCATGACTAAATTTCGTGTTATATCTGAGTTATGGCAAGGTAAAAAGTCTAAAATACCCTCTTGGACCTGTGAATAAAAATAAAACAAACTGGGCACCCGACGCAATTATCGATGTGATGCATAGGTCCTGCCATTGCAATTACCGATGTGACACATTGAGATTACATCGAGCGAATGGTTTGGACAATGTGATTACCAACATGACCCATTGATATTGCATTGATCCACTATTTTTATCACCCAAACACATCTGAAATGTTGTTCGAAAAATCCAAAACTTTCTTGGGACAACCCCTTTACACTCCTGAATATAAATCAACTTAAAAACCCATTTCTGTAGGTCAAAAAGATCGATCTAGAAGTCATTTAAGTTTAAGAGCTTAAAATAAGTCTAAGTCATTTTAACACTTAGAAAATTTTCTGATAGTAAGATCTTTAAGCATGATACTAAGCGAGGTATTTTGTCAAGAATGCTACGGGGCATTACGTTATCCCCCCTTGGGATAATTCATCCTCGAGTGATGGCTCAAAACACAGACAAGCATGACTTTAAGAACACTAAGGAAAAGATAGAGAGAGTAGTATATTCCTTATACCTTCTATGTCATCATCAACAGTCTTAAAGAGGTTTTGATATCTAGTCCGCATATCATCTTCTGACTTCCAAGTACTTCCTACATTTTTTTATTCTTCCATAATACCTTAACTGAAACTATTTCCTTACTCCTTAGCCTGTGGACTTAGAGGTCCAAGATGTCAATAGGTTCTTCTTCCTATGAAAAGAATTTTTTCACCTTGATATCCTCTACAGGAAACACTAGGTAATGATCTCCAATGCACTTCTTTAATATGGACACATGGAATACTGAATGAACAAAAACCAGAATTGCGGGCGATTCTAACTTATAAGAAACCCCACCTATCCTTCTCACACCATGGTAAGGTCCTACATAGAAAGGACTAAGATTACTTTTCTTTTAGAATCACATGAATCCCTTCATAGGGGATACTTTTAGAAATACCCACTCACTAACCTCAAATTCTAACTTCCTCCTCCTAACATCGGCATAGAATTTTTCGCGACTCTGAGCTCTGTAAAGTCATTCTGTAATGATCTTCACCTTCTCCATTTCCTGATGAACAAGTTTAGGCTCAAATAACTGAGTTTCACCCACTTCATACAACCTAATTGGTGATCTACATCTTCGCCAATAGAGTGCTTCAAAAGGAGCCACCTAAATACTGGGATAGTAACTATTGTTGTAAGTGAAATCTATCAACGAAAAATGATCCACCCAACTACCTTTGAATCAATTATGTAGGCCCTCAACATGTCTTTAAGATTTTAAATGGTACGTTCAGCCTGCCCATCAGTCTGTTGGTGGAAAGCAGTACTCAAGTTTACTTAGGTACCTAAACCTCTTTGAAAAGACTGCCAAAACTGTAAAGAGAATTGTGTACCCTGATCGGATATAATAGATATAGAAGTACCATGCAAACATAATATCTAATGAATATAAAGCATAGCATGATCATCTCCCAAATAGTTTGTCCTCACAGGAAAAAAGTGAGCTGACTTGATCATCCAGTCCACAATCACCCATATGGTGTCAAAATGGTTCCGGGACTTTGAAAGCCCCGTGATGAAATCCACCTTGATTATCTCCTATTTCCACATAAGGAAGGCTATTTCTTGGGAAGTACCACCCGGCCTCAAATGTTCCACCTTGACTTATTGACAATTTAAAACTTAAAAGCAAAATTAGCAACATCACGTTTCATGTTTTTCCATCAATAAATCATCTTAAGATCATGGTATATTTTAGTAGTACCTCGAGGAGCAAGCTTTATCAAGAATCCTCTTGCGCAAACCATCCACGTTCGGTATGCATAGCCTACCTTGATATCTCAAAATCCCATCACATTTAATTTTAAATGCCATCACCTTTTGTTGACGCACATCATTCTTAATCTGCAACAAGATAGGGTCTTTGGCCTTCTTTTCCTTAACTTCAGCACTTAGGGAAGAATTACCTATCTCATGAATAATTACTCCTCTATCTTCAGAACCTAGAAGTGGAGCCCCTAGATTTGTAAGACAGTGAATATCTTTCACCATCTCGCTTTTTCATTTCTCAACATGGGAAAGACTATTAATTGACAACCTTCTAAGCGCGTCGGCCACTATATTGGCTTTGACTGGATGATAATACAAGCTCATCTCATAATCTTTTAACAATACAACCACTGCCTTTCCTGATATTAAATTTTTCTGCAAGAAAACATATTGCAAATTCTTGTGGTCAATGAATATATGAACATGCACCCCATAAAGATAGTGCCGCCAGATTTTAAGTGCAAATACCACAGCTGCTAACTCCAAGTCATGGGTGGGATAATTCTTTTCATGCATGCTTAAATGCCTTGATGCATAAGCCACAACTTTACTATGTTGCATAAGCACACACCAAAGTCCTACCCGGGACACATCAAAATACACAACAAAACCTCTGCACCCTTAGGAAGAGTCAACACTAATGTGGTTGTAAACTTATCTTTCAGCTTCTCAAAACTACCTTACATGAGTCGGACCACAAAAATTTTGCTTTTTCTAAGTAAATATTTTAAGG
>JAPEIP010000008.1:82285132-82373791 GCA_026120095.1 Capsicum chinense | reverse complement strand
GTCAGATTTAAGATAGGCTATGTGTACTCTTTGTTAAATTAATCTATGTTTTGATATAACTATGATATCATGTTAGATTAGGGTGAGTGTTAAGTATTAGTTTGATAAAATTCAAGACGTAGGTTAGTTTGACCAATTAAGCTATGTGAATCTTAGAGGTTGTTAAAAGTTGGTTTGTTTCCCATTATTTTAGGTGGAATATACTTAATTACTTTTGTTTAGCATGAAAATGCTTTAGAACACTTAATATTAGGTGAAATTCTCTTATTGCCCATTATTAGAGCAAATTGGACATATTATCTAATACTAGAGGAGGTTGCCTTAGTTCTAATGGACTTGGTAATAGTTCTTGTGTGAGAACATCTACCTTAGAACTTATGGTTTTGTCATGACTCAAGCTGAGGCCCTGGCCATGATGAACATTCCAAACCATGAAGGCCTGAGCGCCCTTCACTCCCTGGACATCATACATATATTCATATACTACAAAAGACAATGCAGAAATTCATATCAATAATGAATCATGCCCAATAACATATTTCAATTGAACAATTCAAAATAGAACCCATACACTTCTAAGAACATTTAACATCACTCTGTGAAATCTCTAATACGAAAAAACCAATATCTTGACTAAAACTGGGACAAGGACTCCAGTAGACCATAAAACACAAAGAAAAAAACTAAATTTGAAAATCAGGCCTTACGGAGTAGAGAAGGCTCTCCAACTGTAACTTCTAACATACACAAGCCTATTGCTGGATGGGACAACAAGATTGTGCCTCAAATCCTAAGATATAAGGGGTCATTACAAATGTACTGGTATGCAGATCTATCAAAAGTAATGTACTTTAATAAATAACATAAGTGGGAGAATTTCACCAAAACCTTATGCATGAAATAATTTTTAAAAAACATGGGAAATTCATTTTATCTTCAAGAAATTCTATGGGTGCGATCCCTTTTCTTTGTTTTACTTCTAAGATAGGTAGTATGCCCTATATATTTGAAAGTATCCCATGGGCTATATGGGATCTGCCCTTAACTCGGTGGCCAAGCCCTCAACCCAAGTTACCGCAAGGGTTGGAGTAACTGAATCTGATACCCAACAGGGCACTAGGCCAACGTCTAATCCCTCGTTAGGGACACATGCATCTTTGTGAATTCAAAATATCAAAATCTAAATGAAATTTGATTTATGTTCTATTTTGAGTCTGTTATGGCATTATTTTATTTGGTCTCGTCATACTAAAAAAATTGCAAACCATATATAAGCCATTCAATATTGTATTATAATCTTGTATTTCAAAACATGTGTTCACACCACCAAACCATTCAAAAAATATAAGAGAATGCATATAGCAAAATTCATGAAAAGTTAGGCAAAAATCCTCAATTCTAATTCACAATTACATGGTGGTCAAGTATTTTATAATAAACGATGTAATCTATTTAAATCACCACTTCTCATCTATATTATCAAGAATCACCCTCTCTCTTCAATTCATAATTGAAAACAAGGCTTAAAAAAATAATAAAGACATTTTAATCATGCTTTTCAATATGCAATTGAATAACCATATAGAAATAAGAGGTTTTGTGGGGAAAGAGGGATTTTAAATGTTCATGCTCTCAATTCAACATTAAAACTCAAAGACACATACATACTTATATACAAGTGCAAATGAAAATTATGGGAAAACCTCAAGGCCAAAATATTTTTGTCAAGAAGGTTTAACAATGCATAATCTTTAAATGTAAATTCAATCCCCTTTTGAAATTTATTGATTTGTCGACATTTAAAACATACTTAACAAGATTTCACCATGCTCCCGTAGTTTAGGAAAACCCCACATACCTTATATTACTTGGTTTGAAGAGTTGAACCCTAGCCTTGACTCTTTTCTTGAAGATCTTGACTTAGAAGATGAATTCTTGATCTATGGAAGGGAAGTTAGGGTTTTGTTTTCATCTAATTTGAGTGACTTTGGGTGTATTATACCTCAATCATGACTAAATTTCGTGTTATATCTGAGTTATGGCAAGGTAAAAAGTCTAAAATACCCTCTTGGACCTGTGAATAAAAATAAAACAAACTGGGCACCCGACGCAATTATCGATGTGATGCATAGGTCCTGCCATTGCAATTACCGATGTGACACATTGAGATTACATCGAGCGAATGGTTTGGACAATGTGATTACCAACATGACCCATTGATATTGCATTGATCCACTATTTTTATCACCCAAACACATCTGAAATGTTGTTCGAAAAATCCAAAACTTTCTTGGGACAACCCCTTTACACTCCTGAATATAAATCAACTTAAAAACCCATTTCTGTAGGTCAAAAAGATCGATCTAGAAGTCATTTAAGTTTAAGAGCTTAAAATAAGTCTAAGTCATTTTAACACTTAGAAAATTTTCTGATAGTAAGATCTTTAAGCATGATACTAAGCGAGGTATTTTGTCAAGAATGCTACGGGGCATTACGTTATCCCCCCTTGGGATAATTCATCCTCGAGTGATGGCTCAAAACACAGACAAGCATGACTTTAAGAACACTAAGGAAAAGATAGAGAGAGTAGTATATTCCTTATACCTTCTATGTCATCATCAACAGTCTTAAAGAGGTTTTGATATCTAGTCCGCATATCATCTTCTGACTTCCAAGTACTTCCTACATTTTTTTATTCTTCCATAATACCTTAACTGAAACTATTTCCTTACTCCTTAGCCTGTGGACTTAGAGGTCCAAGATGTCAATAGGTTCTTCTTCCTATGAAAAGAATTTTTTCACCTTGATATCCTCTACAGGAAACACTAGGTAATGATCTCCAATGCACTTCTTTAATATGGACACATGGAATACTGAATGAACAAAAACCAGAATTGCGGGCGATTCTAACTTATAAGAAACCCCACCTATCCTTCTCACACCATGGTAAGGTCCTACATAGAAAGGACTAAGATTACTTTTCTTTTAGAATCACATGAATCCCTTCATAGGGGATACTTTTAGAAATACCCACTCACTAACCTCAAATTCTAACTTCCTCCTCCTAACATCGGCATAGAATTTTTCGCGACTCTGAGCTCTGTAAAGTCATTCTGTAATGATCTTCACCTTCTCCATTTCCTGATGAACAAGTTTAGGCTCAAATAACTGAGTTTCACCCACTTCATACAACCTAATTGGTGATCTACATCTTCGCCAATAGAGTGCTTCAAAAGGAGCCACCTAAATACTGGGATAGTAACTATTGTTGTAAGTGAAATCTATCAACGAAAAATGATCCACCCAACTACCTTTGAATCAATTATGTAGGCCCTCAACATGTCTTTAAGATTTTAAATGGTACGTTCAGCCTGCCCATCAGTCTGTTGGTGGAAAGCAGTACTCAAGTTTACTTAGGTACCTAAACCTCTTTGAAAAGACTGCCAAAACTGTAAAGAGAATTGTGTACCCTGATCGGATATAATAGATATAGAAGTACCATGCAAACATAATATCTAATGAATATAAAGCATAGCATGATCATCTCCCAAATAGTTTGTCCTCACAGGAAAAAAGTGAGCTGACTTGATCATCCAGTCCACAATCACCCATATGGTGTCAAAATGGTTCCGGGACTTTGAAAGCCCCGTGATGAAATCCACCTTGATTATCTCCTATTTCCACATAAGGAAGGCTATTTCTTGGGAAGTACCACCCGGCCTCAAATGTTCCACCTTGACTTATTGACAATTTAAAACTTAAAAGCAAAATTAGCAACATCACGTTTCATGTTTTTCCATCAATAAATCATCTTAAGATCATGGTATATTTTAGTAGTACCTCGAGGAGCAAGCTTTATCAAGAATCCTCTTGCGCAAACCATCCACGTTCGGTATGCATAGCCTACCTTGATATCTCAAAATCCCATCACATTTAATTTTAAATGCCATCACCTTTTGTTGACGCACATCATTCTTAATCTGCAACAAGATAGGGTCTTTGGCCTTCTTTTCCTTAACTTCAGCACTTAGGGAAGAATTACCTATCTCATGAATAATTACTCCTCTATCTTCAGAACCTAGAAGTGGAGCCCCTAGATTTGTAAGACAGTGAATATCTTTCACCATCTCGCTTTTTCATTTCTCAACATGGGAAAGACTATTAATTGACAACCTTCTAAGCGCGTCGGCCACTATATTGGCTTTGACTGGATGATAATACAAGCTCATCTCATAATCTTTTAACAATACAACCACTGCCTTTCCTGATATTAAATTTTTCTGCAAGAAAACATATTGCAAATTCTTGTGGTCAATGAATATATGAACATGCACCCCATAAAGATAGTGCCGCCAGATTTTAAGTGCAAATACCACAGCTGCTAACTCCAAGTCATGGGTGGGATAATTCTTTTCATGCATGCTTAAATGCCTTGATGCATAAGCCACAACTTTACTATGTTGCATAAGCACACACCAAAGTCCTACCCGGGACACATCAAAATACACAACAAAACCTCTGCACCCTTAGGAAGAGTCAACACTAATGTGGTTGTAAACTTATCTTTCAGCTTCTCAAAACTACCTTACATGAGTCGGACCACAAAAATTTTGCTTTTTCTAAGTAAATATTTTAAGGGGGCGGCAATGGAGGAAAATTTTTATACAGTGTAATATCTTGCCAAACCAAAGAAACTCTAAATATCGGTTGGAGTCGTGAGTCTGGGCCATTTCCTCACTGAATCAACCATAATTCCCTCACTAAACACAATATGCCCCAGGAAAGAATTATTATTATGACAGAATTCACATTTTAAAAACTTTTCATACAACTCATGATCTTTGAGGGTCTGAATGATAATTCAAAGGTGACTAGCATGATCTTCCTCATTCTTAGAGTAAACCAGGATGCCATCAATGAAAACTATAATGAATAGATCTAGATACTGATGGAACACCCTATTCTTGAGATACATGAAGGATGCAGAGGCATTAGTCAATCTGAAGGACATAACTAAGAAATCACAATGACCATAACGGGTTTGAAAAACTTCCATGGGAATGTCAGACTCTCTAACCTTCAATTGACGATGCCCCGAATGAAGGTCTATATTAGAGAAACATTTAGCACTTTGGTGTTGATTAAATAAATCATCGATTCTAGGAAGAGGGTATTTATTATTAATTGTGAACTTGTTTAGGTAACGGTAATCTATACATAAATAGAGGGAGCCATCTTTTTTACGTACAAAAAGTATTGGTGCTCCCCAGGGAGAAACACTAGGATTGATAAAGCCTATACCTAAAAGATCTTTCAGCTGTTCTTTTAACTCTTTTAATTCTATAGGAGCCATTTGTATTGAAAAATAGAAATAGGATGAGTGTCTTGGAACAAATCAATGCAAAAATCTATCTCCCTATCAGGGGGTATCCCTAGGAGATCTTTCAGAAAGATTTCTAAGAATTCATTAACTACAAGAATATACTAGAGAGGACTTTCAACACTTAAATCTTTAACCCGAATAAGATGATACAAACATCCCTTGAAAATAAGCTTACAAGCTCTAAGATAAGATATGAATTTCCCCTTAGTTGCTAAAGAATACCTCTCTTATTCTATCACTGGTTCGTTCAGAAAGAGAAAGTAACTTTTTGGGTTCTACTATCTAGTGTGGCATAGCACGAGTAGAGCTAATTCAGTCTTAAAATAGCATCAAACTCAATCATATCAAGCTCTATGAGGTCTACTACAGTATCATGAATACAAACAAACAATATATTGTTGATTATTGATATGATGATATGATGGTACCCGGTGTGGCCGGATAATATTATGATGATATATTGATATCCGATAAGGTCGGAGGACACTATGATTATGATATTGATACCCAATTTGAGTCTGGAGGATATGATTATGATATTAATAACCGATTTAAGTCTAGAGGATATGATTATGATATTGATACCGGTTTTTGTCCAGAGAATATAATTATGATATTGATACCCTGTTACAGTTCGGAGGTTGTGATTCTGATATTAACCTGGTTAGAGTCTGGAGGATATGATTATGATAGTGATACCCAACTTATGACTTACGATGGCACCTACCAATTCCCACCAATAGATAGGCCGATACCATAACCAGAAGCTAACAAAATGGGTTACAAGATAAGGAAGGCCCAATATAGGCAGAAATTTAAGGACATTAGTTGTAAACATAAGGGTTCTAGATAGAATTAAAAGTAAAACAAGATACCAATTTCAAAACTTAGTAGACCTAATACAAAAACAACTAATAGTATCAATACAATTCAAAAGCTAGACTAGGTAATACATCTACCGTCAATGCTAAATACTAAATTCAAAAGATGGAAGGAAATAGGGTGAGTAAAACTCCAAAAGCTCACCCTATCTTGGGAAATCAAATACTACATGAACCACGACCAACGATAACAACTAATGCTCGAATTTGCCCTAAAAAGGCATAAAAGTGTAGTATGAGTACCAAAACCACTAGTACTAAGTAGGCATCATCGGCCAACTAAGCTAAATCATGATATAAGAACGATAACGTGCAAGATAATCATAACTAAGTCAAGGTACAGAATCAAACCTGAATCATTTCTATTATCACTGTATATAATAAGTAAGCAATTTAAAATAATAGTATAAAATAAGGCATAAACACATGCTAATATCACCCTACATAACAAGCATGAAATATCGAAATGACAATATAAAATAAGGTATCAAAACATGACAATAACATCAAGCATAAGAAATAAATGATTTGAAATCATAAAGCAACACATGTATTATTATAAGCAAACACAAGTAAAATTTGACATCCATACACCAACTTGTGCATAAAGTAAAGAATCCATCACGACATCCCATACCACCAGAGGAAACACCCAAGAGTCATAAAAGAATCAAATCGTTTATATATATATATATATATATATATATATATATTGAATTCTCTCATTTTCCATAATTTTCCATAATTTCCATCAAAAGGCTATTTGTCAATATTCATAATCATTACCAATAAGCACAATTGAGTAACATATATCAATATACTTATAACCATAACCCTAGTACCATATTGTCATCCATCTAATCAGTACACCCTATTTACTCATAATTAGCTAGCCAATGCTTATTACTAAACTAATTAATAACTAGTCATCACATAACCTTGAATGATTATCCATCCACTATTCATCAATTAGTCACTATTCATAGATCAACGACTAACCATTATTTACTTACTAGACAAAAGTAGCATCTAGTGAAGATTCACCACTAGACCATATTCTTCAATTAACCAACACTTATTTTTTGCCGACAGAATCCCACTAGTCACTATCTAAAGAAAAACCACAAAGCACTAAAATTACATTTATTTATCTCTCAACTAACAACTCTGATTAACTAGCATCATTAATCCATAAATCCTCATAACAATTAATCTACATCATGAACTTTGTTATCAATTGCAACTAATCATCACCATTGCTAAACCCATTATCACTAACCATAATAAAATAATCATCCCTATTAATAGCCATCATTACCACTAGTACTATTTATAACTAAGGTTAACGAACCCACTAATCATTATTAACAAAGAATCTTTCATCCTTAAATAAAAAACTATACCACTTTATACCCTAACTAATTAGAATACTATAACAGACACCTCTAATATCCATATTATAGCCTAACACACAAGAACATAAATAAACATATGATGTTCATACATATGGCTATCCAAATTCAACTGGTAGTTGCACACATAGGCACATCAATAGTCATATTCTGCGGTCTTGTCAAATATCACTAAATCATCATCATATCCTTCAGACTTAAACCAAGTATCAATATCATAATTATATCCTCCAAACTTGAAACGGGTATAAATATCATAATCATATTTTCTTGACTCGAACCGGGTATCAAAATCATAATCACATCCTTCAGACTAAAATTGGGTATTAATATCATAATTATATCCTTCAGACTCAAATTAGGTATCAATGTCATAAGTATATCCTACAGACTCAAATTGGGTATCAATATCATTATCATATCCTATGGACTCGAGGCGAGTATTAATATCATAATCATAGTATCATTTGGCCTTACTAAGCATTAATATATCACCATAGTATAATCCAAACTCACTGGGTATCATCATATGATCATATAAATAACAAATAACAAGACCCACAATGGGTAAAGTAAATGATAAGTCCCATGAGGACTGAAGTAAAGTGCAAGCCCCATGAGGGATAAAGTAAATGACAAGTCCCATGAGGGCTAAAGTAAAAGAGAATTAAGGAGAAACATACCTTTATATCTCATCATTTATGGTTGAGTGCAATTTATCAGTAGATATATAAATATATATAGAATGAATATTAAAAAGTATTAATAGGTACAACATGGTTAATAGTATAGAATCTCATGTAGTAAATAAACATACCTTTTAGAACCCTTAGTATCATGTCTGATAATATTCGAATTATGAAGGATTTCTAGTATAATAATAAATTTAGTTACCAAACAAAAGTATAATGTGAGTCCAAACATAATTTGTATAACATTTTTGTAAATAGTCAATAAGCCTGCCTTATATCGTTATTTCTAATATCAACAATAAAAAAGATTTACGATGTGATTTATTAGAATAATTATTAAGTGTGATCATAAATTGGTCAATATTATAGTTAACAACTCAAACACTAGCTTAACCAATGGCTTAATCGAACGTGTAATCAATGGCTCATCCTTCCATAGTCCATAATCTATTCGTTTAGACCTTGGGCATAAACATAAATGATTCCATGAATAATGGCCCATTAGTAGAGTATTCTTTGGCCTTCTATTTGCCCAAAGATAATTTATCATTAGAATTAATGATGGATAAATCATGACATAATACATAGCTTATTCATAGCATGGTCAATAAGATAATATATCATTACTATAAACGATGCTAAAGCATGACATATTATATAGCTTATTCATAGCATGGCCAATAACATCATTTATCGCTTAGGCCATATTATAGTCAAGGTCTCACTTAGTATCATATTCATTAGCCCAAACATTAGATAATCACAATACGATAATTAATAGCTTGACAAAAACTTTTAGCCAATAAAGAAAACAAGGGCATAGTTACTTGGGCATTATTCTCAATGTCATTCGTCATGACCAAAAAGTGCCAAGAATCATAAATATTACCTTAAAATGGCACTCACTATTCAAGTAATAAGCATAAGGGTTCAAGGGAACTAATCCTCAATCTTTCTATAAGGTGAATCAAAAAGCCCACATCTAAATCTCCAAAAGGCATTCTAAGTCAATTTCTACACGAGACTAGGATAAGGTATCTAAACCAACTCTTAGATGTATAGAAAGATACTAGAATCCCTAAAGTAGATGTTCTCACTCAATCACTTTCCCTAAGTGTACTAGAAATAAGGTAAATTCCCCTAGTATTAGCAACTATGTCTAATTTACTTTAAGTATATGCAATAAGAGCATTTTACATAAAATTATGTCTTCTAAGGAATTCTCATGATAAAGATTAGTAATGAAGTCTATTCCATACAAAATAATAGGAAACAAGTCAAATTTTTAACCTCTAAGATTCACATACCTTAATTAGTCCAACTACCCAAGTCTTGTGTTTCATTAAACCAATACTTAAAAATACATCCCAATCTAACAAGATATCACAATTAAGTCAAAATATATCTTAATATAACATGGAGTAAACATAGTCTACCTTACATCCAATGAATTCTCAAGAATCTCTTAAATCATCATTGTTCTCTTCTGATATACTTTTTAAAGGTGTCAAGCTATCAAAACAAAATCTACATATCATAACCATAACATTGATGCCCACATTGCACCATTGTTATTTGGGTACAAAAACTGCAAGTGGGTCACATATGAAAAACATATTCATGAGATCGATCCAATATTCAAATACCGTTAGGGAATCATAACCCACAAGAATCAAGTAAAAACCATGATTATTTGGGATAAAATCAACCGCTCAAGTGGGGTTTTAGTAAAAAATTCAAGAAATGTAGCAAGAAAGTAAAGGATTCATACCTTAAATTCCATTGTTAATAATGAATGTATATATATATATTAATCAAGCTTCTAACTCACCCCCAAGAATCAAATTGAAATTACCAAGTCATTCTAGGGCTTCTAAGGAACAAAGGGAAGTGACAAAAGGCAAAAATTAGACCAAAGAGGCTTTTTAGAACCTTTCCAGGTATAGATGTACCGCGATCGTGCTCGTACGGGCCATGATCGCATTCATACATGGTCTGCAAGGTCAAAACTTATTTTTGACCACCTATACTGATTTAGACATTGATTTTCACAAACAAACTATGTAACCTCACCCAATTTGATGTTACGATGATTTGGTGATTTTATATTTTCTATCAAAGGTTGTTTAAGTCACTTGTGGGTCCCATACCCATATCTTTTAATCTGAGATTATTTTATTATATTTTTTCTCATTGACCATTTTGTACCAACGAAGACTTCTAAATGGGAAATTGGTTCTAAAAATCAATTGAATTTCCCGTTAATTGAACTATAAGTTTGAGAAAGTCATTATTGACTTGGGATAGCTATGGAAAAGCTCAAATGATGAAATTAAGTAGGATTATAGGAAATGATCTGAAGGGTCATTATAGTTCTCCTATTAGGTTGTTCAAAGTTGGTGAAGCTGGATTGTTTGGTCCTAATTTGGTTCATCAAACCATGGAGAAGGTGAAGGTTATTAGGGATAGGCTTAAGACCATCGAAAGTCACCAAAAGTCCTTTGAAGATGTGAGGCTTAGGGAATTTGAGATTGATGTTGGTGATTAGGTTTTCTTGAAGGTATCTCCCATGAAAAAATCTTAGTCTTAGGTTTTCTTGAAGGTATCTCCCATGAAAAAATCTTAGTCCCTCTTAGATTTGCCCATACTTGATTTTGAGAAGAATGGGAAATATGGATTATGATTTGGAGTTTTCTTTGAGTTTGGGTTATATTAATCTAGTGTTCTATGTTTTAATGTTGAAGAGATGCATGGGAGATCCTTTCTTTGTTGTTTCTTTGGATAGTGTTGCTTTTTTAGATTTTTTGTCTTATGAGGATGTCTTGGTGGATATTTTTATAAGCAAGTTTTTCATTTGACTAATAAGGATGGGTCTTCGATAGAGGTTCTATGAAGGAACCAAAAGTTTGAAGAAGCTACTTGGGAATCTAAAGAAGACATACAGTCCAAGTGTCCATTATTGTACCCTGTTCTGAATAATCGTGCTTAAGGTTTGTGTATTCCATAATATTTTTATGTTGATTTTGTTAAAGAATAGTGTGGTTTTATTATCTATTAATCATACTAATGGATTCCTTGTTTAATCATTTTGGGATGAATAATCCTAAGGGGGAGAATATAACACCCCAAAATTTTTTCCCTTGAAAACTCACTGATTGTTGGGTTCACTGCCCTAACTACAACTGACTATATGAGTCGTAAGGTCTTTATATGGGCCGTATGACCCAACCGTAGCCTGACCAGTAAAGGTTACCATTACTTTTTCCTTTGTTGAGACTTGATCCCAATGAGTAGTAAGGACTCTATACGAATCGTAAGGTACCAATCATAGGGTGGCCAATGTAATTACCCAAATGTTCTATCTTGATTACGACTAGGAAACTATGAGCCGTAGAGTGTATTGATAGTCGTGTGGTATGAGTCCTTCCATCACTGGAGAGGGGTCCCTTAGTTACTTTTTAGACTTTGACTCATGGTGATAAGTTGTAGTATGTCTATATGAGTCGTATAGTGACCCATACTCACTGACGATAAATTTTTAGCTTTTACTAAAGGGCACTTTGGACATTTTCCTCTTTACCCACTGAAGAACCATGTCTATAAAACACCTTTAGGGCATTATTTTCAACACTTATCAATCATAAATACTCTATCAGACTCTCTTAAATTGCTAAGGAAAGAACATGCTAGGGTTTCAAAAAATTGGCATCTAGTGCTTCCAAGTGTTGATTTCTCTCTGTGAATATTGATATCTCAGGCACGTTACTCTTCCCCAACTATTATTTTATTAAGTCATGTATTTTAAATTGTTATTCAAATAGTTTGGGTATTGTCTTTGGAATGTGGATTCAGAGTTTTGAACGATTGTTTTCTTAAATTATGTTCTTATGGTTTATATGTAAATTTTCATACTTTATTGATAGTTTTGAACTTGTGGGGTGCATGGGCATGGTGAATAAATAAGGGGGTTGTGAATTCCCCCAATCATGTTAGTGTTGATAATTGAATTGGTAATAACCTCAATCTAATCTTGTGAAATTAGTTTTGAACACGAAATTATGAACATTGAACTAGTCTTGAACTATTGAATGACATAAGAGGCCCATTGAAACATAAATAGGTTTAAATCCTAATTGATTAAATGGGTTTAAGTCCCAAATAACTATATGTATTTGATTCCTAATTTGTTAAATATTTTGATATCCTATTGGCCGAAGGGTTAGAGTCCTATTTGTCTAAATAGGTCAGAATCCTATTGTGTATTATGTTAGAGTCTTAAATGGCTAAATAAGTTAAAGTACCATGGACTGAGGGGTTAGAGTCCCCATTGGCAAAGTGGGTAACTTTGTAAAAATGATAAGCTTGCAAGGTTAAGGGTCAAATGATACATATGGTATGCCTAAACGAATGACTCCTTGCTTGAATGAATTGGTTGCGTTTTAAATACTTTGAATTATACTTAAAGGGGGTTGTGTAGCTAAGCCATGAAGGTGGATGTCCAGAGGAACCAATACTGAAATTCGCATTTGCTAATGTGTGAGTCTAAATGTCCGGGTGTTCGAGTCACCCTTACTTTTGATCAGGTGCTAATTTTACCCTTAATGTATGACAGGGAGGTTTGAGTCCCTTGTGCATATATGTTATGATTATTCTCCGATTCATGAGGATACATGCACTAGGGCTCGACTAGGGAGTGAGAGTTGCGACTCATATAGACCAGAGGTACCATTTTGATGATTATGCTAAAGAATCAAGGTAAATGTTTTACTTCATGCGAAACCCTATTCCCTATTCCACCATGTGTATATATATGTATGTATATGAATCGGGTTATGTGAATTGGATTTGACTTAATTTTTAAATGGTTAATTTTTAAATGGTTGATCATAATATTATTCTACCCTTATAGGAGTTACATGCTAGCGTTCAACCCACTAACAATAATCGAACGTTGTATCCCTATGCGATGTAGGAACTAGAAGTACTGCTACATTTCCTACGAAGTGACAATATGATCATGGAATAGCTCATGAGTCATATTAAAGTGGTGAGCTTCCATACTTTGGAAGACCTTATTTCATGTTTATGTTTAATTATGTCTTAGACTATTCAATTTGTTTTTTTATCTTTTGTCGGGGGTGTGCCCTGACCTAGGATGTCTATAGGTTTTTTATCTAGTAGTATTCATTTTAAATCTAAGACATCCTTTACATTCCTACTTAATGTAACCATATTGATCATAATGACTGTATAGAGGATAGTTTGATTTATATTTACCAAAAAAGAGATACTTGTCTTAGGGCTTAAGAGAGTGAGTGTTGTACTGATACCCAAGAACTCTACCATCATTGATCCCTTGACTTGTTAGACTTACAAGAATCAGTGAATATATTGTCCATTTAATGAATTTTTTAAGATATTTTCTTATGCGGATTAGGTCCCTTTATAATTCATTATACTTATGAAGTGAATTCATATAGATCTTTTGAGAATTCTTCAGCTTTTCTTCAAGATCATTTTGAAAATTTGTAGATTCCTTTTTGTCTTGTCCACCATAATTAGTTATCTTCTTTAGTTGATCCATCAGATCATTATTTTTAGATTATAGTTTTAAGGACTATTCTCCTACTTCAGACATATGAATGGTTTATGGTAGTTTTCCATGTTCTAGATTTTCTACCTTGTCTTTACGTAAATCCCTCTTAGTAGTAAGCTCACACAAAGAATTAAGACATTTGGAAGTTTCTTTATCTTCTTAGGGGAAAAATCATTTAAGTATGCTTAATATCAAATAGAGTTACCTCATTCTCTTCTTTATCATCTAATTTTTCCAAGAGAGCGAAAAGAGAGTTGTAGGAGATTTCACTATCTTCCACAACCAACATAGAAGCATCTTCAAACTTTTATGATTCATCATATTCATATAAGATATCTCCCCATATAGTTACGACTTGTTTCATTTCATAATAAGTAGTAGTTTTCTTTCTTGACTTTTCGGAGACCTGGTCCTTCTGTTTTTATTTATCTCCTCCTGATTTTAAGTACTCTTATAATACATTTTGTGCAAAGTCCAATCTTCAATAAAATGTTCATGTTTCCCATATTTGTCACAGACTTCAACGGTGCCTTTATTTCTGCTATTTGTTTCTTGCTTTTAAAACTGACCACTTTTCTTCGTAGCTTTGACATTCTGTGTAGATAATTTGGAAACATCTACATCTTCATCACTAGACTCAGACTGTGAGGTTCTTAAGCTAGTAATTTTTATCTTTTAACCCCCACCTTTTCTTGATCCTGTTGATTCTTCAATTCATATGTTTTTAAGTTCCCATCTAATTCCTCCATGATAAGTGTCTTCAAATTTCTAGCCTCAGTGATAGCATTAACTTTGCTTTGTATTACTTTGGAATAACTCCTATAATATTCCTTACTTGTTTATGTAGGGGAATTACTTCACCATGGAAATGCTACTCATTTGTGATTGAAGTAAATCTTGTGTGCATCATCTAAATTCTTTAACCCTCCATCATAGAGAAGGATTCATACTGTGTGGTCAATTTATTTAGCCCCAGATCTCTTTGGGATTTTCACAAGAAGAGACATGATTGTATTTATCTGGTCCTATACCACATACCAACAATTTCTTGTACTTGAAGCTCTTTTTAATCTTCTTACGATCTTTACCATCATATTCTCTCTTGGTTTTGACAACTATTCTGGTTATGTCTCATTCTCTGACTTTCCTTACTAGCACATAAGGAACATCAAGTATGATATCCATCATCTTACTGCCTTTAGATATAATGACATCATACATCCTTGTTTTCCACTATCCATAGTACTACCCATTAAAATAGGGTTGCCTTGTAGTAGATTGTCCATCTATCATATTAAGTGGTCCTGCCATGATTAAGAATTGACGCTAGGTGTTATTCCTTTTTAGTGTACTTTCTCAGATACCAAGTGTTGAAACAGAAGGGGCACACCACCACTAAGGGAACAGGTCCCTAAATTGACTAATACAACAACAAAGCAATAAACACATTGATATACACTAAGTAAATCAACACAATGATTTTATGTGAAATCCTTCTTACTCAATGCAGGAAAAATCACGACCTACACTCACGGGCTCACAAACTCTAATGTAATAATAAAAAATAACAGACTCCATTTGAACTTAACTCTAAGTTCTTCTAATTTTTAATGTATCTATTATAAACACCTCCAGAGAACTCTGTCAAAATCACTTCTTAAGACTAGCTAACTCTATAAGATGTAAACTTAGGTAATTCTACCTAACAAACTCAAAAGCAATAAGAAAGATTTAGTATTAATCTTTGAGTAAAAATAAAATAAAATTGGACTCAAGAACACCTACACTATAAGCATTAAGTGCTTTGGAACATGAGCTTGGAGAGAGTTTTCGCCCTCGCAGTTAAATCCTTCAATTTGAAAAAATTATGGAGGAAAGAGCATCCTTATATATTTATAGAAGTGTAGAATTGAATTATCAAATTTAATTGGACCAGGTGTCCATTCTAGCACGCTGTGCACCTAAATTATTGTTGCACTAGTAGACAAAATTGTGCAAAGTATGACAGTCATGCCTGAGCAAGATAGGCGAGGGACCTGGTCCACCAATATAATCTAGTCATTATCAAAATATGATACAACACTTATTCTTTGTCAAACATTACTCTGATCATAATTTTTATTCAACCATTACTCACCCTCATATATCTTTAATCACCACCCTTAGTTTTTCTGAACTCTTATATGATCATATGATTTTTTTAAATTCATTAAATTGTGTAAATTTCAATAGTTTAATTTATTTTTTAGATAATATTCTAGTAATAGTTTATGAACATATTCCATATAAGTGGTGGATTATGTACTAATATTATATTCTAGATTATATGAAGACCTACCTTTATAGTCTATCTAATAGAGTAAGTCTATCTAATAGAGTAGTATACATATTTGTAGTCCATTACTGGTATATCTTCAAAAATAAGAATAATTAAATTATTCAAATTTACACAATTTAATATATTTAAACAAGTAATATGAGCATATAAGAGTTCATATAAATTAACGATGGTGAGCAATGATGTATGAGAATGACTAATGATTGAACAAATAAAATTCTCACAACATAGTTATATTTTGCCAAACGTTACATTGAAGATGTTGTTTGTTTAACCATTACTCATTATTATGCATCTTTGATCACCACCCAAATTTATTATTCTTATCTGATCATATAACTTATTAAACTTCTTGAATTGTGTAAATTTTAATCATTTAATTTATTTTTGATTAAATACTTTTTTGATAATATACTAGTAATGGTATATAGTCATCTAGTATATTATAGACTAGACATGAAGTTCAGATTTTATAGTTAACTCAATATCTGATCTTTGATTTAATATAATCTAATTAATTCATATATTTTTGTATACCAATATTTGTGGACCATTATATTGACCCGTATATACCTTAAAATGATAGAGTGCAATCTATCTCGTCAGGAATCTACTAGGCACATGAAAAAATATCGATTATATGAATGATATATTAATTATATCTAACTTTTATAATATTTATATATCCATCTTTTTGAATGATAACAAAGTACTAGTTGTTATTTTTTCAATTATAACATTTGAGTTTTCTTTTGTATTAAGGAAGTGCAATAATTGTTTTAACTCCTTCATTTTTTTTGCTTCATTACCACTTCTATTTTATTCTATTTTAAATAACTACAATGTCTCAATAATCTCAAACGTTCAATATAAAAAAAATCTTACATTTGTAATTGTGGTAATTGAGCTGTCTTCAGGATGTAACACACCGACATGAATCTAGGTCACAAATGAGAAACCTATAAACATTGAGTTTGACCAAATACTTCAAATTCTTAAGGCATATTTATGATTCAAATTCTATGAAGACTTTGAGAATCTAAAGAAAATAGGGATCTACTCATGACATTATTCAAAGAAATCGAAAAGAAGAAGGATCACTTAATAGAATTGCAAAAAGATACAAAAATAGAGAGGGATCAATTAAAATAATGATAAATTTTGACATAAGAAAAAAAATGGACTAATAAATATGTTTTTTGAGTTGGTAATTTGGAAAGTTGTAAAAGGAATGCAGTTTATTAAATAAACAAAAATGTTTCTCTTAAATTATTATAGTATTATATTGTATATCAACATAAACTTCATAATCAACAATGGTAGCATCCTATAAATAATCAAGAATATCTTCTATAATATCAACAACCGACCTCTAAAATCTATGACAACAACTGAACTAATAACATGATGTAGTCTATAGTAGTAAGAATCAACTTCAAGTTGATAATTAATATTGATAAAAGTCTATAAATAATTAAGAAGTCCTTCTATAACATAATCCATCAATTGTAAAATTTACAAGACAATGTAATAAAATATAACACAGATTCATAATGAATTCAGAAAACTTTCATAAAAATAATTTTTTTGTCAAGTCATCCATAAAAAAAAATTATTACATTTAAAATAAAATAAATAAATTATCTAAAACTTGTAAAGAAATATAATAAGTTGTTCATCTCATTGTCACCGCCATTGTTATCCTCATTAATTTCACCAACAATATATATCATAATATTTTTATTTTTTCCTCTTCTTCCTCATTTTTTTTTTCATTTTCTACAACGTTATTGTCTAACACTTATTATTAATTGTCTTTTTATTTATTCGCCTCATCTGCTTCCTTTTGTTTATCCTCTTCTTCCATCTTATTTCCCCCTCTTATTTCACTTCTTTCATCCTCTTTTCTTCCTACTGTTTCTCCTCTTTCTTCTACTCATTTCATTATTTTTTTTTGTTTTTATTTCTTTTTTCTCTTCGTTATCTTTCCTTATTTTTTTCTATTTTTTCTTCTCATTATATTATTCTTTTTTCTTCATAATTTGCTATTTTCTCCTTTTCTTTTTTCCTTCTCTTCATCTTCTTTCTCTTCTTCTTCTTTCTTCTTTTTTACCTTTCTTCTCCTTCTGCATGTTCAATCATTACTACTACAAGTTCTTTAAGATTGACATGTCCTACAACAAAAACAGGATTGTCCATATGCACTTTATTATTTTAATGCAATTAGTAAAATTATACAAGTAATATAATTAACATTAATAAGATATAAACTAGTTTACCTTGTTTTTGTTGCTTCTTTTTATTCTTCTAAATTCTCCTCAACCTCTCCTTCCTAACAAATGGAGCAACAAATAGCATTGATTGCTCAATCAATCTGATAGGTTCATGTAGATTTTCATCAATAGAAGTGCACAGTATAAATTTGTGTCCACTTGGATTAGTATAATTAATAAAACATGCTAGTGATGACACATGATTATGACCATTTAAATTCTCATCATCCCCACTCTCTACTGATGAAGTGAGGATAACTACAACTTTTAACTCGTCCTTCAAGGTGTTGAAGAATATGTTCTTCACTTTGTATTTATATGAACAAGATGTTTTCATGTAATTCTATTTCATATCACGGACAATATGGGTTAAGTACGAAAGTAAAATCTATAAATAAGAAAATATAAAAATTTCACAATATTGACTATTTTAAAAATTTACCAGATAATAACATATGAAGATATACCTTTTGTAATTTTTTGTTCTTGAATAGATCACATTCAATTATCTTATCATTCTTAAGGTGTATTATATAAGTAAATATGAAATGAGTAAAAGAGAATTCATTGAGTTTCCAGCATACATTTAAAGATAGAAAAAAGAATTGTATATCCAAACCTATAATCAATACAAGAACAAATAAATAATGAGAGTCTATAAATTACTACATAAGTAAATAAGGGTCTATAATAAACTAACTTGATAGTTGATAATAAATATCAGGAATGGCTAAGAAAAGCATTACAAAGCATAAGATGCATTCATTTTTTTATTGTGTACTTCTCTTTGCTTCATCAAGTCAGTCCTCTTTTATAGAGGATTCGAGTTTAATTTAAATGAATCTTTACCCATAGATAACCCTCGAAAACACTTAAATCATCGGAGATTTTGATTTAGTTAGAATCCACAATCTTAAGTGCATTTTTGCAAGCAGAATGAAGTTCTTGAACAATACAAAAGAACACTTCAATTTATGCTCCTTATTTAGCCCATTCCTTTTAATCAAACGCAACAACCTTGGTTTTGGGATTCTTTTGTTTTTGGTCACCTTGAAATGAGAAATTTCGTTCCTTTAAATAACATGGTTCAATTAAAATCACGGAGATAGTCTGAATAATTTAACCTCATAATCAAAGTAAATTCTTTTAAGATAAAACAAACGGGCTGATCATTCACAAAAAAATCATATTTCATGTGATATTTTATCCTCTTCAACACATTGCAAAGTATGAAAGGACCATCTTTTCGTTGAATTTAAGGTAATTTTGCATGTGTCTTAAGTGTCTACAATAGGTATCCTTAAAGTTATGCTTATGTCTTTGATCAACAAGAAAATTTCTAAATTCCCAATATACCATAATCCTTGATCAAATAGAAATATTCATAGGAAAAGATGCTAGATCATTCATAAGCATCGCTATATCAAATATCTCACCAGAAATTTCTCTTATACAAATTACCAAGGCTAAGGGATCGTTATCCTCAACACCACTATCTCTCATACTCTTCTTATCACTAGATTTAGATTAAACATCAATATTATCACTATCCTCACATCCATCTATTTCAGTCTTGGTTTTTGACTAAGACACAGGTCCTTCCATCTATAACTTTTTGGTCTTTTAAATGTTTTTCCAATTTATTTTTGTTTTTTCCCCTACTGCTAGAAGCATTAAAAAGCAATTCTTTTAGCGTCTTTCCTAAGTTTACTCATATTTTATGATTTAAATGCAAAGATAATTCTATAGCACTCAATCTATTGATCACAAGTCTATTAACAAAAATTTAAAAATATCTCACACAAGAAAAATGCAACGAGTATGAATTATTTAACAAATCAACAATGCATTAAACAACAACACCATTAGAGTGAAATGAATTCACAATAGCTTTAAAAATCGATAGGTGGGATAAATATAAAAATTCAAGATTTTTCTATACATTATCAAAATAAAAATGCAACTATTGATATGAAGTTAAGAAAATAAAGTAAAAATATTCCAGGTTTTCACTAATTAATTAAGAACATTGGAATTTTAACATTGACCCAGGATTCAATACGTTAAACACAATAAAATAATAGAAATATAGAGCTAAAAATAATTGGAATAATGATTAAACTTACCTAAGTGCAATAAAAACAAAGCTTTTAGCATGAAAAAAAAGATAGATAAAAAGTTAAAGCTTTGGAGTTTGTTTAAGAGAGAAATGGGAGGATGAAAGGTTGAGGATGGAGAAAGGTAGTTGGATTTATTTAATGAAAATATAAAGGGACTTTGATGGTTTTTATAACACTTGTATTTTTATCTTCATATTTCAACAATGCTAAAAACAATCCTGATTCAACAACTGAACTCACTTTTCACAACCTTTTTCCCTTTTTAAACCTTAACTAATAGAAAAGAAATTAAAAAAAAATAAAGTGATCGTGGACTTAAATATGTTTTACAGTGGCTAGCTTTTCAAATTATCTCCAGAAACTTTGTATTAAGAAAGAGTACATCCTGCTTAAAAGAAGATTTTTATTATTCAATTGAATTTGTATTAATGAAGTATTTGCAAAGAATTAGAAGGTTAGGACAAATTATTCTGAAAGAATTGATATTTTGTGGGGTCTTTTCATGTGTAAGTAAATTTCATGTATCAAATGACTTGTTTGGAAATTAAACCTAGAGAGTAAGTAAAAGTTTATGGAGGATACTTTTTGTTTATGTTTCTTTTTCTTATCTTGTGCTTGGTGTTCAAGTTTCATCATTTATAAAAGAATAACCATTCTTCATTGTAAAATTATCTAAAAAATTCTGATAAATTCATTGTAACAGTAGCAAATTGAGAGAGCAATTCACTTAGGTGTTTCTTTGTTAATAATAAAAAATTAGTTATTCTCTGGGGGATGTGGGTGTCACAACCTAATTTAGGAGTGATAATAGAACTAACTAAACCCTGCTAGTAGGTAAGCCGAACCATAATCTAGAGCTATTTACAATGGCTTAACCTGGTGGAAATAGCCTTAAAAGGGAGAATTAGACAATTCAACACAAGAAATAAGAAAGACAATATCATAGTCTAAAAGATAAACATAATATAGACAACTGTACCACGACCTGGTAAAGCCAGTACAAGAGCTACTATAAATACCACCCACGTCTAAAGTAATCAATACAATTCTATTTCTAAACTAAAGACTAGACATAATTAAGATAGAAGAAAATGGGGCGATACCAACTCTAAAAGTGCCATGACTAGATTTACGAGTTATGACGCCACCTACTCTATCCAGCCAGTAGGTAAGACAAACTGTAACCTGGAGCTTAATTCAATGGGTTAATTTGGTAAATGTCCAATCATAGAAAAAATAAATAAAACATTAATAATTAAGAAAGGAGTTCTAAATAGATTAAAGAGTCAATACAAGATACCATCCCACGACTTGGTAGAGTCAGTACAAGATCATCTAATAATAATACAACTTAAAGGCATAGAATAGTCAACAACATCTATCTTGATAGCAGAAGACTAAATATCTATATCTAGAGGGAAATAGGCAAAACTAACTTTAATTGCTCACCCTATCTCAAGAAAATCAAAACAACATGATCAAAAATCAACGGCGATAGCTAGTACTTTGATCTGCACCAAAAAAGATACAAAAGTATAGTATGAATTAGCGGGTACTTAGTAGACATCATTGATTGACTGAGCTAAATTATGATATAAGTATGATAATATGCAAGACAACATAACTAAATCAAGGTATAGATAAACCTAAAGTAGCTCCAATAGCATTGTGCATATTATGTAAATAAATCATAACAACAACATAACATAAAATATCAACACATTTAGTCAGATTTAAAAAATTGGCTGCCATACGTCAATTGATTTGGAAAGTAAATAACCTATCAAAGGCTCCCATAAACCTAAAGAGCACACTCAAAGATAGGTTAAAGCATCCATTCATCACTTATAACTAACAAACTCGATATATAACCTTTATTTTATAGTTTTCGAACATATAAAAACTTTGTCATCATTTATACACTAGTCTGTTAGTCAACTATCAATATTATATCTCTAATTTAATTATCAATCAATCATCATATTCACTAGTTATCATTTATGAATTTCCCATCATTTTTCAACTAGTCATTTTACTATTAGGGTCCATTTATATCATGCCACATTATAACCATTCCCTCATTTTCCAACATAGCTAAATTGTTACATTCAATCTCATACCCCGATTTCATAAATCATAAGGCGTATATCATCATAGAATAATATGTATATCCAGAATCAAACCGATAAATATAATCAATAGATGGACTTGAACTAATAAATAACAAATAATATCATAATCATCCTCAATATTCAAACTTGGTATATAGTCAATAACATAATTATCTACCAGACGTAAACTCTGTACATGTATATATAATCAATATCATAAATATCATCATCAATATCATAAAATATAGCATAATCAATAGGCAACAACCATCACATTAACCAACATAACTATTAACTATCAAAGTTTCTCAATATTTTCTCAAAACGGCATTCTCTAGGTGTTCAATAAACATATAAGAATTTTAAGAGAACTAACTTCGATCATGGCTTTAGGTGGTTAAGAGCACACTACGAAATTCCTAAAGTATAATATAAGTCAAATTCTACCCCTAAACTTGACTAAGTATAACACCCCAGTTTTTTGGTCTAAGAAAAATCCTAAGCATTGATTTCACTACCCTCACTACGACTAACTATATGATTCATAAGTTCTATATATGGGTCGTATGACCCAAACCTTTGCCTGACCAGTGAAGGTTGCCCTTGCTTCTTCCTTGGTTATGACTTAAGCCCAATTAGTCATAAGGAAGTGAGCCATATGATCTTATGATGAGTCATTTTTTAATAGCATAATTAAGATCGTATGACTTATACTAAATATTCTATCTTTATTTTGACTAGGACCCTATGAGTCGTATGGTATCATGATGAGTCATGTGGTGTGAGTTGTAGGGTCACCAAAGAGGGGTCTGTTAGCTACTATCAAGATTATGACTCAAAATGTCATAAAAGGTATTTTGGATATTTCCCCCATTAATAAATTATGACCCATGATCATAAAATACCTTTGGGGCATTATTTTCGACATTTATCAATATTAAACACTCTCTCAAACTCTCTCAGATCCCTAAGGCAAGAACAAGATAGGTTTGTAAGAAATTTTGAAGTGTGAGTTGATTTCTCTCCATAAGATAGAGATGTGTTTGGAGTGTGGGTTGATGCATTTTGAATGATTATTTTCTTAAATGATGTTCTCAAGGTTTATATGTAACTTTTCATGCTTTATCGATGGTTTTAAACTTGTGGGGTGCATGTGCATGGTGAATAAACAAGGGGGTTATGTATACCACCAATCTTGAGCATGTTGACAATTGAAATACTAATAACCTCAACCCGATATTATGAAATTAATTTTGATGATGAAATTATGCACATTGAACTATTCTTGAACTATTGCATGGCATAAAAGCCTATTGAAACAAAAATGGTTTCAAGTCCCAGTTTACTAAACAAGTTTAAGTCCCAATTGATTAAATAAGTTTGAGTCCTAATAAACTAAATATATTTGGGTCCCAAATTTTTAAATATTTTAAAGTCCTATTAGTTGATGGGATAAAGTCCCATTTGGCTAAATGGGTAGGAGTCCTATTAGATGTTGGGATAGAGTCCTAAATAAATAAATTGGTTGGCGTCCCATAGGTTGAGGGGTTAGAGTTACATTGGCTAAGGGGTTTATATTGGAAAATAATAAGATTGCAAGCGCAAGGGTATGATGATACCTATGATATGCCTTTGTGAATGACCCCTTGATTAAATTAGTGGGTTATGTACTAAATATGTTTAATTAGGATTAAAGAGGATTTTGTATATAGGCCATAAAGCTGGAGGTATAGAGGGACCAATATTGGAAATTATATTTAGCAGTTCAAGGGTCTAAATAGTTGGGTATTTGAGTTATCCTTAATTTTGAATGGGTGTTCATGTCATCCTAAATATATACGTGGGAGGGTTCTAATCCCCTGTTTATATATGTTATGATTTATCCCTAGTTGGTGTGTTTATCCACCTTGGGGCCCAACCAGGGGGTAAGAGCTACGACTCTTATACACCATGAGTATTATTACAATGGTTATGCAACAGAATCTAGGTTAATATTTTATGTCACGCTAAGCCATGTTCCCTATCCCAACATATGATATGTATGTATATATATATGCTTTGGATTGTTTGTATTGAATTTGATTTATTTTTGAACTATTGATCAAGGAATTATTTTATCCCTTACCTATGTTACATGCTAGTTTTTAACCCACTAACTATCTCTGAACATTGTATCCCCACGCGATGTAGGAACAAGAAGTATTTCTTATTTTCTAGTGAACCGACTTGGTGATTGTGGAATAGATCATAAGTCAGATTAAAGTGGTGAGCTTCCATACTTTGGAATACCACATTTCATGTTTTAGTTTCATTATGCCATTGACTATTCTATTAGTTCTTTTGGCTATTATTAGGGGCATGCCCCGACTTAGGATGTCTGTTGGTTTTCCTTAGAGGCTTTATGGATTATTGTGGACTAGGTATTGGATGTTGGTGTATCTTAGACTTCTTGAACTTATTTTTATCTATATTATTATATGTTTAGAATTCAACCACTGTTAGAATATTGTGTTTTATTTCACTAGGAAAAGAGGGAAGTCTGTTGTCAATGGCAGACTTGAGATACTCGTCGTGGCTAGGCCTGGTTCGATTCATGATAGAGTTAGAATCAGAGCCTTAGTTCATAGTCAATTGGGTATCAATAATGTCATGTCAACTAAAGTTAATTTTATGGGCGTGTAGCATGCCATACTTATAAGAGTTAGGATATATGACATTTTAGGAATGTTTTCTGTTCTTATTGAACTATTTTGGGCTATAAACTCTAAGGTAATGAATTTCTCTAATTCCTATTTATTTGCATTTTAGGTAGTGCCTCCAAGAAAATCTGATGCTCATGAAAACTCCTCATTTCCATTTAAGAACAATGTTGATTAAACTTGGCCTACTTATGGCGTATCAACGCGGTCTAGGGTCCTAACACCAGACTACACACATGGAGTTCAACCAATTCCCTTTATCCCTCTTCAAACATCTTAAGCCGATGTATTCAATGCTGAGTTTTACCAGTCGATCCATTTATTTACCCAGTTAGTGGCCTCTCTGGCTGAGCATGTTTCTTCTATTTCTCTATTATTTAAGGTCACTAGAGTTGGAAAGTGTATAAGTTTGAGTCCTTTGACTTTTACCTGTTCAAAGGTTGATGAAGATCCTCAAAATTTCATTAATGAGATATAGATAAACTTCTGAGTGATACATGATACTAATGTAGAGGGTGTGGAATTTGCTACTTATTAATTAAAAGATATAGCATATAAGTGGTATAAGGTGTGGGAGTAACATAGGGGAGATGATACAGAGTCAACATTATAGGATGTGTTCTTTGGTGCTTTTCTAGATCGCTTCTTTCCTCAGGAGTAGAGGGAGATAAAGCCTAAGGAGTTCATGAATTTGAAATAAAGCAAAATACGTGTAAAAGAATATGCCTTCAAGTTTTATTAGTTATCTTGTTATTCTCTGGAATTGGTGTCATCTATGAGGTAAAGGATGAGAAAGTTTGTTTTAGGCTTGTCTCATGACTTGGTATTGTAGTGCATGGCTACTTTATTAAATAAGGATAGGGATATCTCTAGGTTGTTGTGTATGTAATACAACAAGTTGAGAAGGTGAAGAAGAAGAAAATACAGATTGTGGAAGGAAAAGTAATAAGTTTAGATACTTAGAGCAAAATGGAGGTCAGCAATATGGTGGTAAAGATAGTAAGTAGTGGTCTAAGAAGAAGTGGAAAAATTCTGGTTCCTACCCAACGACTAGTGCTCCTTCTTCGAATTCATAGGGTGATCAATGTTTCCAGAATAATAGTGTATTTAGCGCACTAGATGCTTAGTTTTAGGCCAGCAGGCCCCATCGACTCCATCTTATCCTTCTTATCATTTCTGTGGGTAGGTGCATAATGGTGTTTTTGATGAGGGTAAGAACCAATGTTTTAAGTGTGGTTAGCTTGGTCACCTACAGTACGATAGTCCTTTAGCTAAGGTTCCTACTGGGGCTAATAAGGAACTTATTTTTACTTTTCAGCCCCGACACTAAAGGGTACTACTTCTAGTATCAGCACTCATCAGAATCATCAGTATTCTATTACCACCCATCAAGAATTTGAGGCTTCTCCTGATGTTTTCACTGGTAAGATAGAACATTTCTCTAATGATATGTATTTCTTAGTTGATCCGGGGTCTACTCTTTCTTATGTAACCCTTTATATGGATATTTATTTTTGTTTTAGTCCTGAGTGTATATCTAACCCCTTTTTGTATCTACCCTGCTGGGTGATTCTATTGTGGATAGAAGAGTCTACAGGGGCTATGTGTATCTTTCAGTGGTAGGAAGACTTTGATGGATTTCATTGAATTGTATATTCAAGATTTTGATGTTTATTTGTGATGGATTTACTCTTTTTATGCTATTCCTTTCTTGACTGTAGGACCTGAAAGGTCAGTTTCAAAATCTCGAATAAACTCATGATTGGGTGGGAAGGTAATTTCCTAGTTTATAAGGAAAGGTTTATTTTATATCTTAAAGTGTGGAAGTTGATTTCCAAGGCATTTATTTACCATTTGGTCTAGGTTAAAGATTCTAACTATGAGGGTCCTTCATTGCAATCTATTTCCATGGTTAATCAGTTTCCCATAGTGTTTCCTAATGATTTTCTCGGTATTCCTCTTGATAGGGAAATAAATATTGGGATTGACCTTATTCTAAATACCCTTCCTATCTTTATCCCTCCTTACAGAATGGCTCTGACTGAGTTGAAAGAACTTATGGAGCAGCTGAAAGATATTCTGAATGTGAGTTTTAGCATTCGTAGTATGTCTTTGTGGAGTGCTCCTATTCTCTTTATGCATAAGAAGGATTGTTCCATTCGGATTGTATAGACCACTACCTACTGAATAAGGCGGTAACAAATAATAAGTATCCTCTTTGTTGAATTAATGACCTATTTGACAAACTTTACGATGCAAATTACTTTTGTAAGATTGACCTTTAGTCAGGTTGTCATTAGTTGAAGATTAGAGAGGTGGATATCTCTAAGAATACTTTTTATACCCGATATGGCCTTTATGAGTTTTTGGTCATGTTTTTGGGGTTGACTAATGCCTCAATAGTATTTATGGATCTTATAAACCGGGTATTCCATCCATTTCTTAACTTGTTCATTATTGTCTTCATTGATGATATTCTGGTATATTCAAAGAGTGAGAAGGACCATTTCAATCACCTTCGTATAGTGTTGTAGTCCCTTAAGGATCAATATTTGGAAAATAATTTTTCTAAGTGTACGTTCTGGTTTAATACTATTAATTTTTAGGGTCATGTTGTTTCTACTGAAGGTATTATGGTGAATCGACAAAAAGTTGCAACAGTTAAGAAGTGGAATAGAATCATGAATCCAACCTTTATTTAGAGCTTCTTGGGTTTAGCGAATTATTGTTTGAGGTTTCTGGAGAGCATCTTGTCCATTGCTACTCCATTTGATAAATCAACTTAGAAAAACGTGATATTTCTTTGGTCAAATGCTTATGAGGGTAGCTTTGAGAAGTTGGAAAATAAGTTGATTTCTACACCTGTTTTGACGCTGTTCGAGGGTACTGATAATTTTTTTTATATTATGATGTGTCCCATGTGGGATAAGATTTTTATTGAATCAACATAGCAAAGTAGAGGCGTATGCTTCTAGGAAGCAAAAGTTCATAAGAGAAATTAGTTGATTCATTATTTGAAGTTGTTGTCTATGGTGTTTTCTTTGAATATCTAGCATCATTACTTATATAAGGTACATATTGACATCTTCTCAGATCAATAAGGCCTATAGTATGTGTTCACCTAGAAGGAGTTGAATCTCAGGCAAATGAGATGGCTTGAATTGCTCAAAGATTATGATATAAGTCTTCATTATCATTCAAGTATAAATAATATGGTTGTTGATGCTCTAAGTAGGTTGTCCGTGGAAAGTTTATCTCATGTGGACGAGAAGAAGTGATGTTTGGTGAAGTATATTCAACGGTTGGCTAATCCTAGAGTTCGCCTTTTAGATTTTGAAGACGGAGGTGTAATTGTTCAAGAAGTGGTGAAATCATCTCTTGATGCTAAGGTGAAAGAGAATCAAGATTTGGATCCTATCTTGATGTAGATCAAAGGAGATGTGGTTCAATAGAAAGTAATGGCTTTCGAGATTGGTATTGATTGTATCTTGAGGTTCTAAGGTAGGTTATATGGTCCCGATGTTGATGGGCTGTGATAAATGGTTTTTCATAAGACTCATAAGTCACTGTATACGATTTTTCCTAGATCAAAAAAGATAGATAGTGATTTGAAGGAGATGTATTAGTAGAACCACATGAAGATAGATGTGTCTAATTTTGTGGCTAAATGTCTGGTTTGTCAGCAAGTGAAGGCTGAGCACTTGAGTCCTGGTGGGTTATCTAAAGAGATTGAGTTGTCAGTATGGAAATGGGAAGTGATTAAAATAGATTTTTTTACCAGTCTTCAACAATCTCATGGTCAGTTTGATTCGATTTGGGTCATCTTAGATAGGATGGTTAAGTTTGCCTACTTTTTTTCTTTTGAAGACTTATTATGCTGTAGAGGATTATGTGAGGTTATTCATTCAGGAAATTATCAAGTGGCATAGTGCTCCAATATCTATCATCACGGGTTGAGGTACCTAGTTTTTTTCTCAGTTTTGGCATTCATTTTAGCAAGGTTAGGGGACTAAGCTAAACCTTGGTGCTGCTTTCCACCATCAGATGAATGGACAAGTGGAGATAACTATTCAAACCTTGGAGAATATGATATTGGCTCGTGTCATTGATTTTTGTGGAAGTTGGGTTGATTGCTTACCTCTCATAGAGTTTGCGTATAATAACAACTATCATTCCATCATTTAGATAGTTCCACTCGAGGCTTTGTATTATATGAGATATCGTTCTACTATTACGTGGTTCAAAGTTGATGATGTTGGATTATTTGGTATTGATTGGCTTCATCAGGCCATGGTGAAGGTGAAGGTTATTAGGGATAGACTTAAGACTGCCTAAAGTCACAAAATGTTCTATCCAGATATGAGGAATATTAAATTAGAGTTTGATGTTTGAGATTAGGTGTTCTTGAAGGTGTCTCCCATGAAAGGGGTGATAAGGTTTGGAAAAAATTGGATGCTCAATTCCTATTAAATTAGACCATACTTGATTTTGAGAAGAATAGGCAACGCATCTTATGATATTGAGTTGCCTTCGAGTTTGGGTTCTATCCATTAGGTATTCCATGTTTTGATGTTGAAGAAGTGTGTGGGTCATCCTTCCTTGGTTTTTTCTTAGGAGAGTATTGGTGTTTGAATTCCTTGTCTTGTAAGGAAGTCCCAGTCTAGATTTTGGATAGGCATGTTCATCGTTTGAGGACTAAGGATGTGGATTCAGTGAAAGTTCTATGGAGGAACCAAAAGTTTGAAAAGCTACTTAGGAATATGAAGAAGACAAGAAGTCCAAGTATCCATTCTTGTTCCTTATTCTGGATAATCACGCTTAAGGTATGTGTATTCCATAATATATTTGTTAAAGAAAAGTTTGGCTGTGTTTAGTGTTAAATCATTCTAGTGGATGCCTTGTCTTATCATTCGGCGATGAATGTTCTTGAGGGGAGAATTTAACACCCCAGATTTATTTATCTTGAAAAATCACTGAGCTATGAGTTCACTACCCTGACTACCACTGACTATATGAGTCGTAAGGTCTCTATTCGGGTCGTATAACCCAAATTGTGCCCTAACAAGTGAAGGTTTCCCTTGTTTCTTCCTTTGTTATGACTTGAGCCCGATGAGTTGTAAGGACTATATAAGAATCTTAAGGTTATAATCATAGGGTGACCAGTGTAATGACCCAAATGTTTTGTCTTGGTTAAGACTAAGACCCTATGAGTCGTATCATCTCTTGAAAATACAAGTAGCATGAGTTATGGGGTCTATAGAGAGGGGTCCCTTAGCTAGTGTCTAGAATACAACTCATGGTGATGAGTCAAAGTATGTCTAGATAAGTCTAATAGTGACCCGTAGTCACTAGCAATAATATTTTAGCTTTTAATGAAGGGCACTTTGGACATTTTCCTCATTACTCACCTAAGACCCATGACAAAACACCTTTGGGGCATTATTTTCAACACTTTTGAAAACTCTCTCAAATCCCTAAGGCAAGAAAAAGCTAGGGTTTTAATAAATTGGAATCTAGACCTTCCAAGGGTTGATTTATTTCCGTAAATCTTGATATCTTAGGAATGTTACTCGTCCCCAACTATTATTTGTTAAAGCATGTGTTTTAAATAGCTATTCAAGAGGTATGGATGTTGTCTTTGGAATGTGGGTTTTGTGTTTTGAATAATCGTATTCTTAAATGACGTTCCCATGGTTTATGTGTAACTTTTCATACTTTATCGGTGGTTTTGAACTTATGGTGTGCATGGGCATAGTGAATAGACTAGTTGTGAATTTCCCCAATCTTGTGAGTGTTGACAATTCAATTGGTAATAACCTCAACCCAATCTTGTGATGTTGGATTTGAATATGAAATAATGCAAATTGAACTATTGTTAAACTCTTGCATGGCATAAGAGGACTATTGACACATAAATGGGCTTAAGTGTAATTAAGTAAATTGGTTTATGTCCCAATTAACTAAATAGGTTTGAGTCCCAATAGGTTAAATATTTTGAAGTCCTATTGGCTGATGGGTTAGAGTTACATTTGGCTAAATGGGTCAGAGTCATTTGATTGTTGGTTTAGAGTCCCAAATGGCTAAATGGGTTGGAGTCTAATGGTCTGAAGGGTTAGAGTTCCCGTTGGCTAAGTGGTTTAGTTTTGCAAAATGACAAGCTTGGAATCATATGGGTATGATGATACATATGGTCTGCCTAAACGAATAACTCTTGGAATAAATGACTAGTTTGTTTGCTAAATATTATTAATTAGGCTTAAAGTAGGTTATGTAGAGAAGTCATAAAGTTGGAGGTCCCAAGGGACCAATACTAGAAACCGCACTTGCCAGAGCGAGGATCTAAATGGCCGGGTTTTTGAGTCACACTTGCTTTTGGTCAGGTGTTTATGTTACTCTTAATGTATGATTGGGAGGTTTAAGTCCCCTGTGCAAATATGTTATGATTATTCTCTGGTTTATGTGGATACATGCACTAGGGCCTGACTAGAGGGTGAGAGATAGGGCTCATATAGCCCGTGATTACTACTATAATAGTTATGTGACACAATCAAGGAAATTGTTTTACTTCATGCTAAGTCCTGTTCCTTACCCAACATGTGATGTCTATATGTATATGTATCAGATTATATATATTGGATTTGACTAATTTTTGAACTATTGATCATGGCCTTATTTTATCCCTTACCTAAGTTACATGCTAGTGCTCAACCCTCTAACCTTATCTGGATGCTGATCCCCACATGCTGTAGGAACCAAAAGTACCTCTATTTTTCTGTGCAGTGACTAGGTGATCATGGGAAAACTCGTGATACAGATTGAATTATTAAGCTTCCATACTTCAAAAGACCTCATTTCATGTTTTGGTTTCATTATGTCAAATACTATTCTATTAGATCTTTTGGCTATTATCGGGGGCATGTCCTGACCTAGGATATCTTTTGGTTTTTCTTAGAGTCTCTGTGGATTAATGTGGACTAGATATTGGTTGTTGATGTATTTTAGAATTGTTAAGCTTATATTTATCTTCATTCATATGTGTTTTATTAGTGTTAGTTTTACCACTCATTTGCACCAAACATTTTTCCACACTGCCATGCATTGGATATGAAAATGAGACATCATCATGATTTAAATTCACTAATAACCACATTTTGTAGGTATATAGTCGAGAAGGTGAAAAGATGTGGATCAAAGCTCAAAAGGGGTCAAATATAAGCCAAAAGAGTGCACCTAGAGACTTGGAATAGTTCAGCCTCAGTTACCGCAACCCTGATCCTCGCCGGGGTTGCAGTAAGTCAAGATGGTCATCATAATGTGATCGTGGAGCACAACCGTGGTCGGGTAGCCATAATTGTGGTCAAACCTGCACGATTGGGGTTCAGCGAGAATGTGACCCAGGGAAGTTTTGTAAAATTGTATATACAAATCTTAAATCATATATAGGAAAAAATCCTTTCTTCTTTGGGTATTGCTTACCTCATAGATATTTTTTAATTAAAAGGAATAAACTCTTATTGGGAAAGTGTGTAAATTTGAGGCTTAATTTCTAACTAATTTTGTGAAGAATGAATGTTTTTGGATATTTCTTATCATATATCTCTCGTTACTTTATTCATTAGAAGCTAAGTAATCTAGTCTTGGGATTATGTTCAACTAAAGTATAATTGTGTTTGGGTGTTGTTGAGTTTGCATGATTTTTAGTTGTTGAGTATGGATTCCACCATTGCTTGGGTTAGTGAGTTGGAATTTGATGGGTGAAAACCCCAAATCTCCTAATAGGTTTAATGGTTGAAAACTCCAAACTCTAAATACCCTTCATCATCCTTGAAATATGGGTGGAAGTTAACTTGAGGAAACCCATAATGTCATTGAAAGGGGGTTATAGGGGGACACGATAATGGTGGATAATTAATCCTGTGGTTTATTGCGATTTGTAATCTTAGAAATAAGTGTATTTGGAGTATAAATCATGTCAAGAGCATCATTCTAGAAATAGGGATGTTTGATTGAGGTTTTGGGAGATTACAAATTGCACACTTAGTAGATACTCGAAACAACCAATGGAAGAAATCGTTGTAGTCTTATTTAAAGATTGACTAGAATGACTTTCGACTTAGCCTATCCTTTGGTCAACAACTAAGCTTCATGCTAAACCATTATCAACCCACATGCTTTACATTTAGGTAGACATAATCCCAAGATTCTCTCTAATCTTTAATTTAAATAAAAAGTTTCATATTTGTGTATTGGTAGTCCAAAATTGCTACAAACTAACCCCCCCTCCCCATTTTATTTTACTTGTCTTGTTTATTATAATTCTGGATAATCTTTTAGTAGTTAGAGCACCTATAGGACTTGAAATTTATAATTACCTCCCTATGGATTCGATCCCAACTCTAGTTGGGTTATTGCCAACGACCACCTCAATTATATCTTGGGACAAGCTTACTATGATGCTTTTGATATATATTTCCCAACAAAACAAATGCTTCAAAAGCGGGACGAGATTGTGAATTTTCGACAAATCTATGGAGGGCCGTTGTTTGAAGCTTAGGAGAGGTTTAATGGTAAGTTAGATCAATGCCCAAATCATTAAGTCCCAGGGAAGATGCTTCTTGAGATATGTTACTGTGCCATTGATCCATTAAACAAAACGGTGGTGGATAATGCGGCGGGCGTTTCCCTAATGAAGTTACAGCACCACACGAACTTTCTATTGATTAGGGAAATGTCAAAGCTAAATAAGGGTTGGCATACCTGAGAAACCAAAGTTCCTAAGATCCCTTCTACTACTTCCATGGTAGATAAGCAACAAAGAAGTTGGATGGGGAAATTCAATATTTGGATAACTACTCAGGAGGTTTCCTCCCCACCTATCTAAGGCAAGGTGGGAACCAAGGTTTGATGGACCACGAGATGGATAGAGATTGGAGAGATCAGGAACACAATTATGACATTATGTTCCCCCTCATAATCTTGTTAAGGCCAAGGAGTCAAGTGCAATTGACCCCAAAAAATTTAAGATTGAGGATATGTTAGCAAGAATATTAAATAGAGTAGAAAGTATATATAAAATGGTCTATGAACTGAAAGGTGACTTTTCTCAACTTTTCAAAACCGTGGTGTCTCACTTCGCCACAATTAAGAAATTGGAGACCCAAGTCAGGTAAATCTCCATGCAACTAAATGCTAGGCCTAGAAGTGGACTCCCTAGTGACACGATTGCTAATCCAAAGAATGATGTCCAAAGTATAGAAATTGTAACAAAGAGTGGAAAGAACCTTGATGAACCCTCTAAAGGAGACTTCATTGTGTAGGTAAAGGAGGTGTTACCTCAAAGTCAAGAAGGAAATAATTACAAGGAAACCGATGAAAGTGGCAAAGAAGTGGTTGAGATTAAAAAGCCACAAAGTGAAGCAAGACCCACAATCTAAGCTCTTCCTTTGTTCCCTCAATGATTGCATAAAAAAGAGAAAGGTGATAAATTAAGGATTTTCAAGGAAAAACTTATCAACTTATCGATAAATATCCCATTACTCAAGGCAATCCAAGAGATCCCAGGATATGCTAAGCTAAAGAAAAAGTTGATGTCCAAGAACAAAATTGTTGTATGAGACACCATTGAGGTGACTCATGGGTGTAGTGCTATCATTGATTGTAGGTTTTGAAAAAAAAAGATGTCCCCAGAGCGTTCACCATAAGCATGACAATACACAGAGCTGAACAAGGGAAAATAAGGGAACAGAATTGCTCCCAGTTACTACGATCGCGGTCTTCAAGCACGATTGTGGTCAACCTCGTGTCCGCAATCGTGGCCACCTGAGTGTTGTCATGGTCACTTCAGTGATTTAATACCTAATTTCCTTTATTTCTCTCATACTCCCTTTCATGATTGTACTCTCTATTTTGGGCTAGATTCTGGCAAAGTTTGTGAACTCTGCAACAGTATCCTTGCATTTCTCTTGCATCACAACTTCATAGGTATCATGAATCTATGATTTTATTTTAGAAAATAGGCCATATAATTCATGATTAAGGGAGGGCCTGAAGTTTTGATTGTTATTCTTTCCATGTTTTCATACTTGGTGTTGGTTTGGTAATGGCTTCTTGAATAAGGTATTCACACAAGTGGGAAAATCTTGAGTACCTAATAATGTGTGGAAAGTGTATACATATGAGATATGCACACAAAATGTTTGACACATTACCCAAATGAACTTTCAAAAGTGATAATTTTATTCGAAAGGGCAAATTCAAACTCTTATTTGGATTGATCAATTTGTCTTCCTATAGATCCATATTGTAGATCATGCTAATAGCCTAAGAACTTGGGAGGGATTTAAACATGGGGAGCTGGTATGAAAAAATCCTTATTTATCATGACTGCGTTCATAGTTGGCTATCACGTCAATGTGATTGTAGTAACTAAAGCCAGTTCCCTGCCATGCTAAAAATCCTGCACTTCCAAATTTTTTCCCTAGTTTCATTAAGAACCTTTTTACAATTAGCACTAATGAACAATGAGGTACAACTCACATTACAAAATGTCATAGATTGATTTAATGAGTGCCTAGTGTTTTTAGGTTAACCTCATTGGCAAGTATGATCACATCCAATTCATGGCACCAGAGTTCCACACTCACAGCTACAATGATCTTTCGAGGAAAAAAATGCTCCTGGAAAGAGGTACTTACTTGGAGAATGTTCCAGAGAAACTACCAAAATTTTATAAGAAACTTGAAGCCATAAGGTGGCAATGCATTTCTCTAGAGACTTGTATTGGTAATTAAAAAAGGGTACATGAATTGTATGCCAACATTAGTGAAGTGTCCTTCTCAGACCCATTCAATATATCTATTAAGATTTTGAGCAAACCGGTGAAATTTTGGGATAAGAAAATCAATGATGTTTATGGGCTCCAACATGAAGATATGGGTGAATTCAAAGCAAAGGGTTGTAAATCGGGAAGTTGGTTGGCACAACGGCTATGCCCCAGAAAGGGAGTCTCTTGGGAAAAAAATTAAAAGCAACATCTCCATGAATGACTTCACTTTCGAGGCTCGGATATAGCTGCACATTATTTGTAGTTGAGTCCTCTCATTGTTCCCATATGACCACAGTCCTAGGTCTGTGAGCTTGAATGGTTTCTTGAATTCTAGAAGGCATCTCTTTGGATGGTAGTCAGCTTGTGGTCACTGAAAATGATTATTTAAAGAACTAAGGTGGTGTGTATCTCTTCTTCCCCTCTTTGATTACAGAACTTTGCAGGAGAGTGAGGGTTAAAGAGTATGCTAGTGATACGTGGGTACGTCCTGGTGCTCCCATCTACTGCCTGAGGATTCTAGGAGAAGGCACACCTGGCAAAGGAAAGAAGCAAAAGATTGACATGGAAAAGGCAATATATATTGGGCCTGAGTATCATAGTGGAACCACTACGGACCTCTTGAGGAGATTGGAGTTGATATTGCATCCATTAGGGAGCTTTTGTTAGTTTTCCCCAAGTACCGAGAGAGCATTCCACTACCCATCATTCATATGTGTCACATACCAATTATGAAAAGTATAGGGAGGACCAAAAGAAGAAAGTGGATATCATTGCACAGCTTGAGAAAGCCTACTCCTCTTTGGTGAAGTCACACCGAGACCTCCGTATTAAATATGAAAAATTAGCTACAGGAGAGAAAAAGAGGGATGAGTTCTTTATCAACATAAGAAAGGGTGTGAAAGGTCTATTAACGGTCCTAAAATCCTGATACAAACTTTCTCCCTCTTGGGTGGAGAGTGATCATAAGGCCCCAGCCGAGTGGACTAATCTTGAGGAGAATGGTGATGATACAAAATTCGAGAGTTAAAGCATCACTTGATGCAATTTTAGGGAGTATCCATATGTTTTTTAACCTTGATTATTTATGCAATAGGGAGACTGCTATCCATTCAGTTGGGTGTATATCCTTATTCATTAGATTTGGACCTGTATTATTGATATTTTTGCATACTTTTCAACTCTTTGGGATGATTCTTAGTTTTGTTTGGGTTGTAATATTTGGGCACTCTGATGGTGTCTATATTTGTATCGATTAGTTACTTTGTTCTTAGTTTTCTACTTTAGTTTAGTTTTAATCGAAGATATTCCCTATGATAGACTGAGTGATGACATTCTTAAGGAAAAAGTGTAAGGGAAGTCTGAGTACCCGTGGCATCAAGGTTAATATAAGGGAAGTCTGAGTACCTATGGCATTAATGATTTGGGGGTTGCACTCATACCCATTGGTGAAGTCTAAGTAGATATGTGGGTGGTCCACATATATTATAGCCACAATGTGACATCAACTTGGGTTGTTGCTGTGATTTGCAAATTATGCGTGGTACGAATGCAAAACAAACAACCCCCTCCATCCAAAATTCTTGCAAGATTCTAGGGCATGGATGCGAGAAACCTTGTGACAAAACTTTTCCCCTTTCTATGATTCTGAAAATTAACTTCGGAATAATAGTGAATAATCCATCTTTGTCTCGAGAAGGATGAAAAATTGAACCCCCTTGACGAGATTCGCATGTCATGTGTGTGAGCTTAGTTGTCTACATTTCATGTGTACTTGTACCATCTATAGCATGCCCCATTTGTCTTTCAAAGATATATTTTGATTGTGCTTGGTTAGTTAAATTATCATTGGCCAATTTGTGACACTGGAAGCCCACTCTAGCCTAAAAATCCTACCAATACATAGGAGTTACCCCTAGTCACCATCTTTGAGCCTTTGGATTTTTCTTTGGAAAATAATTTACAAGTCGTGACCTTTCTATTTATCCTCTTTTGAACCCTATCCTCCTTGAACTTATGGACAAGTTTAGGCTAAAAGCCTAAGTTGGGGGTGGTGGTAAATGAAGGAAATGTATTTAGGCCGTGAATTAATAAAAAGATTCTTATGTGCTTAACCAAATAAAGTATTTTGATTTGAAGAAAGAAAAGATCCCACAAAGGAATGAAATTCATTATTTATTCACACAAAAAAGGGAGAGAGAGAAAATGAGGAAAGTGGGAAAACAAGGAAAAGGAAAAATAGTAAAAGAAAAAGAAGTGGCCCAATAGAAAAAAAAATTAAAGAAAGTATGAAGTAGAAGTTCAAGGAGGGTTTATCCCTATTGTCCTAAGTTTATATTCTACCCTGTCCTAAACCTATATTACAAGATCAAAAAGTCCTTTGTATTTTCCAACTAAATGTGGTAATTGTAGTGGCGATTGAAAAATAGGGGAAAGCCTATGGTATGGTACTTGTTAACAAGGAGAATTTCTTGAGAGGGAGAGTGTTTGCACTTAAAATTCCTTGTCGTGTGATTAGTAAAAAGGTGTGTGAAATCTTCTTTCTTGTAAGGATGCATGTGAACAAGTTGAGGTGGGTAATTTTTTCATCCTCCGCACAATGAGATAAAAAGGGGTATAACTTGGTTGTAGTCAACAAGTGAGTCATTTCTAGAGTGTTAGTGGTTGTTAAATCATTGTTCCTCAAAAGTCTAATTCATCTTTCAAATATTCCATTTTATTGAAGGGGTTTGTTTAAACCATTTTTCCCATGTGCAAAGAGCTTTTTGTGGTAGCCATCAAGTTTAAGTCATCTTGATCATTTGTTGATAGAATGAGGGCATACATGGGAAATTTTCAAATAGAAAAGGGTGGTGTTGCTTGAGGACAAACAAAATTTTAAGTTGGAGATATAATGAGTGGTGATTTTACCACTCATTTACACTAAACATTTGTGAACACTACCATGCTTTGTAACAGAAAAAGAGACATTATAATGATCTAAATGCACTAATTACAAAATTTTATAGGTATATAGTTTAGAAGGTGAAAAGATGTGGATCAGAGCTAAAAAGGGGTCAAATAGATGCAAAAGGAGTGGAATTGGAGACCTTGAGCAGTTCAAACTCTATTACCACAACCGTGATCCTCAGGCAGGGGTTATGGTCAACCAAGATGGTTAGCATAATGGTATGCAGAGCATAACCGAGGTCATGTACAAACTTGTACGATTGTGGTTCAGTGGGAATGTGACTCAGGGCAGTTTTCTAAAATTGCATATATGAATCCCAAATCATATATAGGCAAAAAACCTTTCTTCTTTGGGTATAACTTACCTCACCAAAATTTTCAAATTGAAAGGAAGGAACTCTAATTGGAAAAATGTCTAACTATTGTTGGAGGCTTAATTTCTTAATAATTTTGTGAAGAATGAATGTTTTGGATAATCCTTATGGTTATCTCTCTTTACTTTCTTCATGAGTATCTAAGTAATTTAGTCTTTGGATTATGTTGAACTAAAGTGTAATTGTGTGTCTGTGTTATTGTGTTTGCATGTCTTTTTGTTGCTGATTATGAATTCCACCATTGCTTGGGTTAAAGAGTTAGAATTTGATATGTCAAAACCCCAAATCTCCAAATGGGTTTGATGGGTGAAAAACTCTAACTCTAAAAACCCTTCATCATCCTTCAAATAGGGATGAAGGTGAACTTGAGGTAAACCATAACATCCTTGAAAGAGGGTATAGGGGGACAAGGTAATGGTGGACAATTGAGCCTATGGTTTACTACCTTTTGCAATCTTAGAAATAAGTATATTTGGAGTGTAAATCATGTAAAGATCATTATCCTAGAAATAGGGATGATTGATTTAGGTTTTGGGTGATTATGAATTGCACACTTGTTTGGTGCTCCAAAGAGCCAATGGGTGAAATCATTGTAGTTTTATTGAAAGATTGACTATAATGACTTTCGGCCTAGCCTATCCTTTGGTCAACAACTAAGCTTCTTTATAAGTCATCATCAACCGACATACTTTACCTTTAGGTAAACATAATCCCAAGATCCTCTATAATCTTTATTTTAAATCAAAAGTGTCATATTCGTGCATTGATAGTCGAAAATCGTTAAAAATCAATCCCCTCATTTTATTTTACATATCTTATTTATTATCATTTTGGGTAACCTTTTTTTATTTAGAGCACCCATAGGACTTGAAATTTATAATTCGCTCCGTGTGGATTCGACCCCAACTCTAGATGGGTAATTCACAACGACTGCCTCACCCCTTAATCATGGGAGTAAGTTTTGCGTCATAAAAATGGCGTCGTTGTCGAGGAGTGGAATATATATTTCACTTGTGTGGTGTGATTCTTACTTGGGGAATACCCAGGGTGGTCTAATTTACTTTATTTGTTATTTTTAATATTTTTTGATAGTCAATGTGTTAACGGAGCAATAAGTGATAACACAAGAAATATGGGCCCCTTTGATGCCCCTCTAGATGATAAGGGCCCACTAAATAAAGTGGGATAAACAAGTGCAATCCATGTCCTACCAACTCATGGGAACGAAGTCTTCCATGTGACTAGCATCATGCTTTTCATGTTGCAAATGAATAGTTTGTACGGGGTCAAGCCTTTGAGGACCTAAATGTCCATTTGAAGAATTTCGTGGAAGTGTATGTGTAGTTCAGTGTAGTATATATTACTCAATACTCCATTTGGCTTTGCCTCTTCCTATTCTCACTAACGGGTAAGGTGGTTTTATGGCTCCGCTCACTTCCACTCTACCTAATTACATCTTGGGATGAGCTTACTGCGGTGTTTCTTAATAGATATTTCCCACCGTAAAAAATTCTTCAAAAGCAGGACGAGATTGTGAATTTTTAACAAATGAATGGAGTGTCATTGTTTGAAACTTAGGAGAGGTTTAACGGTAAGATATCTCAATTCCCACATTATGAAGACCCAGAGAAGATGCTTCTTGAGATATTCTACCATGCCCTTGATCCATTAAACAAAGCGATGGTGGATAATTTGGGGGGCAGTTTCCTAGAGAAGTTGCACCCCCACGCGACCTTTCTATTTATTGGAGAAGTGTCAATGCAAAATCAGGGTTGGCATACCCAAGAAATCATAGATCCCAAGATCCCTTCAACTACTTCAATGGTCGATAATGAAAAAAGAAAGCAAAATGAAGAAAAGAAGAACATGGTGAAAATGATGACCCAACTTGAACTATTGACAAAACATACTATTGGTGCACCCATAAAAGCGGTAAACATCGTAGCATGAAGATCTTATAAAGATGCTGAAGAAGCAAAGAAGTTGGATGAGGAAATCTAGTATTTGTCTAACTACTCGGGTGGTCTTCGATTCACGATGGACTCGAGATACCCACCACGACCAGTCCCTAGTTCGGGTCATGACATAAGGTATCTAAATTCGCTCTTATATGTATAGCAAGATACAATTATCCCTAGGTCAAATAGAACTAAGGCATCTTCTTTAGTATAAGAAACTAAGGCCAACCTTCCCTAAGGATGGGTAACTAGAGAATTTTTACTTATTCTTTAGTTATCTAAGGCATTCTCATGCTAAAAATGAGAAATAAGGAAATAAGCTAAGTGTTCAACTCTACAGTTTCAAAGTGGCCTTAATGGTCCAACTAACCCTTGTCTTGCATTTCATCAATCCAACAACTAAAACCCATCTCAAATCTAACACAATATTATAAGAATACTATGAAATATAACAAGGGTTAAACCTAGACTACCTCAATGCCAAAGAAAGCTCAATGAGTTGCTAAAACACCATTTTTCCTTTTAAGAAGCCTCCTAATGATGACAAGCAATCTTGAACACATTCTACTCATTAATACAAGAATAACAATACATATACTACACTATTGTGCTGTGGATACAAAAATCAGAAAAAACCCTATGTGGGTCCAACTTACGAAAATTGAGTTTCCAAAACCAACCCAACAATCTTACAAGTTCAAGGAATTATTACCCTAAAAAATGGGTGACAATCAAGCTAAATTGGGGCTAAAATCAATCCCTAAAGGTTTTAGGGTTTGAGAAAGAAATCAAGAAATTCCACTAAGAAAAGGGTGAATTCTTACATCAAATCAGAAGATAATCGCAAAAATAAATGTTATCTAAACTCAGAAGTCATTTACAAGCCTCAATTTTGGGCAATCATACTATTTAGGGTTTTGGGTCTCAAGAGAATTATGAAGAATGGTAAATATTCATGGAAAGGTGGTCCTTTTATACCTATATTTTGCCCTAGGGTCTTGATATCGTAACTCGAGGCCTCTTGATCATGGTATTTAGAATCTGTTGGTTGCAGTTGCAATCACGACCTACAAAGCGAAATCATGGTACTAGCTGAATTCCAAGGGTAGTGTGATCACGGCCCTAGCAACAGAAATAAGAAAAAATATGGAAAGTGAACTTGCATCTTCAAAAGTTAAGGATTGGAATATACCTGAAGTCTCGAATAGGTAAGGATATTGTGTCCACATCTCGCTCCAGGACTCCCAAATGGCCTCCTCTACTAGGTGGTGTCTCTATTGAACTTTAACAATCGGAATCTCTTTAGTGCACAACCACCTGACATCCCTACAAAAAATTAGCACAGGATCTTATACAAAGGTCAAATGCTCACCCAAGTAGACTGAGTCCCATCTAAGCACATGAGACCGATCAAGAATGTATGTCCGCAACTTAGAGACACGGAAAATTGGATGAACAGTTGCAAAAATTTGGATGTAGAGCTAACTCATAAGCAACCTTACTAACTATATGGAGAATGTCAAATGGTCCACTACATCTAAGGTTGAGCTTGCCCTTTCTCCCGAACCTCATCACACCTTTTATGGGCAAAACATGGAGGAATACATGATCACCAACTCCAAACCTCTAGGAACGAAGACTACAGTCTACATAGGCCTTTTACCTGCTCTACGATGCTCTCAACCTATCCTGAATTGCCCTGACTCTATCTAACGACTCCTGAACAAATTCAATACCATGGGGCCTAACCTTGGAATTGTCAAACCATCAAACAAAAAAATAACATCTCTTAACATACAAAACCTCAAAGAGCTCCATCTTAAAACTTGAATGATAGCTGTTATTATATGCAAACTCTGCCACGGCTAAGTGCTACTCCCACTAGCCTCAAAAATCCATAACAAAGGCTCGGAGTATATCCTCAAGAACCTGAATTGTTCGCTCAAACTAAACATCTTTCTAAAGTTGAAAAGTTGTACTGTGATAAAGTCGAGTAACAAACTCCACCTGAAATGCTTTCCAAAATTTCAACGTGAACACATAACCATGGTCTGGAATAATAGAAATAGGCTCTCTATGCAAACGGACTATCAAACATAGATATATGTTAATCACTTAGCACTTAAGGACATCTGAATAGGAATAAAATGTGCTGACTTGGTCAAACAGTCTACAATGACCCATATACCATCAAAACCACGAGAAGTGCAAGGAAAACCCCTAACATCTTCCATGGTTATCTGCTCCTATTTTCACTCGCGAATGGCAACCTCTGAATCAAGCCACCAAGACATTGATGCTCGACCTATACCTGTTTACAAAAAAGGCAATGATCTACAAAGCTTTCCATATCTCTCTTCATACCACTCAACTAATAATGCGACCTCAAATCTCTATTCCTTTCGATTATCCCTAGAAGAATGGAAGATCTAGAACTATGAGCCTGCAAAATCAATTGAATCAAGTCATCAATCCTCGAAACACAAATAAGACCATCAAATCTCAAAACACCCTCAAAATCTATGGTATTCCTCTCAGGCCCACTACTCAACACCTGATCACGAAGGAAGCGAAGCTTCCCATCCTCAAACTGGTGATTCTGAATCTGCTCAAATAATGAAGACCTCGCCTCAACTCTAGAAGGAATCCTCTTAGGGTCTTAAATATCAAGGCTAACCATCAAGTTTTCTAAGTTCTTAATGTCCCATAACAATGACCTCTGTGAAACTAAAAGACAACCAAGCTACCCATACTCACTGCCTTTCAGCTCACGGTAGCTGCTACCTCATTTTACATTCCTATATGATATAAGATAAAAATATCATAATCCATAATAAACTCAATCCATCTATGCAATCTAGTATTAAGTTCTCACTTGGTCATAAGATGCTAAAGACTGCGATGATCAGTAAAAATCTCATAATGCACACCATAAAGATAATGTCTCCAAATCTTAAGCGGGAAAACTATTGCTGCCAACTCAAAATTATAAGTGCGGTTGTTATGCTTATACAACTTAAGCTGTCCAAAAGCATAACAAATAACATGACCGTAATTGATCAATACACAACCCAAATAAATGCCATAAGCATCACAATACATAGTGAATCCCTTACACTCATAAAGGAGAGCTAAAACATGAGCTGAAGTTAAAAAGTCCTAAAAGCATTCCAAAGCTCAACTCACTCTCCTCAGACCATAAAAAAAGAACCTTTTTTCGAGTAAATCTAGTCATAGGGGCTGAAAAGAAGCAAAACCTTTGACGAGTCATCTATAATAACTTGTCAAACTAATGAAGCTACAAACCTTAGTTGTAGATGTTGGTCTAGCCGAATCATGAAATGCATTAATATTAATTGGGTCTACCATAATACCATCCTTAGACTCCACATGTCAAAGAAATGTCATAGACTAAAGCCAAACCTCACACTTAGAGAACTTGCCAAAAAGCATATGACCCCTTAAAGTCTGGAGCACGATACTCATATGCTATGTATTCTCCCCTTTAATCCTCGAATGCACAAAGATTTCATTGATGAACTTAGTCATGAAGGATTCCAAATAAGGATTGAATACTCGATTCATCAAATCCATGAATGCAGATGAGATATTAGTCAACCCAATTGACATCAATCAAAATTCACAATGACAATAATGGGTCCTAAAAAGAACTTTTTAGGATATCGTCAGCACAAATCCTCAACTGATGGTAACTAGATCTTTAATCAATCTTAGAAAACACTACCACTCTCTAAAGCTGGTCAAATACATCATTAATGTGAGGCATGGGATAATAGTTTTTTACTGTTACCTTATTAAGCTTCCTATAATCTATGCACATACTCATGGAGCAATCTTTATTTTTTACAAACAATACATGATCTCCAAAATGAGACACACACAGTCTAATAAAACCCTTACTAAGAAGATCTTATAGTTGAGAGTTTAACTCTTTAAGCTCCAAAGGAGCCATACAGTAAGGTGCAATAAAAATAGGTCGGGTGCTAGGCTCGAGATCGATAGAAAACTCAATCTAATAGACAGGGGGAACACTCAGCAGTTCGTTAGGAAATGCATCAGGAAACTCAAAAACAACAAAAACTGAGTCGAGAAACGGACTCTCTACATTACTATCACAAATATAAGTGAGATAAGACTCGCAACTCCTTGAAATGAGCCTTCTGGCATGAATATAAGAAATCATCTTTATCAACGCTTAGCTAACCTCTCCCTACCACACGACTAGGGCTATGCCAGACATGGCTAAGGTAACGGTCTTGGTAAAATAGTTCATGACCTTAAGATAGTGGTATAACTATTTTATGTGCAAAATAATATCAAAATCCACCATATCAAAAATAATAAGGTCAACATCAGTATCAAAATCACTAACAGTGAAAACACAATCTAAATACTTAATCCACTACTAAAGAATCACCCATGGGAGTAGATATGAGCAATGACACATATAATAAGTAATAAGACAACTCCAACTATGGTGCATAATACATAGAAATATAAGAATAAGTTGGTCCTAGATCAAATAAAACAATGGCCGACTGGAATGACACCAAAATAGTAACTGTAATAACAACATCAAAAGTCTCAGCCTTGGGCCTTACCAGTACTGCATAAAACTAACCACGCCCACTTTATGGCTGGGCACCTAACCGACCACCTATTGTGCTGGTCTGATAAACTCCTTGAATACCCTGGAAACCACCCCGTGACCTAAAGAACTTCTTCTTGACGAGGGATAAAGTGATCTAATAAGGAAATACCCTAAGTTTAATCAACGATCACCCCACGATTAGGGAACTCTTGAGAAATATAACCAAGAGATCCAACAGAATAACAGGCTTCTTAAGCGGAATCAGAAACTAATAGATCCGACTGACCCTAAATAATCACCGAAGCTAGAATGACTAGAAGATGTACCCCTCAAAGAATAAATACCTCCCTGACTAGGGCAGTCACTAGCACTAGACTAAACTTTGTCAGTAACCTAATACGCTGCCAAGATAGGTCAACCAGGTTGACTTTGAGACTGATAGGATAGACATTGAGAATATCCACCATGAGAACTAATACCCCCGATCCAGGAACTACTATAACTCCTACTGAAAATACCTTGATAACTAGGCTTCTTTTTGTCACCCCTTTCGCCTCATGATGTATCTGGTTCATCACGCAAGCTTGATTTAACACCTTATCAAAATACCTAGACATAATAATTGAACTTTATGTATACATACGAGTAGGGCATCTCAACCCTATTACAAATAGAAAGACCATCTCATACTCAGCATCCAGAATATGAGAAGCATGCATAGCCAACACATGAAAATAAGCCTTATACTCTACAACTATGATAGATCTTTTCTCCAATAAAGAGAATTGATCCCTCATATGATCTATACAGCTAGAAGATATATATTTGTCCAAGAACATCTTAGAGAATTGAGTCCATGACAAAGAAGAAGATCAAACTAGTTTTGAATTCATATAACCTCTTCACCAACATCGAGCAGCAAAATCTAAATAAAGGGCAATGTAATCCAAACCATAAGTTTCAACAAGGTCCAAATTATGTAGCCTACCCTCACAAACAATTAGAAACACTACGCATCCTCATCTAGAGCACTAGAAAACCTAGGAGGAGCAAATATGACAAATCTATCCAACATCTTTGGCTTCTTAGAAGACATATCATATTGAGCAACTACTAGCTGTACAAGGACCGATGCAGAAAGAGCTGTAACTCAGGGAGCCGCAGCTACTTACTGCACCTCTGCCTGAATACTATTGTGATCTATTGACTATGCACCATAAGATGACATACCTCCAAATATCCCTTAAAGTTGAACTAAACCATTTCAAGAACTAAAGAAGATATAAACCCTGGTGGAGCTTGGGTTGATCCCTGGCCCACAACTGGATTCGTTTAAAGAATCTCTAACCCAGGAGCTCAAATAGAACTTGGGGAAGGGTCCTATCCTGGCCCTTAGCTAGGGGATATTTCTATCCACAACCTCAAGGTAATCCATGAAAAGGAGTAGGATTCCTAGTCTTTGTCTTGGGACCCTCCTCTCGTATAGGGATAACACGTATCCTAGACTTTTGTAAAAGTATGATATCAAAGGAGTGTTTTATAAACTGACTTAGACTCTTAGTATGATATGAGTGAAAGAAGATCATAGCTCCTAAGAATATCTTATATTCCTATAAAGATATGAATAGACATCATTGTTTTGATTCGTATGACTATACTAGATATTAGCTCTTGTACAAACAATACCAGTGTAGCTAAGGCTCTGATAGAAATTTATCATGACCCAATTTATGAGTAATGATTGAACCTATTTTATCCCACGAGTAGGTAAGCTAAACTGTGAGCCGGAGCTAAATGAAATGGGTTAACTTGGTGGAAACTGCACAATCATTGATGAAAATAACCAAAAAGAATATAATTAAGCAAGGAGTTGTAAAAAGATAAAACATCAAATATAAGATACCATCCCACAACATGGTAGAGCCAGTACAAGAGCATCTAATAATAATACAACTCAAAGACTTACAATAGTCAACAATATCTGTCTCAATAGAAAAAGACTTAGTATTTAAGGATTAAAGGAGATAGGTGACTCTAATTCTAAGAACTCACCCTATCTCAAAAAAATAAACAAAGCATGATCATTGATTGATGGTAATAGCTAGTACTCAGGTATGCACCAAAAAGGTACAAAAGTGTAGTTTGAGTACCAAAGCAATGGGTACTAAGTAGGCATCATCGACTGACAGAGTTAAATCATGATATAAATATGATAAAATACAAGATAACATAACTGAGCCAAAGTATAAACAAACCTAAAGTAGTTCCTATGTCTCTATGCATAGAATAGTAAATCAGAATAATAACATGACATAAAACATCAACACATTCAGTGAATACTAGAAAATTGGATCCCATACACAAGTTGGTGCGAAATGTAAATATCGCATCTCAGACTTTAATATGCTTTAAGAGCACACTGAAAGATCGATTAAAGCAACCATTCATCGTTTACAAATAAGTAACTTGTTATCTAAACATTAGTTAATAATTATAAATAGATAGCAACCTTATCATCATTTATACAGTAGTCCATTAGTCCATTATCCATCTTTTATCACTAATTTAATTATCGGCTAGTCATTATATCCACTAGTCATCATTTATCAATTTACCATTATTTGTCAACTAGTCATTTTACTACTATGGTCCATTTATGTCATGCCTCATTATAACTATTTCCATATTTTTCAACTTTGCCAAATTGCTACTTTCAATCTCATACTCTGACATCGTAACCATAAGGAGTATATCATCATAGCATAATATGTATATCCGGACACAAACAAGTAAATATAATAAATAGCTAAACTTGAACCGATAATTAATTAATAGTATCATAATCATCCTCTAGACTCGTACAGGGTATATAATCATTAGTATAATCATCTTTTGAACTTGAACTAAGTATATATATATATATATATATATATAATCAAAATCATGAATAGCACCATCAATAGCATAACCAATAGGCGTTGACCCTCAAATTAATGAACATAACTATCAAGTATAAAAGTTTCTCAATATTTCCTCAAAGGGCATTCTCTTGGTATATGTCGGCTTATGGTTAACCACTCTCTACCACACGATTGGGGGTATGCGATACATGCCTATGGTAACAATCCTGGCAAAATAATCCATGACTGCATGATAGTTGGATAACCCATCGATGCCTAGAATCACATAAAAATCCACCATATCTAGAATAATAAGGTCAACATAAGTATCAACATCTCTAACAGTTAGAAAACATGATCTTACAACTTTATCCACTACCAAAGAATCACTCACGGGAGTATATACACGCAATGGTTGAGATAATAAGTCAGAAAATAATTCCAATCATGCTGCATAATAAGCAAACATATAAGAATTACTAATCCTGGATAAAATAAAGAAAGGGCCGACTAACGAAACTCCAAAATTATACTTGTAAAAGCAACATCCAAAGTATCAACCTCAGGACTAGCAGGTACTGTATATAATTGATCACGCCCACCACTTGGTAGGGTATATGACCAACTCCTCTTTGAGTACTATGGAAAGCACCTCTGCGACCATGACAACAACCATTAGTTGAGTGATAAATAACTCTAATAGGGGAAGTACCCTGAGATGAAATAATAAAATCTCCATGACTAGGGAACTCTCGAGAAAAATAACCAAAGGATTCGAAAGAATAATAGGCTCCCTAATTTGAACAATAACTAACAGATTCAGCTGACCAAAAATAACCACCGCGACTAAGATGAGCAAAATATGAACCCCTCTAAGACTATATGCCAACCTAACTAGGGCGGTCTGTAGCACTAGACTGACCTTTGTCACTAATTGGAAGCGTTGCCTGAATACGTTGATTTGGCTGACTTTGAGACTAATAGGATGGACACAGAGAACGCCAACCATAAGAACTAATACCCCTTAATTGGGAACTTCTACGGCTCCTACTGAAACTGCCCTGATATATAGGCCTTTTATCAAATCCCCATTAGGCCTTATGATGCATCTTCTCCATCACCTAAGTGAAGTTTGACACCTCAAAAACATACTTGAGAGTTTGAACCTTTTAATAAAGGGAAAGACCATCTCATACAGAATATCTATAATAGAAGTCACATTTCTAACCAATTTATGAAAAAGAGTCGTATACTCTACAGGTGTCATGAAGCCTACTACAATCTAGAGACCTGATCCCTTGATAATCTCTAAGATCACGAAGCATATACTTATCCAAAAATATCTTTGATAACTGAGTCAATAGCAAAGAAGAAGATCCAACATCTCTAAAATTCAAATAACATCTCCACCAATGTCAGGCAATAACATCAAAATGAAATGTGGTTTAATCCATACCACAAGTCTCAGCAAGGTGCAAATTATGAAGCTTATCCTCACAAGAAATTGGACACCCATATGCATCCTTGAAAGAGCACCAAAAACCCCAGGAAGAACAAATCTCAAGACTCTACCCAATATCTTCTGCTCTTTAGAAGACATTGAAGGTTGAGAAACTACTAGTTAAGCAAACACCAGTGCAGGTGGAACCTCAACTCTAGGAGCCATAGCTACTAGTTGTGCCTCTACCTTAGTACCTCTCTAATATTTAGACTATGCATCATCAGAAAGCACATGACCAACTATCATCAGAAAGCACACGACCAACTATCTCAAAATATTAAACCAATATATCTTTAAGCACTGATAAAAAAATGAACCCTGGGAGATCCTGGGCTGGTCCTTAGCCCACTGTTGGCTGGAGAGGAAAAATCTCTAACTCAGGAGCAGGAATAAGACCTAGGGAAGGCAACCTATCTTGTCCCCTTGCTAGGGATACATCATGCATCTATCCACAACCTCCAGTTCATCCACGAACATGACTAGAATCCTAAGGCTTGGTCTCGGGACCTTTGTCTAATATAATGATAGCATGTGTCCAGGACATCTTTGAAAGAGTGAAATCAAAGAAATCTTCTATAAACCAACTTAGACTCATAGCATGATATGAGTGAAAGAAGTAAAGAACTCCTAATAATATCCCCTAGCCTCCTAAAGTTAGGAAATAGATGTCATATTTCAAATCAGTAGGACTTTACTAGATACTTGATCTTATAGCAACAATGCCGATGTTGCCTAGGATCTGATACCAATTTATCATGACTTGCTTTATGAGTGAGGGCAACAACTACTCTATCGCTCCAGTATGTAATCCAACTGATACTCGTAGCTAAATAAAATGGGTTAAATTTTTGGAAAATGCCCAATTATAGAGAAAAATGAACAACATGCTTATAAGTTAGCAAGGAGTTCTATGTAGATAAAACAATTAATACAAGATACCGTCCTACGACCTGATAGATCCAATACAAGAGAATCTAATAATACAACTCAAAGACTTAGATTAGTCATCAACATCTATCTTGATAACAAACGACTGAATATCTAAAGATAGAGACAAATAGATAATACTAACTCCAAGAGATCACCCTATTTACAAAAAATCAACACAGTATGATTAATGATCAATGCAGTAGCTAGTACTCGAATCTACACAAAAAAGGTACAAAAGTATAATATGAATATGTAAAGAACAGGTACTGATTCGGCATCATCATCCAACTGAGTAAAATCATTACATAAGTACGATAAAATGTAAGATAACATAACTAAGTAAAGATTTTAAAAAACCTTAAGTAGCTCTAACATCTTTGTGCATAAAATACTAAGTAATGTAGAACAATAGCATAACATAGAATGTCAACACATTCAGTCAAAACTACAAAATTAGATCCCATACGCCAATTTGTGTAGAATCCCATATGCTGGGATAGCACACTCAAAGATCGGTTAAAACAAATATTCATTTATTCTAAGTAACTAACTTGTTATTTAACCATTAATTCATAATTTATGAACATATAGCAACCTTATCATCATTTATAAACTAGTCTATTAGTCCACTATCAATCTTTTATCACTAATTCAATTATCGGCTAGTCATCATTTCCATTAGTAATTATTTATCAATTTACCATTATTTCTCAACTAGTCATTTTACTACTAGGGTCCATTTATTTCATGCCACATTATAACAATATCCTCATTTTCTAACTTAGACAAATTTCTACTTTCAATCTCATACCCCGATATCATAAATCTTAAGAAGTATATCATCATAGCATAATATACATATCTGGACTCAAACCAGTTAATATAATTTATATCCAAACTTGAACCGATATATTATCATTAGTATTATAATCATTCTCTAGACTCAAACTGGGTAAAAAATCAATAACATAATTATATTTTAGACTCAAACAAGGTATATGTATATATAATCTACATCCTGAATAACATCATCAATAGCATAAATAATAGCATAATCAATAGGCTTCAACCCTCACATTAGACAACATAACCATCAAGTATCAAAGTTTTTTAGTATTGCCTCAAAAGGGCATTCTTTAGGTGTTCAACAAATGTATAAGGATTTCAAGAGAACTAATATCGATCTTGGCTTAAAATGTGTCAAGGGTCCTTTTCTAAATCCTTGATGCACATTCTATGTCAAATTCTACTCTGGGCTAGTCTAAGGTATCTAAATTGTCTCTTATATATACAGCAAGTAATAATTATCCCTAACATAGAGATTCTTGTCAGGCACTTTAACCAGATTAGACGAAACTAAGGCAACCTTCATTAGTAGAAGAAACTAAGGCCAACCTACCCTACGCATGGGTAACTAGATCTTTTTTACTTATTCCTGATTTATCTATGGCATTCTAATGCTAAACATGAGAAATAAAGTCCAATTCATCTAAAGCATAAGAAAACAAGTTAAGTGTACAACTCTAAAACTAGAAACCATCCAATATCTAACACAATATAATAAGAATACTACAAAATAGTTTAATAAAATAAGGTATAAACCTAGCCTGCCTAAATGCTAGAGAAAGCTCAATGAGTCGCTAAACCACAAAATTTCTCTTCTAAGAAGCCTTCTCAAGATGTTAAGCTATTATGAACAGGTTCTACACATCAATACAAGAATAACGATACCCATATTGCACTATTTTTCTTTGGGTAAAAAAGTCACATCAAAACCTTATGTGGGTCCCACTTATGGAAATCACATTTTCTAAACCAATCCAAAAATCATACAAAATCAACGAATTGTTACCCTAAAAAATAGTTGAAAACAAAGATAAATTGGGGCTAAAATAATGCCCTAAATGTTTTAGGGTTTTGAGAAAGACATAAAGAAATTTCACTAGAAAAGGGTGAATTCTTACCTAAAATCGGAAGATAATCACAAAAATAAATGTTAATCAAGTTCCCAAGTCATCCATAAGCATCGATTTTGAGCTATCACACTATTTACAATATTGGACTTAAGAGAATGATGAAGAATGGCACGAATTCATGGAAAAGTGGTCCTTTTTAACTAATACCAGGCCCTCGGGTTTCGCTATCGGAACTCAAGGCCTCATGATCACAGTATCTTGAGCCTGTTGGGGCCAGTCACAATTTTGCCCTACATACTACAATTGTTGTACTAGCTGACAACCAAGGATATTGCGATAGCGCCCCTTGTTTCACCATAGTGATTCACCAACTAACAGTAATGGACTTGGAAAGTTCAAAGTCCTCTCCAAGCCTTTGAGATTCAACCAAAATCCTTTATATGCAAAAAAACTATGAAACCACACTAAATTCAACATTTTGAACTCAATAGAGAAATTAAATTTTCCATCTGAGGTCATTTCGACAATAATTAGATCCCGCACCCATAGTTTATTTATTTAACTTTTTAACCAATAGGTCAAAATAAGTTCGGGTGTCTCAAGACTCAAAAAAATATCCACCTAGTTTAAAATTGATATTCTATAGCAGCTGTAACTGTCAAAATTTGCATACGAGATTATTTTCTAATTTTTTAGTCGGGTGGTCATTTAGAAGCAATGAAGATTTTAAAATAGGGAATTGGCTCCAAAAATCAAACGAACTACTTTGTAACTGGACCGTCAACTCCAGTAAGTCGTAAATGACTTAAGCAAACTATAGAAAAGCTCTAAATATGAAACTAAGCAGAAATATGAAAATGACCGGAAGGGTCTTTACAAAGAGCTCACCCTATCTCCAGATCAATCACATCATAAACCTCAAAATTAACAATGGAAACTAGTACAAAAATCTATACCAAAATCATACGGACATGTAGTATAAGTACCAAAATCATGGTTACTCAGTGGGCATCATCGAACGACAAAGCTAAATCATTATATGAATATGATAGAATGGAAGATAACATAACTTAGTCAAGGTACGGAAATGAACATCAAGTAACTCCAACATTATTGTACACACATAAGTAAATAAACAAAATATTAAAATAACACAAAGGACCAACCATATGTAATTGTAACTACAGAATTTGCCACTATAAGCCAATAAGTGTAGAAAAGTAAAGAACCCAACACAAGACCTCATAAGACATGAAGGTATATTCAAAGGTAATATAAAGTGGACCATTATCATCTACCAATCCTCAAGATACAATAATAATCTATCCATAAGATGCCACATTGCAACAATTTCTTCTTTCGTACTTACGCTGATACTCATATCATACATATCATATTCCATGTTTTGACTAGAACATATCTTTATATATTCAATATTATAATCCATAATTAGACTCTAACTGGTAATCATATCATCAATATCAAGATTCATAGTCTGGTCTAAATTAGTAATAATATTATTATATCATTGGTAAATTGTTAGACATAAATTAGTACTCATAATCATAAACCACATGAATAAACCATATTACTGTGTCATTTTAATAAGGTAAACTTAATAATTCATGTTGATAAGAAATAATATAAATCATATTTGGATATCACATTGATACTAATATTCTCATGTAATATCACTAAGCATATTGAAACTTGCATTAGTAACCATATTTTGGACAACCCATCTTATCTAAATGTATGCCATTGTATATAGGGATGTGTTAAATGTAATCCATTGTCCCTTAAACCTAACATTCTTTGTAAAGTGAATTTTACTACCAAAGATGAGTCACACACAGTTATGGTATAAACGATAAGGGTCTTAGCATAATTGATTGGTCATAACAAGGATGTTGGTAGAATTTTCACATATTTAAGATGTATTCAGTTACATTGTTACAAGATAATTTAGATGAGTTCAATAAACTTGTCATGGACTTATAGACTACCATGATTTACAAAGGATGAGCAGATATTTGTATATGTTTTGCTATTTTTTATATACTTTAGAATAATGTGATATTGAGAATTCAATGATATATAACAAGAAGCCTATCACCCTTGAACAAGTGGAAGGAGATAGAGATGATCAATCTATTAAGCACTTCGTGAGAGGCTGGACTAGCCAACACCGAAGGAGAAAATTAAAGCACAACTCAAAGTCTCATATAAACTACAAATTTAGGCGTATTGGATCTACCACAAGAAGGAGCACTTTGAACGAGTTTTCCCAATGTCAAAGTACAATGAAAAGGAAAGTGCATCCATAGTTAAAAAAGTACATGATTTTGATAATGAATATTTATGATAAAGTAATGCAATAGTGGAACCTGTAGCGACAAATGCATGTTAGACTCTAACTGTACTTTGCCTATGTTATTATGAAGGGATTGATTTAGAAACTACGATAAAAGTGGAGGAACCATATTAAATGTGAATAATACAACTTGCATAATAGTTTTCATTAGTTAAGTTAATGTTTGCTGCCATAATGGAGTTATGAGGAATATTATTGAACTTTGTCATGTTTCTAATCTTAAGAAGAATTCAATCTCCCTAAATATTTTGGATAAATATGGCTTCAAATAGATAGGTGAAGGAGGAACTATAGAGGTATCTCAAGGTTATTTAGTCATGCTAAAGGCTGAGCTAGAGGATGACCTTCGCACATTGGTAGGAAGAATAATTATTGAATCTGTTAATGTATATACAATGTAGTTATTATGGCCTAACTGATCATGAGTTCTACCCACCCTAAATCTATGGTGAGAGAGCTATCATGATCTAAAATAGAGTATAAGATGGTACTTTTTACACTCTCTGATATAGGTAATCCTATCCCAACACAACTCAATAATCAAAGTAAATTAGAAATAGTAAAAGGAGAATAGAATAAATCCTTTAATATAAAAAGAGAAATAGTAATTTAAAAATACATTTTGGGTCTTATTGTCACTAGTAAAATCCTCTAATATATAATAGTATTGATTAGTCTAAAATATCATAAATGCAAAACGAAGCATAGGATACAAGAAGAGAGATTATGTGACTATGAAATCCATTAGCCACTATCTCAATATCCATAATGCTAATGCTGAAGAAATGCAACACCTATCTATTAATCGATCCAATATCTTTATAGGGTATTTACAAAACAAGAAAAAAAGAAAAAAAAACAAGGGTGAGTAAGAAACACATATACCTAGAAAGCATTATTAATAATCGATCCTAATCCAATGCGATGGCTATAACAACTACCCCAACTACCTAAATTTTAAATGAATTAATATTTAATTAGTAAATATACTCTGCCATCCTAACAGGGTATCCCAACACAATAGTCATTGAAGTACTAGTATAACAGGGTAGGAAAAGTAATTCGATTAAGTCAATAATAGTCATTTTTTAATTAAAAAGTAAAGGAAGTCATTTATAAGGGAGATTCAAAAACACAAAATATAAAGCTCATTTATTGTAATGCCCCGATTACCTACCCCGAGGCATCATACGGTGCTTAAGGTCACATGTGGCCTTAAGCTAACCCTCTAAGCCTATCATCACTTTCAGAACTCATTATAACACAAATCATGATTAGATAAAGAGGAATAACCATGTCCTGAACATACTGAGACACAAAGTAATACTGTCCTGTGCAATCAAAATACTATAGTTCTATATGTACTGGTAGTCTAGTCTGACAAAGCATCTACTACATAGAATAAGGAGCCATTGAGATAGATCCCCAACTGATTTGTACTAAACTGAAAGAAAACATCCATCTATTAACAAGACAAAATGAGAGATATAGGTCCTCGAACAATGAGGATTCACCAACTTTAGGATGTAGATTATGATACTCAGATATCACTTTCACTGCTGAGACAGAGCACCTGAACCTATATCCAGAGAAAATAAGGAATACAAAAGAGTATGAGAGTTAGTACTTGCGAATGTACTAAGTATGTGGCGCTATATGCAATATTTTGAATAATATCATAAATGTATAAGAAAATCGTGCATGCTGACAATAACAACTCTATTCAATTGAATTATCTAAAACATCATTTCCGAAAGTCATCAGTAATAACATATGCTTCATAAATCTCATAAATCATTCAACTCAACTCAAACTCTTTGATTCATGACTTAGAGTGACTCGGTAACTCATAGTACTTAGATCAGTATGGACATGGGAGTTTCTTATAACTGACATAACTACACCATGTGAGCCACATGGATTCCAACATTTTGGCCTCCTACGGAGAGAACCCTACATCGGCGGGAGCGTCCTACTCTTGCCAGAGAGTACAACCTCAACTTCACAATAACAATCCCACACTCGACCTTTGGCCCAAAATTATCAACATTCTACGGTGGTACATAGTTTTGAGAAAATACCAAATTTCCCACTCGGTGCTAAATACTCCTCCCAGACTCAGCTCAAAACGCGTTAGAAAATCAACCTTAATAAATATCAACTTATGGGTCTATTACAAAGACCAAAACACACACACACACACATATATATATATATATATATATTTAATCTGTAAATCATAAACATCTTGTGGATTCCTAACTTAACTCAACTCCACATAATCTTTCTCAAGGTCAAGTACATTTTTATTTCGAATTATTTTCAAATATCAAAAGCTTCAAGGAAACATCATAGGACTCATTCTTGACTTTCAATCTCAAATATAAATAAATATTCTATAGTCAAATTCTCATGGAAAGAAATAACTCATGTCACTTGTCTTAAATCGCTTAGAAATCGTCAACACGAGATGACAATATACAACTCATGGAATAAATTCTCAATTTAAGCAACGTGATGGTGAAATAATCATAAATATCAAACTTATTCAACTCAAATCTCATAAATTATAAAATAAAGAAATTTGGGTGTAAACCCACATGCAAAATCATGTAAATCAATAATAGATAGTAAATCTTTAGGCACAAGAATGAAAGGAGTGTTCTTGTTCAAGCCCCACATAACTTAGATTTTGATTTTGAAGATATAGAAACTTGTTTGGAACTCTTCTCACACTTTTGGACCAAGATTCATGATGCCTTTGACTTGGAAAACTTAGTTCTTGAACAAGTTGGAGAAAGTCATGGAAGTTTCTTTGAATTTCTTGGAAGAGGATTTGGATTTTGGATCTCTTAGAAACCCTAGTTTCTAGGAGATTCTTTGATGATTGGAAGAGAAAGGAGAAGAAAAATGAGTGGCTCTTCTCCACCTTGATATATATATAAGACCAAATGGGGAGGAAATGACCAAAATGCCCCTTTTGAAAATGCTGAAATTTGTTGATCGGGGCCTGTGACGGTCGATCGAAAGGTCCGTCAGATTAGCCAATGGTCCACCATGTCATCCGTCACCTGAATGTCAAAACTAGAATGTTTTGGCTCGGAGTAACGGTTGAAGTGATGGTACGTTAGAGGGACTAATGGTCCACCATATCGTCCATCACTCAGGGCTCAAGAATAGAACATTCTGCCTCGATCTGATGCACACCTTGACGGTCTGTCAACTTTGTAACGGTCCACTACTTTCACCGTCACACGACATCCTAAAAAGAGAGCTATTGCCTTGGCTTAATGGAACACTTGACAGTCCACTAATGGCCTGACAGTCCACCAGGTCGACTGTCAAACCTGGGTGATCTGATAGCATTCAGTAAAACGGCTATAACTCAGTCATTCGATGTCAGATTTCAGTAGTTTAAACATCAATAACTTTAGAAGTCATACATACCAACTCAAAAGACGGATTTAGGCTTAGGAAACGATTAGGGTACTACAATATCTCCCCCTTGGTCATATTCATCCTTGAATGATGCAAAATAGGCCAAGAGCAAGATAAAATAAGGACGTATAGTTGGAACCACTAACATCTAAGGGCTTACTTTACTCTAAACTTTTGAGTAATTCACCAAATGCATGAATCATAGATGGAATAACCATATAGCTAAATACATTAGATTGGAGGAAACTGAATAAAGGAAATAGTACCTTCATCTTGATTCAAACTCGTGGAGAAAAGGTGAGGGTAACTAGACTGCATGCCTACATCTGCTTTCCAAGTGGCGCCCTCGACAGATTGATTTCGCTAAAGAACTTTAACCAAGGGAGCTTCCTTGTTCCTCAGTCTACGGACTTGATAATCTAGAATTTCAACTGGGATTTCATCATAAGAAAGGCTATCCTGAACATCACAACCTTCTAACGGATCAACAACAACAGAGTCTCCAATGTGCTTCTTGAGCATAGAAACATGAAACACAGGATGGACGGCTGACAAATCTGCAGGCAACTCAATCTCATAAGTTGCTGTCCCAGCACAATTCAAAACTCTATAAGGGCCAACATATCTAGGGCTCAATTTCCCTTTCTTTCCAAATCTTTTCACCCCATTCATGGGTAAAATTTTTAAGTACACCAAATTATTGACTTCAAACTCAAGAGCTCTTCTTCACATATCTGTATTCGACTTCTGGTGACTCTAGGCTGTCTTCAACCTCTCCCAAATTAACTTAACTTTCTCCATAACCTCAAACACAGCATTGGGTCAAATCACAGCAGCTTTGCCCACTTTGAACTAACCTATGGGTGATCTATATCTCCTCCAGTACAAAGCTTCAAACGGAGCCATTTTAGTACTAGCATGAAAACTATTGTTGTAGGCAAATTCAATCAACGACAAATGTTCATCCCAACTTCCTTTGAAATAAAGAACACAAGCCCTCAACATATCATTCAAAGTCTGGATAGTCCTCTCAGCCTGACCATCTTTCTGTGGATGAAAAGCGGAGCTAAGATAAACATGGATGCCAAGACCCTTCTAAAAGGCTCTCCAAAATTGAGAAGTAAACTGAGTACCTCTATCAGAGATGATAGACAAAGAAACTCCATGCAACCTGACTAACTCTCGAATATATAGCTTAGCATAGTCCTCTATGGTGAAAGATGTATGCACTGGCAGAAAATGTACTGACTTAGTCAACCTATCTACAAAGACCCAAATAGAATCAAGATAATGATGAGAAAGAGGCAAACTGCTCACTAAATCCATGCTTACCACTTCCCGCTTCCAAGTAGGAATGTTAAATTCTTGCATCACACCACCGGGTGTCTGGTGCTCTATCTTTACCTGCTGGCAAATTGCACACTTTTCTATGAACTTAGCTATGTCCTTCTTCATACCATTCCATCAATAAATCTCTTGCAAATTGCGGTACATCTTGGTAGCACCGGGATGAATAGAATACCGCGCGCCATACGCCTCAGTCATAATCCTCTGCCTCAGATTATCAACATCAGGCACACATAATCTATTCTAAAATCTCAATACACTATCTCCCCCATAGGAAAAAAACTCTATCTTTTGATCTTTGACTGATTCTTTCAGTTTGACCAAACGAGAATCCATATCTCACTTCTCCTTCACTTTCGAAACAAGGAAAGATTCAAAACCACTCTGAGTCCAAACATTACCCTCAGCTTAGTCAAGCAATCTAACACCTAACCTAACCAAATGATGCACTTCATAAGCTAACTCCTTTTTATCTCCCTCAACATGTGTTACACTACCCATGAACAACCTACTAAGGGCATCTGCCACTATATTGGCCTTACCCGGGTGATACAACAAAATCATATCATAGTCCATCAGTAATTCAAACCATCGCCTTTTTTGAGGATTCAACTCTCTCTGAGTAAACACATACTGCAAAATCTTGTGATCCATAAAGACATCAACATGAACACTATACAAATAGTGTCTCCAGATTCTCGAAGGAAAAACCACTGCAGCTAACTCGCGGTCATGGGTTGGATAATTCTTTTCATGAGGTTTCAATTGCCTGGAGGCATAGGCTATAAACTTACCCTTCTGCATCAACACACAACCCAAACCAATTCTTGAAGTATCACAATATACCACAAAATTATCACATCATTAGGCAGGGTCATCATAGGGGCTGAAGTAAGTTGAGTCTTTAACTCCTGAAAACTCTTCTCATAAGAATCTGACCACTGGAATTTAACCTTCTTTTGGATTAACCGGGTCAAAAGAATAGTAATGGAAGAGAAACCTTCAACAAAATAATGGTAGTAGTCAGCTAGACCCAAGAAACTCCTAATATCAGATGGGAAAATAGGTCTAGGACAATTCTTCACAGGTTCTACCTTTTGAAGATCAACTCAAATACCATCAAAAGAAACAATATGATCCAGAAAGGCAAAAAACTAAAGCCAAAATTAACACTTGCTAAATTTGGCAATTAACTGTTGATCTCTAAGGGTCTGTAAGACAATTCAAAGATGATCTGCATGGTACGGTCTAAACACCCGATTCATGAGGTTTATAAAAGCTGTTGGGGCATTCGTTAGCCCAAAGGACATGACCAAGAATTCAAAATGACCATAATAAATGCGGAAAGCCATCTTTCAAATAGCACACTCTCTGAATTTAAGTTGGAGATAACCAGATCTCAAATCTATTTTCGAGAAGTAGCTGGCACCTTGAAGCTAATTAAATAGATCATCAATTCTAGGAAGAGGGTACTTGTTCTTGACTATGACCTTGTTAAGCTGACGATAGTCAATGCACATGCGTATTGAACCATCTTTCTTTAATAAGAATAGAATAGGTGCACCCCAGGGAGACACACTAGGCCTTATAAAACCCTTATCAAGAAGATCTTTGAGTTGCTGTTTCAACTACTTAAGTTCTGCGGGGGCCATACAACACGGAGGAATAGAAATTGGCTCTGTATCAGGGAGAAGATCAATTACGAATTCTATCTCTCTATAGGGAGGTACCCCTAGGAGATCTTCTGGGAAAAAAATTAGAAAACTCATTAAAAAATCTAATAGATTGAATAATTAGAGTCTCAAACTTAGTATCTTTAACTCAAACCAAATGATAGATACAACCTTTGGAAATCAACTTCCTATCTTTGTGATAAGATATGAAATGACTTTCGAGACACAGAGAATTTCTGGACCACTCAAAAGATGGCTCATTAGAAAACTGAAACTTAACTACCCGGGTACGACAGTCTATCGATGCATAACAAGAGTGTAGTCGATCCATACCCAGAATAATATCAAAATCAACCATGTCTGGCTCAATCAAATCTTCAAATATGAATTTGTTAACAACAGTGATAGGATACTTCTTATATATTTGGTTAGCAACTATAAATTCACCAACTAGTGTAGAGACTAGGGAAGGCTCGGGGAACTTTTCAGCATAGATTTCAAAATTCACAGCCACCAACGGAGTCATATAAGAAAGACTTGACCCAGGGTCCATCAATAAATACACATCAAAATGAAATACACTGAGCTTACCAGTAAGAACTTCTAGTGAATCCTCCTGCTCTTGGCGGGGTATAATAGCATAAAAGCAATTATGGCACTGACCACCTGCAGATGAGGTACCCTAAGGAGGAGTAGGATAAATTACAGGGGCTGGAGCACTGGTAGTCCGACTCTAGGGACGAATATCACGACTCTCCTATCTAGCATATGGACAATTTTTGAATTTGTGTCTCAACTTACCGCAACCAAAACAACCCCTCCGATCAACTAAGCACTCACCGGGATGGTCCCTACTGCACTTCGCACATGGGGGAAGATGAGGTCTGTTACTTACACTATCCTAGGACGTGGACATAGCAGGCCTATTACCCTACTCTGACCTTATTCTGAATACAGGAGTACTGGCTTATAAAGGCACTGGCACAAGTGAACGGCTTTGGAACTGAGGGCGGATCCCTCCAAAAAATCTAGCCTGACTATACCCCTGCTGCTCTGATCTAACTCTCTTATTCCTTTTTACTTTCTTTCTCTCCTTCACTTTTTCTACTTCGATCTGCTGAGCATGAACCATTAGTCTTGAAAGGTCCATGTCCCTATTAAGCATAGCGGATCAACACTCTTTCACACATAACCAGATACACCAGCCAAGAATTTACTCATGCTAGTTCTAGAATCAGCCATCATATTGGGAGCATACTTAGATAACTGGTTAAACTTATGGAAATACTCCTTAACTATCATGGGGCCCTATCTCAAGTTCATAAATTCTTTCAATTTCACTTTTCTCAGCTCCGGGGGAAAGAATCTATCTAAGAAGGCATCCTGAAATAATTGCCAAGTCATACGAGCATCATTCTCCCTTCTACTTTTCAGCCATATCTCTACCTAATCATAAACACCATCTTTCATTCAATAGGCAGCCAATTCAACACTTTTCTCCTTAGTCACGTGCATAATCTGAGCGATCTTTCTCACTTCATCTAAATACATTTGTGGGTCTTCACCTACTTTTGACCCATAGAACTCAGGTGGATTCATTCGCATAAAGTCACAAACCTGGGCTACAGCAGAATTATTCCCTTGCTGAGGTAGAATAATAACCTGGGTCTTGGATTAAGCATTGGCGATGACCTCCTAGGTTAGCGCTTAGAAAGCTGCTCGAAATTCTGTGTGGGACACTGTCTCACCCAAAGGATCAATGGGTTGAGATCGTTCATTATTTCTATGAGCTCTAGGAGAAGGAATTTTCTATCATAAGAGAGCATGAATTAACAACAAAGAGAAACAGTCATAGGCACGATAGACTCTTGAAAGAAAGAAATAACTTTTCCTAAAATGTCCCGTAGCCTCTTGCTCATAGATGTGGCTTGCTACACAATGATGATCAAGACTCTACGTAACGCGGCTTATCAGACTCCCTAGGACTACTTGAACCTTAGGCTCTAATACTAAGCTTGTAACACCATGAGAACCTATCCCAAGATGTCACACGGTGCTTAAGGTCACACGTGGCCTCAAGCTAACCCTCTAAGCCTATCATCACTTTTACAACTCATTATAATGCAAATCATGATAAGATAAAGAGGAATAACCATGTCCTAAACTTACTGAGATACAATGTAATACTGTCTTGTGCAATCAAAGTACTACAATTCTGTATGTACGGGTACTCTGGTCTGACAAAGCCTCTACTACATTGAATTAAGGAGCCATTAGGATAGATCCCCATTTGACTTTTACTAAACTGAAAGGTAATATCTATTTATTAACAAGACAAAATAAGAGTTACAGGTCCTCGAACCATGAGGACTTACCAACTTCATGAATGTAGATGAGGATACTCAGAGATTACTCTTGCTACTGAAACTGAGCACCTGAACCTATATCCAGAGGAAATATAGAATACAAAAGAGTATGTGAGTCAGTACTTAGGAATGTACTAAGTATTTGAGGGTGAATGCAACATTTTGAATAATATCATAAATGTAAAACAAAATCATGCATACTGACAATAACAACTCTCTTCACTTGAATTGTCCAAAACATCACTCCCGAAAGTCACCAGTAATAACATACGCTTTATAATTCTCATAAATCATTTAACTCAACTCAAAATCTTTGACTCATGAGTTAGAGTGACTCGGTAATTCATAGTACATAGATCATTCTGGACGTAGGATTTTCTTATAACCAACATAACTACACCATGTGAGCTGCATGGAGTCCAACGTTTTGCCCTCCTAAGGAGAGAACCCCACATTAGCGGGAGCGTAGTACTCTTACCAGGGAGTACAACCTTAATTTCATAATCACAATCCCACACTTAGCCTTTGGCGCACAATTATCAATATCAATCCTATGGTGGCACATAGTTTTGGGGAAATTCCAAATTTCTCGCTCAGTGCAAAATACTCCTCCCAGACTCAGCTCAGAACGCGTTAGAAAATCCACCTTAATCAATATCAACTCATGGGTATATTACAAAGACCAAAATGTGTATATATATAAAAATATATATATATATATATATTTCATCTGTAAATCATAAACATCTTGTGGATTCCTAACTCTACTCAACTCAACATAATCTTTCTCAACATCAAGTACATTTTCTTTTCGAATCATTTTTAAATAACAAAAGCTTCAAGGAAACAAAATAGGACTCATCCTTTTCATTCAATCTCAAATATCGATATATATTCAATAGTCAAATTTCTTATGGAAAGGCATAACTCATGAGACTTGTCTTAAATTGCTTAGAAATCATCAATACGTAATGACAATATACAACTCATGGAATAAATTCTCAATTTAAGAAACATAATGGTGAATTAATCATAAATATCAAACTTATTCAACTAAAATCTCATAAATCATAAATAAAGAAATTTGTGTGTAAACCTACTTGCCAAATCTTGTAAACCAAGATTAGAAAATAAATCTTTAGGCACAAGAATGAAATGAGTGTTACTGTTCAAGCCCCACATGCCTTGGATTTTGATTTTGAAGATATAAAAACTTGTTTGGAACTCTTCTCACACTTTTAGACCAAGATTTTTGATGCCTTTCACTTGGGAAACTTAGTTATTGAACAACTTGGAGAATGTCATGGACGTTTCTATGAATTTCTATGAAGAGGATTTGGATTTTCGATTTTGTAGAAACCATAGTTTCTAGGAGATTCTTTGAAGATTGGAGAAGAAAGGAGAATAAAAATGAGTGCCTCTTATCTACCTTGATATATATATAAGACCACATGGGGATGAAATAACCAAAATGCCCTTTTTTGAAAATGCTGAAATTTGTTGATCGGGGCCTGTGACGGTCGATCAGTTGGTCCTTCAGATTAGCTGATGGTCCACCATGTCATCCGTCAATCGAGTGTCAAAAATGGAATGTTCTGCCTCAAAGTGACGGTCGAAGTGATGGTCCGTCAGAGGTACTGACGGTCCACCATATCGTCTGTCACTCGGGGCTCAGTAATAGGATATTCTCCCTTGGTCTGACAGACATCTTGATGGTCCGTCGACTTTGTGACGGTCCACTACTTTGACCGTCACACGACATCCCAAAAAGGGAGCTACTGCGTTGGCTTGATGGGAAACTTAAAGGTCCACCAAGGACCTGATGGTCCACCAGGTCGACTGTCAAACCTGGGCGATCCGATAGCATTAAGTAAAACGGCCATAACTCACTCATCCGATGTCGGATTTTGATGAAATTTGAATATATGGAAAGCTTCTTCAATGCTCTACATAACAAAATGCGGATTTAGGATTAGGAAATGATCAGGGTATTACATTTAGCTTGGTCAACCAATAGTTTAGAATACAATAGTATGAGTGAATAATTATATGTATATCTTGAAACCAATAGGTGAATTACTACAAGTCTCTCTAGCTAAGACATAGCAATGCCCTACATCTCATAAATATCTCAACTCCCAAATCAACCAAGAGGTAGATAACATAGGATATAATGTAGTGAAATGAATGTAGAATACATAATTTCACAAATAAGGTTTAATCAACGTCACTATATACAAAAGTAAACACCTAAAACACAATATAAAACCATACCAAAGAAATAAAATACAATGCAAGTGATGCTATACAATGTAGTGATAATGACAGGATGATAATTCTATAACCAATCACATCGCAGCTATTGCATGGATTTGTAGACACTTTTCGAGCCTCAATGCTTTAAGATAGGACATATGGGGTTTTGAAATCAATATACTATCATAGTACATATTGTGTCACAATTTTAATCTCATATATCAATCAACCTTATCAGATATTGATCACGACCAATGGTTTTATAAAGTGTTTTATTTTCCTTTCTAGCTAATGGTCATGGCACACAGATTTTATAGAGTATTTAATCCTCCTTATTGGCTAGTGGTCATGGTTAATGGTTTTATAAAGTTTTTTCATTCTATTTGATGAATAATGGTGTTAACCAAGGGTTTTATAAAGTGTTTCTCCTGTACTAATGTCCATAAATATAAATGAATGAGATGAGGATGAATGCTTATAAAAAAAGTCAATATAAAGATAAGGAATCAATTCAATAATTGTACACATGAGCTCAAATCTCCTTAATATGATAAACATCAAGATATAGGCGATTGCATAGTACCACTGGCGTTAAAGTCATGTAAGATATGAATAATATCAATCCAAGACCCTTTCTCTGATGTCACCATAATGATAAGGGAAATAAATAGTTTAAATATGGCCTATAATATCACCTCAGGCCCCTACTCAGGAATCACAATATTAATGAAGTAACTAATACTTGAATAAGGCAAATAATATAAATTCAAGCCCCTAATCAGGCATTACTATACTAATAATCTCTCAATCTAATAATAATATTCATAGAAGGCCCTCCAATAAGCAACACATAAATAATAAACAATACAAACAACATTATATATTTAAAACTTACCCAAACCTAGCTTATTCCATAATAATAAGTCTATTCTTTCCTAAGGATGATATCATTAGACTAAAAACTAAAAGAAAAACTATGCTAGCTAATAATATGCTCTAATAAGAGATACTAAACACTGATAATAACCTTAACTATTTCAAGTCCATTTATACTCTATGTATTTTCTAAACCTCAATAGTTATATTAGAATTACAATAATATCATGATTATTCACTAAAAGGTCACCAAGACTCAATCATAACTACAAAGTACACAAAACATGATTCAGGCTCTAAAATAGGTATTCAAGGTATAAATCCAACTATCTACAATCTATTCTAACTATAATCATAAGTGACTTGAATAACTAAGTTAACCCGATGTAAGACTATAATTTATTAAGTGACTTTGGTATTCATGGAGATGCTCACCATTTGATCTAAGTAAGACCCCAATCCTAGGAGAATCACAAAACATGAGCGAATAGGAATACAACATATAAACACTTCTAAGAAAGTCAAGGACAATTTCAACTTGTCTCAAAAGATGATCTACAAACCCAAAACACAGTCTGAAGCATCAACTGAAATACTAGAATCATTACCAAACATGAAAACTCTATTCAAATGCGACATCTATAATTCAAAAGAATCCCATTGATAACCATATCAATATATTTGATTCTTGGTAAAAAAAATAATTAAAAAATCAATTATGAAAATACATGGATAAAATCTCGATGTTAATTAAGAACACATACTCCACATATAAAAGAAGTTTAATTATAAGTATTCAAGTAAAATGAGTTAGAATCAAGCTTTAAATCAAAGAAAAATGCATTCTAAATTTATCAACTTAAAATGCCCTAAAATCATGTTTAAAATCAAAGATTTCAAGACAGATTTGCAAAAAATTCAATTGGAAATGATGAATATAAGGTTTAGAAATAGACCCATGAAATAATTCTCGAAAATCCCTTTAAAATTTCCTAATTTATAGCTTTTGAAGCTTCAAAATGAAGAAAATAAGCTTTGAAATAGAGAATGGAATAAAATATCTATTCAGGTCAAATGGTAATCGAAATGCAGGCCCCCTGGTCGCGAACAAGATGATGACCGACCCATCTTTCATGAACATAATCCTCTTGTTAAGAGTACAAAAAAGAAATCGACCGACCTACTATAATATAGTTTGCTATCGCAATACCTACATTGCCATCGTGATGTAGAAAATGCTCGTTCTTCTCGATCGTAACATGGGTGCCTCGAATATGAATAAAAGTTAATCAGAGCTTCGTACATGTGACAAAGTAGGTTGCAAATGTGAAGAAAGGGGAAACTTGCAGCAACAACTGCTTAAACCAGTAAAGAGATAAGTCAAAACTCTTTAAATGGACCCTCGATATTTGTTTGGGACCCCACAAAAATAAGATAGTAATGCTACTTCTCGAACTTGAACATTCCATACTCAATGAAATTATCTAATTTTAAAAAAGAGATTGTTTACAACATATTATCCCCCAGGACCCCATTACGTCTTACTTTAATCAGTTTCTATTTAACATTTCATAATACAAAATAAAATGTTGAGGTTTGAGTTAACCTTGATCCTAACCTAATGTTGACATTCTTGGCTTAATGAAAGTGTTGGAATCACCATCTGGAGCTCGGATGACAAATGTTGACCAAAGTTTTACTAATAACTTTAAATCTATTCCACAACCGTAAACTCATATAAATTAATCCTAAACACATTAGCAACCATGCAAACAATTTTTACTACTCATAAATAATATTAATCAATAATAAGAAATCGAAAATAGTCAAAATATAGAAAATTCAAAAATCCACTATGAGGGTCATTAAAGAAATAGCTTACCCCAATCCTTAATCAATCACCAAGAACTCAACGAAACCATATTTATTAATTAGTACTATTTAGCTTACTAAAAATATTAAACAATATGAGTTCATTATTAACTATATGGATGCTCAAAATGAAAGAGGATGAAAAACATATGTTTACTTATTACAAGCCTCAATACCCAAAAGTCCAATATAAGAACATCTAAATTAGTGTCCGAAACCAAGTCTAAAAAATATCAAGAATACAAAGTAAAGTAATATATCTGCCCCCCTCTTCCCCCCGAAAAAGGACATAACAAACTTAAAGGTTATTCAATCGCAGGTCGTACATGGTACTCACCCTTTAATTAATGTATGTATCAAGGACTAGAGTCATGGTGTTATCTTAAATTCTAGAATGCACTCTATAGTAAACAAAAACAAGAGTATCGGTAAAATCAATACAACAAAAAAGTACTAGTAGGTATCATTGGCCGACTCATCTCAATACCATACAAAATAACAAAGTGAAATGCAAGTAATAACATTCAAAACACAACTCACTATTATTTAACAAGTAAATTCACTCAAAACACTAACTCACAATAGAATACGTCTATACAAGTAATCTATTACACTTTGGAAGATTTCTTCAAGAATATTCATCACAAATATAAGTATAATAAAATAATATTTGCATGCATGTAAGATGTACACACATACAACTGTTAATAAAGACCTCAAGCTATGACTTAGAAGGAACTATCTCAAATCCTAGTACGATTAAGTGTGGTACCCAATCTAATAAAAATATCATTGTGACACCGGATCCATATAAAAGCGTCCGCATAACACCCTCTCCAGACATCATCTCAATATCATCTCAAAATAAAATATTAAATGCATGACATGGTATATAATCACATGTAATTCCCAACTTAGATATAAGCATAGAGTCAAGTAAGTTCTTATTACTATTAACCTACCTCAATTTCTTGCACAAAAATAATATTACACCATAGTCTTTCTCTTTCTTTCAATTTCTTCCTATGCTTGATCTATAAATAACAACAATACATAAGTTTCAACACAACGAATCACTCTTCTATTTATTATGGCTACTTAAGTTTCAACACAATGAATCAGTCTTCTATGAATTATGACTTATAACAATTAAATTTAAAATATGAACTTATCGTAGTTCATCATTCTAGGATTTTTCTACAATTTATTCTCTTGAATTCCTCATATCTAACTTACAAGCATGAATTCTGATCATGAGAAGTGTTTTATAACACCATAGGATCAACAACAACCACGAGTTCTGTTATTCTCCACCAATTCTATATAGTTATCAACTTAGGGTGTAATGACACTTTGGGTCATTTTCCACATTTTCTCTTATTTTAGCTACTAGATATTTTCCATAGATTCATTAAGTCATTTATAAACTATGGGAATTGATATCTTGATTACCAGGTAGTTTGTTTCACTTTTCGAGTCAATTCCCATTTTAGAAGTCTTCACTAGTTCCAAATGGCCACCGGGTGAAAACTTTAGTAAAACAATCTCAAATGTAAATTTTTACTCCACCAAAAGCTCTAGAATATCAAATTTATTCTAGGTATACCTTTGATTTAGGACCCAATACGTTCAAACTCATTTTAACCTGTTGGTCAAAAAATTAAAAAAATGGAAATTCTGGTGTGGGACCCATATTTTGTCAAAGAACCTGAGATGTAAAATCTAACTCATATGAAATATTGAATTTAGTGTAGTTTTATTGTTTATTTGTCTATATTGGATTCCAATGAATCCAGAAGCATTAGTCAAAACTTGGAATTTCTTCCAAGTTTTAACTTATACCTGGTGCAAGGTGATGATGCCGTGATTGCCCAAGCATGAATAGTTATTTCCCTATCATGATAATGCTCCATGGATGTCAATCACCATATCTCTTTGCCTGCAAAATGTATTTGAAGGCCTTTAGGGCCGCATTTTAAAAATCTGATGGACTAGTTATGATTCTTTATTAGATAATAAGTGGTGGCTAAAGGCTATTGATAACAAGTACCTAATGATGGTAATTGTATAGGATATGGTTATGTGTTCAATATTGGTAACCATTTAAAGTGCGATAAAATGATCGATATGATGATAAATATGAAAAATAGTTGAATATTCCAAAGACTTAGATATGTTGTTTGTTAAATTTCTTATTATTATCTTTCTTGGGTGCACTCTCTTATAGTATAGATTACAGTGATGAGTTCTTTAGTTTATGTGTCAATTGGTGTATGGGCAATAACTTGTTACTTATAGTTATTTGTTTGTATGCCTTGTGATTCATTATGACTATGAATTGTCTATTTCTTATGCATTATGATACGGGTATGTGTTGATGCCATATGGTATATAGTTATTTTGGTTTAATTAATCATTATGTATAGTGATGATGGAGATGATTTAGGTTTGATTTTGTGCCTTGACTTAATTAGGATTATCTTGCATTATATCGTCTCTATATTAGGAATTAGCTCAGTCGGTCGATGATGCCTTCTGAGTTCCCATTATTTTAGTACTCATACTATACTTCTGTACCTTTTTTTGGTGTAGATTTAAGCATTAGTTTCATTTATATATTTGAGATTATATGGGGTTAATATTTAAGAGATACGATTATCTCATGGAGTTTGAGTAGCCCATTTTCCATCTATTTTTTACTTTCAGTCTTTAGTATTTGAGATAGATGTATTAACTATACTTCATGTCTTTTGGGTTTTATTATTGACATTAGATGCTCTTGTACTATCTTAGGTTGTGGGATGTGTATCTTTTAATGACTACTTATCGATATTAGAACACTATGTTTATATTTTAAGTTTCATTCATTAAACTTGTCCTATATTTACATTTTTAACTGAATTAACCAATTGCAATAGCTCTGGTTGATTGTATCAGCTTACCTACTCGTAGGATTTAGTAGGTTTAATCATGATGTATAAATTAGATCGCGACAAAATAGTATTAAAGCCTAGGTTTAACTTATATTAATTGTACAAGAGCAAGTGTCTAGTAGAGTCATGTGGATCAGAATATTGTTGTGCATTTTCTATCTTCAGGAGGCTATGGGAAATTCTTTGGAGTTCTTCACTTCTTTCACTCATATCATGCTAAGAGTCTAAGTTGGTTTGTAGAATATTCCCTTTACTCTTTCACAAATGGTCTAGACACATGATACCTCTACATAACATGAGGGTCTTGAAACTGAGAATAGGGACCCTACTTCTATTTATAGATAGTCTAGAGGTCTTGTTCAACCTTGTGATGTGTCACAATCTTGGGACCAGGATAGGATGCCTTCCCCAGACCCTAATCCCACACTCGAGCCAGAGATTTTTGTTCCATAGCCAGCGGTGGGCCAAGGACTAGCCCAAGCTCCAATAGGTTTTGTTTTATTTAATTTTTGGGATGGTTTGTGGTGTACTATTTGATGGTGCATAATCTACTAATTAGAGTTCCATTAATGTGGTGGCAAAACCTGTAGCTGCAACTCTTAGAGTTGAGGTTCTTCCTACACCGACAGTAGTTTATTCAGTATCTACTCAGCTAGTTGTGACCCATTCTGCTCTTTTTCTTTAGGAGCAGAAGGTATTGGGTAGATTTTTGAGCTTGGATCCTCCTAAGTTTTCTAGTTCTCCAGGCAAGGATGCTTCTAAGTTTCTTATCACAGAGGATAGGCTTCATAGTGTAGGAATTATTGAGACTCGTGCTGTGGAATACTCTATATTTCGGCTTGATTTATCTGTTTGTTATTGGTTTAGAGGTTATTTGGATTCTATACCAGCTAAATCTTCTCCCTTTTGTTGAACTTAGTTAATTGAGATATTCTTGGAGAAGAATATGTCGCACAAACTTAGAGATCTATAGAGGGAACAATTTTCTAGATTAGAGTAGGGCTCCATGATAGTTGCTGAGTATGAGGCCCAATTCCATGAGTTGGCTAGGTATGCAAATTCTATTTTGGACACTGAATATGAGAGAGTTTGCTTCTTTGTTAGAGGGTTAGCCTATTTGATGGTTCACTTTGATATTTTAGTTCCTAAGAGTATTTTGGCTAATGTGGAGTCTAATTCTTCATTATTTGAGTAGATTCATGATCATTCGTATAAGGATGGTAAGCTTTACTCTCTTTATGATCTGGTGTTTAGTGTTGAGTCCAAGAGTCACACTATTAATTCAGAGGGTATTTTGAGGCTTGATAGCCTTATTTGTGTTCCTCTGAATGGTGAGTTAATTCATTTGACTATGCATAAAGCTTATAGCTCCAGATATTCAATTCATCTTGGTATGGCCTAGAGGTATAGAGATTTGAGGCAACATTATAAGTAGGGTGGCGTGAAGAGGGATACGCCATACTTTGTATCTCATAGCCTACATTATCATCAAGTAAAGTTCGAGCATTAGTATCTCGGCGGTTTGAATCAAAGATTTTCCATTCTTTAGTGAAAATAAGAATGGATTACTATGGACTTCATTAGTGGGTTGCCTTCTACCCCCATGGTTCTGATGGAATTAGGGTTATCATAGATTGTTTGACTAAGTTAGTACACTTCTTTCCTATTTAGATAACCTTCAGCACTGAGATATTGTCTCATATCTATGTTTAGGAGATAATGTGTTTGCATGGAGTTCCTATATCTATTATTTTAGACCATGAATTTGTGATCACTTTAAGGTTTTGGAGAGCATTTTAGGAGGAGTTGGGTACTCAATTGGATTTGATTACATCCTTTCACCATTCGACCGATGTTCAATCTGAGCAAACTATTCAGGTACTTGAGGACTTTCTCTGAGCCTGTGTGATAGATTTTTTAGGCCAGCGAGATCAACACATATCCTTAGATAAGTTTGCATAAAAAACATTTATTATTTGAGTATTGAGATGGCACCTTCTTAGGCTTTTTATAGTATGAGGTATCTTTCTCTAGTTGGTTTGTTTGATACTTCTAAGGTAATTCCTCGTGATATGGATGTTCTTCTGGACTCATTGGATAGATTCTAAGAGATTTAAGATAGGTTGAGACTATCCTAGAGTATCGAAGAGGGCTATGTAGATCATAGGCTTCGTGCCATGATATTTTGAGTTAGTGATCATGTATTCATCCATCTATTACCCTTAAATAGTGTGATCAGATTTGGGAAAAAGGATAAGCTCTCTCCTTAATGCATTGGTTATTTTAGATTCTTCATTCAGTTAGAGAGGTAGCTTACGAGTTAGCTTTATCTCAAAATTTTGTTGTTGTTCATTCAGTTTCCATGAATCTATGTTGTGGAGGTATATTTATAATCCATCTCATATGCTTAGATGGGACTCAATCCAGCTTAATGATCATTTGACCTTTGCAGAGGAGACTATGTTTATTCTTACTAGTGGTGTGAGGCAGTTGTCTACTAGGGAGATTCCTGTAGTTAAGGATCTGTTGAGGAATAACTGAATGGAGGAGTCCATATGGAAGATGAGAGAAAGATGTGGGCCCAGTATCTTCACCATTTTGAGACTTCAGGTATTTTCTCATCTTCAACTTTTGATGATAAAAGTTCTTTTAGTAGTGGATATTGTAATGACCCTTCAGTTAATTTTCCACATTTCCACTTATTTTTTCTATTAGAGCTTTTCCATAGCTTTCTTTAGCCATTTATGACTAGGTTGAACTAATATCTCAGTTACCAAGTAGTTTGTTTAAATTTTAGAGTCATTCTTCTTTTCTGAAGTTTTCGTTGGTTCCAAAGGGCCACCGAGCAAAAACTTTATCAAAGCAATCTTAGATATGGGTTTTGACTGTGCTAGCAGCTTTGGAATATTGATTTAAGCTAGGTATACCATTGGTTTGAGTCCTAATATGCCCGAAATTATTTCTACCTATTGGTTGAAAAACTAAAAACTTTGAAAATAGGGTATGGGACATATATTTTGTCGAAATGACCTCGATGGAAAATCCAACTTTGCTAATGCATCTTGAACATTGAATTTAGTGTGGTTGCATAGTTTATTTGCCTATTTTAGATTTTGAATGAACCCCTAAGCATTGGTAAAAACTTAGAATTTTTTCTAAGTTTTAGCCAATACCTGGTGCAAGGTGATGATGTCACGATTACATAAGTATGAATGGTGATCACCCTTCTGCAATCATGGTCCATAAATGGCGATCGCCCCATCTCTTTTGCTAGAACCTTTATTTAAAAGCCTTTTAGGCTGCATTTTAGGCACTTTTCACTTTTCTTTGAGACCAAGGAACCCAATAATAGTGTGCCAAACAAAAATTATGTTGTGCGACTGTCTTGGGATCTTTGTTAATATATACTTTTGTGAATAAAAATGGATTCAAGGTATGAATATATCCATTTCATGGTTGAATTTCTTGAATTCATGACCAAAACTCCAATTATCTTGGAGGCTTTTTTTAGCCCAAGAAAAGCTTAGTCCTCACCCATTTATTGAGGGATATGATTCTTTGATGATGTGTGAACATTGGGTGGACCTCAGAAACATGTTTTCTATAAATAAGATCCACTTGGTGTGTTTGGTGACAATTTTTTACCCGCAACATAATTGTACAATATGGGAATCAATATTCTCGGTAACAATGTGTAGATTGTGTATTTGATAGCTTGGTACCTTGAAGAAGCTTCTGAAAAGAAAAGAGTGAAGGTTTCGTGGTTCGTAAGCTTTATTTAGATTTGAGGTAGGTTAGGACTACTCCTCTTAAGATTGAGCTATGTTATAATATAGTAGTTATATCTTTTTAGATTTGGGAGGGGTTTATAGGTGTTTGATTAATGAAAGGTAAGGCTTTGTATTAGTTGCATCTTTTATGTCGCTTGAAATCTTAGATTGAAATTCTTGACTTGTAGGCTTGAACTATGGGTAAATTAGACTTCAAGCCTTATGGTTAACATTAGGATGCCTTAGTTAGTCTAGTTGGATAAGAATGACCTTGTCACTCATATTGTGGGTAAATTGAGGCTAGTGCTTACATTAATCAAAGTTCCTTAAATGCTATGGTTGAATTAGGTGTAATTTTTGGTGAAGACCTTTAACTTAGGACTATTGGTGATTTTCTATGCATCTAACAATTAATTTAGATACCTTAGTCTAGTCGTGGGTAGAAGTTTGACAAAGAATGTATTTGTGGAATTAGAAAGGGGCTTTTTGACCCACCTTAAGATTGGATTGATGTAGTTTTCTTGACGATCTTAGACATCTACTAAATGCCTAGGAATTCTCCCTTGGAATCATTTTGGTTAAATTGAGTAATTATATTATGGTGATGACATTTGAAGTGATGTATATGGTTTGTTGACTAAATTATCGTTAATTCTATGAGTAACCATGGTTTATGTTATTAATTAAGATTATGTATATGTTATTGTGTGAGCCATAGATTAAGCTATTGTTTTAGGGTTTTGACTATGATGTTACTAATGTTATACTCTTTTTTAGTAACAAAACTAGTTACCATGCTAGAAAGCCCTCATATTGCTAATATCATGACTCATGATACTAATGATTCTAGATTGCATGATTTTTGATTACAAGGGAAGTTATGTTGCTAATAATGTTTGAATCCGGTTGATAATTGTAATACTTATGTCATATACATATGTATGTCTATTGATAAATTTACATTAACGATGAATAATGAGTATTGGAGGTAGGATCTTCTTTACTTCTCCTTTATGTTCATTAACTTCATCCCTCGAAAGGCTTGTCATTTACTTTAGCCCTCGAAGGGCTTGTAATTTACTTTAGCCCTCATGAGGCTTGTTATCTACTTTAGCTTTTGTGGGGCTTGTTCTTTATTTTTATATTAAATTTCCTATTGTGATTATATTGATGCCCGACAAAGCCGGAGGAGATAGTGATGATGATATTGATGCCCTACAATGTCGGAGGAGATTATTATGATGATATTAATAATTGACCAGGATTGAGGATATTGGGACGATAATGATATACTCAGCAAGGGTGGGGGATGATTATTTAATTTGCCTACGTGTATATCTATCGGCACGAGTCTGCCTATCCCTATTTACGGAAATTTTATGACAATGTATGCATATGTATAGCTTTATGTGAGTAATGTTGATGTAATGTGTCATTAGAATTTCCGATGTAGCACACTAGTGTTAAATGCTTATAAAGTGGAATAATTAATTAATAATGATATCTAAGGATTAGTGATGGCTATTATTTATATTACCAATGAAGACTATTTGGCAAGCATAAAATTAGTTATAAAATGAGGATCCACCTAGCGAGTATTGTTAATAATAAATAATGGTTATTTAAGGAGTGTTGGCTATTAAAATAGCTATGTGGTGAATAGTTGACTAATAGATGGTTAAGAATCTAATGGACTAGTTATGATTGTTGCTTAGCTAATAAGTAGTGGCTAAAGGGTATTGATGATCAATAGCTAATGATGGTAATTATATGGGATATGGTTATCGGGTGGATGTTTGTAACTAATGAAAGTGCAGTAAAATGACCGATCTATGATAAATGTGGAATACAATTGAATAATGATTGGACTTGGATATATTATTGGTTAATTTTGTTATTATTACCTCCCTTGGGTGACCTCTACCGTAGTATGAGATGCTGTGATGAGTTCTTTACTTTATGCACTAGTTGGCATATAGGCGTCAACTTGTTATTTATACTATCTTGTGTGTATGCCTTTTGATGCGTTATGATTTTGAATTGTCTATTTCTTGTACACGACAATAAGGGTATGTGTTGATGCCATATGTTATATTGTTATTTAAGTTGAATTGCTCACTATGTACAGTGATGATGGAGATGATATAAGCTTGATTCTGTACCTTGACTTACTTAGGATTATCTTGCATTATATCATCTCTATATCAGGACATCGCTCAGTCGACCAATGAAGCCTACTGAGTACCCATTGTTTTAGTACTCATACTACACTTTTATACCATAGTTTTGGCCCAGATTTAAGTTCTAGTTGCCGCCGCTGATTCATGTTTAAGTGCGGTTGATATCTCGGACATAGGGTGAGCTCCTGGAGTTTGAGTCTCATAATTTCCCTCTATGTTTTTCATTCAGCCTTTAGTTGTAATACCCCATATTTTTAGGCTAGTCTTTGAATCGTCGTTCCTACATGTATAAGCTATACTCTAAATGATTCCCATGTGAATATAAGTTTCATGATCTTTATTCTCATGTTTGATTTTCTTTTGAGGTGAAAAATATTCATAAGAATCAATTAGAACAATGTTGAGCTTAGAGCCTTTGATTCGTCCAAAGTTTGATATTCGATTCTACAAGGGTCTACTTTAAACTTATATAACTTTTTATATACATAGAATTTTACAGATAAAGACCCACTAAATTGTAGATAATTGAATTATCTTTTCAAAGACACCATTTTCTCCTAAGTCCTTAATCCGAGCGAAAAGTTATGGCATTTTCCGTGTGAGGTAGTAAGCTGATGCGATAGCGACGCGACGCATTGGCCTTCACCTTATGGAACTGTTTCACATGCTAATTCAGTTTCTAAAGGGTCTAGGGGCACTTCGGTCACTTTCTCTCACCTAAATCTTCCCATAACACTTAATTCCATCTCGCAAAAGCAATATACACTCAATTATTCATCTTTTCTCTCAAAGAAAAACCCTAACCTCCTCTAAAACACTAAGAACTTCATCAATTTTTCTTCATGAAAAGCAAAAACACAAGTTTCCTAATTCAACAATGCTTTCAAGATTATTTTTCTCCTTCAAGATTAAAGCTTTAAGGTATGTGAGAGTTCGTCCATGGGTCCTCTTTCATCCATGGAGCCCAAAAACTCTTTTCCTTTAATAAAAGAATGACGTTTCCATTACTATGGTATTTTGTATATTCAAGAAAGATTGGATTTCATGTTTTCATGATGTTTTTAATTCAATTCAGCCCATGTATGATTTCATGAAAGATTTTAAATTCCACATGTAGTGAACTTGAATTTCCCATTCTTTAATCATGTAAATTCCATGATAGATCTTAAATCCATGATGTTTAAGAATATTCTCATATTTTAAATTCATCACATCCACATGTTTGATGGAATTCCCATATCATGATTAAGTCAATTTCAAGACGAATCCCCAAGCTATGAACTTTCCCATATAACTCTACTGTTCCCTCATGTTTAGGACATTATTTCGTTCAAGTTATGAACTTTACATGTTTTGATGAAATGCACATGTCCTATTTCAAGCGAATTACACGTGAATTCCCCAATTCATAATCTTAGTTATGTAATCATGCTATGCTCTCATGTTTAATATATTCCCATGTCCAAGTTAATGATCCTCATGTGTTTAACAATTGCCCATATTAAAGTATTAATCTCCACGTGTTCTTATTCATGTACAAGTCCACAACCTCAAAGTGTTTGATAAAATGTCTCAGTGAATGAATTGTGAATAAGTGACTATGGCTATGCTTTTTAAGAACATGCTATGCTTTACTTTCCATGCGATCAAGTCTCGGGGGTATTCGATACCCAAAAATCTAGCTAGTTAACTAGAGCTACAATATTTATAGAATAGTCTCAGTAATGTCAAGATCAATAGTATTCAGTTAGTACAAAACTCAGTGTATTCTGTTAGATAACAGAAATCAGTGAACTCAGTGCAGTTCAGTCAGTGAACACGATTAGTCATATTTCAGTCCAACCTAGTACAGTTTAGAAATTATTTTAGCGTCTAGTCATTTGGAGTAGGATTTAGCATCGAGTGAACTCAGGGATGTAGACTTACCTTCCAGTAGAGGGTGTGATCCTTAGAAGCAGTCTGTGTGTTCCAGAACTATGTCTCCAGTATAGGTTGAGATATCAACCTGCCAGATTGAGGATTGATGAGGTGTTTAACTAGCTAGATTGAGGGTACCACCATTCATTTTTAGAGGACCTACCAAATTGAGGGTGACCTTTCAGCTAGTCCTTGTTGCACGGTAATGACACCCTTCTAATTCGGGTTACAGGTTTAATCCCAATCAGTTCATAGAGGGGCATGTCAATTAGATATTTAACTCCCATAATTTTAGTTTCAGTTTTAATCTCAGTATAGAACCCAGTTTAGTTATACAGACTAAGGACTAGCAAAAATTGTCATCCAATTATCAGTAACTCAACGATCAGTAATCGCAGATATCAGTTACTTAGTTATATGAACTCAGTATCTAGTTCCAGTATGAGTTTCTGGTACAGTCTTAGTTATAGCATCAGTTACAGTTTCAATTATAGTACTAGTTACAATCTCAGTTATAGTCTCAGTTACTGTCTTAGTTATAGTCTTAGTTACAGTCTCAGTCATAGTCTCTATCTAGTAATCAGATTAGTAATTCAGTTCAAATTCAGGTTTGCTTGACCATAGCATATAGTTATTAGTTATTTATTTATCAGTATTTTAGTACCTCAGTTTATAGACTATTTTATAATTTATGTTATACATTTGGGATTGCATTTTCAGATAATACAATTTTTATGAATTCATGCTCAGTTATATCATGTTACTTATACAGTCCTTACCTCATATGCATAATACTTTACAGTTTTAGTCCAGTTATTCAGACTAAGTACAGTTCAGTCTTACATGCCTACTATTCAGCTATTAGTGATTAAGTTAATCAAATAATTTAGTATGTTTATGCATTCGTGTTCAGTGTAATTGTATATTCAGATCCTCAATTTATGTCAGTCTCTATCACTTAGTTTCAGACACAGTATTCATACAGTATCCATGTTTTATCATATTCAAGCTTCAGTTATACTTATATCATAGAAGTAAGTTTACAGAACCTAAGTGTACAGATTCAGTATCTTATCAGAGAATGTTGTCACTCATGCTTTAAGATATTTCAATTTTTAGTTTATTCCAGACTATTGGTGAGTCTACTTACACGTAGCATGTATGCTTTATGATTACATTTGAAATTAGTTTAACTTATCGCATTTATCCCTGCATACTTAGTATATTCCATAAGTATTGATCCACATATAGGTCTGTATGGCTACATTATTTTATAATGTAGGTACCATTTATAGCTTGCACATCATGATTGGACAATTGTAGATTCCAGCAAATAGGTGATAAGTTCTCCTACTTCGGGAACTACAGACAGTCTAATTTCATGTACAATTCATTTAATTTCAAGTGTTTTGATTAGTGGTAGTTTGAGGCATGTCCCAGCTATCTATAGTCAGTATAGTAGAGGCTTTATAGATGTCAGTCACAGTCAGTCATGTAATTTTAGTTTCATCCTTCAAATTTAATAGATTGTAAAGCCTTATCATTATTGTATCTATTTTAGATTTTCAGTATATTGTGTGTCCACACAGTAGAAAAGCTATTTATTATGTTATAACTCAGTTGCTTAATAGTATGCTAGTTTATGGGTTAGCTTTAGATCTCTTGTGGTTGTAAGCATCGTGTGATGACTAGGTGGTAGTCTCGGGTCAATACATTAGTATTTAAGACATATGTATTGACTATATTGTAAGTCATTTAGCTTGTTTTATTGACATTACAAGCTTTTGTACTAAGTTTACCAGGTCATTGATTAGTATCTTGTGATGATTTTTATCTATATCAGAACACTCTGTTTACATTTTTACTTATGTTTATTAAATTTTGCCTATGTTAGCATTTCTTACTAAATTAGACCATTGTCTTAGCTTTGGGTTATGGTATTGGCTTACCTACTGGCGGGATTTGGTAGGTGCCATCATGACCTGTAAATCGGGTTATGACATAGGGCTAAACAACCATTCAAATATGGTCTTATTCATGTAACACTAAGGATATAAGGGAGTGAATTGAAGTTTAAGGAATAAGAGACTAACCTCATAGATTGAAAAAAAATAGTGCAAAATTTCCTTCTCCTATACCATGAATGAGTTTTCAAAATAATGGGAATAAAACACATTTTTATGACTTAAAATAGATAAACTATGTTTTCATCACTATGATGACACTTTTTTCATTGTAGCATCACCTATGAAATTTAGGATATGTTGTTGTAATGGCACCCATGCTAATTGGATTGTCAATGCAGAGAACATCTGACATTGCAGTGACACTACTATCGATATTTTGGTCCCAAAAAAGTAGAACAGAACTTGTTCCTAGCTCTGTATATTTCACAATACACTTCCTATAATTGACATTATACATTACCTCTTTCATGGTAATATCTATGATAAGACCTTTATTAACCTGCTCTACGCACCAAAAGTTTGTATGACTTTCTTAACTCGTCTTCTAACATCAAGTAAAATAAAAAATAAAGACAAATAATTCTTAGATTTTCCTAGACCACCACATACTCAAATTACACCAAAAACTAGGACAACCAAGAATTTTCAAAGTTTGGACAATGGGGAATCTAGTCAGTATTTTACTCTCTATTTTAGCGTAACAATGATTTGGATCATTAAATAGTTATTTAATTAAAAAAGCATGATAATGGAATATGAGAGTGATCAGATCAGCGCATGAGGACTAAAAATGTCGAGCAACCGTACCCTTCTCAATGGTGTGAAGACCAACATGCTTAAATTTTGGAGAAGTACATTCTAAGAAAGCCGAGAAAAGATCAGTTTTAGTACTACAAGAACAACACTATAAGGGTACAAGGAAACATTCACTAAGATTTATAGGGTTCCTCTATGCTTTTATCAAAATGTGGAAGAGATATCTTCTCACATTCATTAATGATTTTACAGGAAAGGTTTGGGAACAGTTTTTGAAGATAAAAAATAATGCTTTAAAGAACTTAAAGTGTGAAAGATTTCAGTTGAAAATTAAATGGAGTACAAAATCAAGTATCTTTACACAAATAATAGCATGGAGTATTACAGTAAGAAGTTCAATAATTTCTCCAAAGTTCATGGGATCTCAAGGCATAAGACGGCCAGACACGCCCACAACATGATGGAGTTACGGAGATGATGAACAGAGCTCTTTTGAAAAATCTTGTACGATCGTACAAGTTAAAATGTCCAATGTAATTTGGGCTAATACAGTTCACATTGCTTTCATATGTCAACTGATCCCTAATAATACAAATTGATTTTAAGACTCCAAAATTGTTAGGTTCAGATAAATCCTCTAATTATTCATACCTACAAGTATTGAGTTTCTAGGTTATTATCATTTTAATGAACGATAGCTTAAACACAGGGCTTTGAAGGCCATATGCGTATAGTATATTTTCATTACCTGATTTATGAGTCATGATGGAACCTACTTTACCCCACTAATAGGTAAGCTAAACTGCAGCTCGGAGCTACAAGTAATGAGCTATTTTAGATGTAAAAGGAACAAAAGGTACAAAATCGTGAATAAAGACTTAAAAAAATAATCCAAGCAATAGTAATAGTCAGAAAGATAGAATAGCTAGCAATAATATCCCATGACCTAGTAGTGTTATCACAAGAGCTAGCAGCCAAAAATATATAACTACTATGACAGTCAATGGACACTAGTCTCAAACAATGAAACACTAAGCAAAGTAGAAAATGGAGAAAAGTGAATGTCTGACTTTGTGAGCTCACCCTACCTTTGAACTCTAAGCTGCATGATCATAATGTCATCAACAACCACTACCATCCGATAGCCCAAAATGAATCTATAATGAGTCCGGATGCCTTGGGACTCAGACTTAAGGTCCACCTAGCCTAATCTCAACATCGTAGAGGTATTAGAAATGCCAAAATTATCATACGAGGTCATTTGACTAAAGTTCTTTCCCGATATCCAATTCCTATAAGGAAAGAATTCAAAATTGGGAATTTGCTCAAAAAATCAAATGAAATACACAATAACTGAACTATCAAATCAAGAAAGTAATAAATTACTTGGGCCGCTATAGGTAAGCTCTCAAGAACGAATATGAATGGAAATGTAGAAAATGACCTAGAGAGTCATAATAATATCCACTACTAATAGAAATTTCATTGGCAAAAGTAAAGGATTAGGATGTACCTGCAGCCTGAAACAACTGAGGATACTAGGCCCACATCTCAGTCTTAATCTCCCAAGAATAATATTCTACGTGTCTCCACTGAACCTTAACAACTATAATATCTCTAGTGAGAAATCGCCTTACATCATTAACTAATATTAACACCAACTCCTCCTCGAATAACAATCACTCATCTAACTAAACTAAGTCCAATATGAGCTCATAAGAAGCATATAAATATACAACTGCAACATAAAAAAATGGAATATAGGATGGACAATAGTAATATTTTGGGGTATGTCAAATTTATAAGACACCTCACCAACTATGAGAAAGATCTCAAAAGGTTCAATATATTGGGTCTAAGCTTGCCTTTCCTCTCAAATCTTATCAAACCCTTCATGCGATATATACGAAGGAATGCCCGATTACCAACTCCAAATATCAAGTCCTAAAGTCTATGATTTGCATAAGCCATTTACTTGCTCTAAACTACCCTCAACCTATCCTTAATCATCCCAAAACTATCTAATGACTCCTGAAGCAAGTCAGTATTGTGGGGTCTAATCTCGAAGGTTTAAATCAACAAAATTAAAGAATGACATAACCTACCATATAAATCCTCAAAGGGCACCATCTCAATACTCAAATGATAGCTATTTTTATATGTGAACTCCGCCAAGATTAAGTGTTTCTCCCACTAAACTCCAAAATCCATTACAGAACCTCAAAGTATATCCTTAAAGTCGGAATAGATCGCTCCGATTACTCGTTGGTCTAAGGGTGGAAGGTTATTCTATGATCCACCTAAGCACCCCACTCCTTCTAAAAATCTCTCCAACATCATGAAGTAAATATTGTGCCTCGATCTGAAATGATAGATATAGGCACTCCATATAAATGGACTAACTCGCAAACATAGATAGAGGCTAACCTCTCATTACTGAAGCACATCTAAATAGGAATAAAATGTTCCAATCTATCCAACCTATCCACAATGAACAACATACCATTAGAACCACTCAAAGTTCAAGGAAAACCACCAATAAAGTCCACGGTAATCCCATACCATGTCTTCTCGAGAAGGAGCAACCTCTAAATCATGCCACTACGTATCTGATGCTCGACATTTACCTACTAATAACATAGGCAACATGCTACAAAGCCTACCATATCTCACTTCATTCCACTCCACCAATAATGCTACCTTAAATATCTATTCATCTTAATTATCCCAGGTGAACCCTCAAATCATAAATGAAACCATCAAACCTCAAAATACTCTCAGAATTTATAGTAGGCCTCTTGGAATCACGATTCATCATCTGATCACAAAAGATACAAAGTTTCATGTCCTTAAACTATCAACTTCAAATCTGCTCAAATAAGGTAGACCTTGCCTCAACACTACCAAGAATCCTCCTAGGTTCTTAGATAACAGTCACACTATCAAGTTTGATAAGAACTAGATTTCCCATACAAACAACCTCTGAGAAACTAAGATAGAAGCCAAGTAACCCATACTCGGCCTGGTCTGGCGTAAGGCATCTGTTACCATGTTTGCCTTTTCCAGTGACAGCGCCCAAGCACTCATACAAGTGTATGTGGTCTATCAAGTAGTAAAGTGTCATTCAATAAAGAGGAGTATCTATCCAACAGGGACTTGGTTCAACAATAATTTAATTCTATCTTACAGTTTAAATTAATTTATGGAAAGAGTAACCAAAAGAGAGTTTGTAATTTGTAACTAAAGAAAAGTGGACAACGCAAAAAGTAAGGTCTTAAACCAATCAATGGAGTAAAGCACAGGGTTAAAGAACTTTGACCAATTATATTACGTTATTGAACTTCATTCATTAAATCATTTATCTTGGTTGTTGATTCATAGAGTTAATAGCATGATCATGGTCTCTCGACCTCTGACCGTTTACCTAACTTAGAAATTACAACTACATCGTTGAGCAGGGATGTAATAATCCAATTAAGATATTAAAGGTATCATCCTACATTCAAATCAAGTAAGGCTTCTAGGTACATCCTTGCCCTAGATGCTAATTTAAATTCTTTATTTCATAAAAGAATAAAAACCATATGTTTTTAATCCCCATGTTTTATCTTCCTATTCCCTCTCCCGAGCTCACAATGTCGACAATATATGTACTTCACGGTTGATCAACCCAAAATATAGTTAAAACCAAGATGAAGAAGCAACCAAATATGATAAACAATTTAGACGAAATCAATGCAAAATAACAATACTTATGTTCTTGGCTTTAACTCCCGAAAGGAAATTTTTAGCCAATAATATTAACAATCACGATCCAATATGAATACATGATATAAATACTTAAAATCTATAGAAAATAATTATAAAAACTAAAGTCGTGGAAGCCACCTCCACAATAAACCACGTCTAAAAAATCCCAAGAATCAAAGATTGTCCAAGATTTTCTTATAAAGTGTGCAAAGTGTGTGTATATATATAATAAAATAATCCTAATCCTTGTAGGATTAAAATATATCACGTGATTTTAAGCATCACAAAATAAAGGACTGAACTAAATCATGCGACGCATGCATGGACGCCTTGAAATATAGCACGTATCTCGGGATCACTACCATGCCCTAACTAAAATTTCTCTTCAAGAATTTTTTTAAGGTAAAGAGGCGCCGATGTACAGAAAATGACGTGGGCTATTTGTAGGCAGCCACTGGATATATTCTAAGTGTTCCACGCTCAACTTCTTGTTCCATGCCTTATAGTTTTCTTTTGCTTTGAATTCCAGCTTATTCAACCTTAAAATATCATCATGTTCATCTCACAAATATTCCTCCATAATCACACACCACAAATTAGAGATTATAACAACAAAATATCCATGACAATGAATCAAAACAAGAGCTAAGATTACGCTAGTTCATGTAAATCGTCAACTCATTGTCCCCCCTCTACACTTAATAAAATTAAACTTTACACATTTCCAACAAGTTATTCCACTCATAATTACACATTTAAACCATTTGGAACTCCTTTAATATATTAGAATCAAACGAAACAAATCAGACTCACAACAAGCTCAAGCTAGTAAAACTAGTTTTCTCGATTAAACTCTAAATGACTCAATTAAGTACAAACTTGTCTAAAAAAACTTCGAACAATTGTAATCACGTACTTAGACACTTATATGCTTATTTCTATCATATTAATACATAAAGAACCTGAATTATCCTTAAAACTAGGTTAAATAAGCTTGAATAGTAACACTAGAGTACATAATACACCAATCATCACCACCCAATACTTAAAGCCTTGTTCGTCCTTGAACAACTCTTAACTCTGAGCATCATAGGTTAAGGAGACTCTACACTTACAAAAATGCAACACACTCAATCTAGTACTACAATAACTACATGAATGCATGTTTCTACACTAAGCATGTCATATACTCAATTGAAAGCTCATGAACACTACTTACAAACATCCTAGCCCCAAGAATTGACTCACCTAGTTGGTAAACTAATGCATATTGTTCAATCAAGTACATCATTAAAATCATCCACATTCATCAAACATGTTCCCCTCACAATAAGAGAGTTACCCATAATCACTCACACACATTAATTTTATAACATGATGGGTACAAGAATGTAACGCCCTGATTCCCATGAACCGAAACCCCACATAGTGCTTGTGACCCCGAGGGATCATAAGCTAACCCTTCACTGATATCCATATCTTTTCACCGTATAATATAATACGATAAATGAAGAAGCTAGCTAAATCTTTCCATAAGGTTCAAACATCTAAATATATAGTACTGAAAACTAAATATCATTACATCTGTCTGAAAAGCCTCTACACTGTTTGAACTGTGGAGTTGAAGGGACAATTCCCCAACTAACTCCATCTACTAAAATCACCAAAACACTGAAATAGAATATCCTCGGATGATGAGGACTCACTGCTGCACCCA
>JAPEIP010000008.1:82225994-82262272 GCA_026120095.1 Capsicum chinense | reverse complement strand
AGGAAAATCTGAACATGCATCGAGTTGAATCTAATGTCATGAAACATCATAATACCATGGGGTATCTCCCCCTTGGGACTCTATGTCCCTCTAAACACTCTTCGCTAAAATACTGGAGCAGTGCGCGGGGCACCTACTAACTGGGTCATAATTAACAAATCAAGATATGAAACTTATGCATGAATTATGCTAACATATAAGCTCAAAATGAAATCAAAGGATCTATCAATGCATAACATAAATATGAAGGGCGCATAACATACCCGGGTCAATTTCAGGGACCTTTCCCGATCAAGGCGATCCTAAAGTGCATACAATATATTATGAGCTGAAGGATGACTACGCTGACTTTGGGGACCTATCTTAGGATAGTCTAGAACTTTGTGACCGTTCTCACCACATCCAAATAACACATCACTAATGACTCTACATACACCCTTATAATACTTACCACATTCTTCACACAACGGGTAGGTACGAACACCACTAGTACTACTCTGGGCTTTGGAGCTTGGCGCTCTCTCAAATCTAACACCCCCAAACGCAGGTGTGAGTACACTAACTGAAAATGGAGCTGGAACTAAAAATATCCGACTATACTGAGAACTATTACCACCTTGAGACCCTGACTGTGAGAAACCACAACTACCTATCTCAGCTTTCTTACTCACTCTCTCTCTCTCCTTCATCTTATCTTCCTTAATCTGTTGCGCATGAATTATTAGCCTAGAAATATCCATATCTCTATTGAGCTTGGAAGCTCTACACTCTTTCAACACATCACTTGATACCCTAGTGAAAAACTTACTCATACTCGCTCTAAGGTTAGCCTATCAAGTCGGGAGCATACTTACCTGATTGGTTAAACTTAAGACAATACTCTTTAACTTTCATGGAGCCTTGCCTTAGGTTCATAAACTCTTCTACCTTAGCTTCTCTCATTTCTAGTGGGAAGAACCTACCTAGAAAGGCACTGCGAAACTCTAGCCAAGTCACAGAAGTTGAATTCTCCCCTCTAACTTTCTCCCACATCATTACCCAATCATGAGCAATATCTTTCAACCTATAAAATGCTAATTCAACACTCTCCTCCTCTAACACATGCATAATCTAGGTGATCTTCTTCACCTCCTCAAGAAACAACTGCAGATCCTCACCTACTACTGACCCCAAGAATTTGGGCGGGTTTATTTTTATAAAGCTTCTAATCCATACTGTGGCAGAATTCCCATCTTGCTAAGGTGGGACTGCAGCCTAATAGTTGCCATGAATATTAGTTACCGCCTTGGCTAGCGCCTGGAAAGCTGCCAAAATTCTGTATGTGATAGACTCTCATTTTCAGGATCTACTGGCTGAGGGGGCTGATCATCAACCCTATGGACAAAGTATCTGCGATGAGGCATACCCTGTAAATTAAATAATGAAATAGATTAGACTTAGGATCACTTGAGCTCATGCTCACTCGCACGAAATTATCACTGTAAAAAGAGAAATTCCTCCTAAGAATATCCTATAGCCTCTTGTACATAAATGTGGCGTGCTGCACACCCATATAAAAGACTCTACCAGATGCGGCTTTTCAGACTCCCTAGCATACTCTTGAACCTTTGGCTCTAATACCAAGTTGTTAACGCCCCGAGATCCTATCCCGAGGCATCACACGGTGCTTGTGGACCCGAAGGAACACAAGCTAACACTTTTCAGATATCAGTACCTGTACACTACATAATATCTAAAATAAATGTGGAAAGTTTCCATAAGGTTCAACACATCTATACATACTCAAAACTGAAAATTGAATACTAATACATCCGTCTGAAATGCCTCTAAACTGTCTGAACTGTGAAGCTGATGGGACAGGTCCCCAACTAACTCCGTCAACTAAAAATAAACAAAATCTAAAACAGTAATAGAAAACTAAGATTCATCTTCAAAAAAAGAGGAGTCACTACTACTACTACTGATGGGCACTGAACTACTGAGGATAATCTGGATCCCGTGCCTCTGAACTTATGGTGTCAAATAAAACACCATAGCGTAAATATATCAGTATAGGAATGTACCAAGTATGTAGACGAGGTAGGCTAATGCAAGGGCTTATGCATGTACAATATCTAAACTAAATAATCATTAATGATGCTGCATGAGAACACATACATGAATGCACAGAACATGAACACAATCATATAACACTTTACTGCAGACTGAACTCACAACTGACACTGAGATACAGAATCACTGACTTCTCTGATACTGATAAATGAGGTGTGGATGTGCTTATATCAAGGACTGTACTCTGAGCTTTCTGCTTTCGACTGATTGAATTAGAAATCAAATTTGCTAATAGATTATTCTGGAAACGATTATCAATGATAAGAAGTATGATTATTTTTGAATCTGACGACAAGAATATTCAATAGAAATCTGATATTGTGATCATGTCTATCTTGTGGCATCATACTTCTTATCATTGATAATCGTTTCTAGAATAATCTATTAGCAAATTTGATTTCTAATTCAATCAGTCGAAAGCAGAAAGCTCAGAGTACAGTCCTTGATATAAGCACATCCAGACCTCATTTATCAGTATCAGAGGAGTCAGTGATTCTGTATCTCAGTGTCAGTTGTGAGTTCAGTCTGCAGTAAAGTGTTATACGAGTTTCAGTATCTAGAGTTGCGATGATTGTGTTCATGTTCTGTGCATTCATTTATGTGTTCTCATGCAGCATCATTCATGATTATTTAGTTTAGATATTGTACATGCATAAGCCCTCGTCCTGATTTCTAAAGATTGATTTTGAAACTAAAACTGTGGGAACTAGTTACTTAACTGATATGCCCCAACCTACCACAAGTGGGTTCTAACCTCTACCCTCAGTTGGGAGGCTACCAATACTATGTCATAAGTAAAGACACTATCTTTATGTGCATTATCTTTATGTGACCCTCATCTATTAGGTGCTCAAACGAGAATGGTGAAGCCCTCATCTAACATGTCAAGACACCTCATCTACCCTCATCTAACAGGTAAGATGTCTCTCATCTACCCTCAACTAGTAGATATGATATCTCAACCTACGCTGGCTACGTAGTTCTGGAGCACAAAGATTGCATCTAAGAATCACAACCTCTATTAGTGGGTGAGTACCTATCCTTGAGCTCACTCAGTGCTAGTTTCTATTCCCAACTGAAAGAATCTGACTGAATTCTTAACTGAGCACAACTAAACTTATTCTGATACTGATTATGTTTCTCAAAAGATCTAACTAAGTTACGCTTAGATTACTTAGTTTTGCATCTGACTGGCGATACAGAGTTTGAATAGATTACTTAAATCACTTCTGAGATTACAATTGATTCACTTGAATAATATTATATCTGAGCTGATTACAGGACTAAGGCTAGATTGCTAGCGATAAAAAGATTACAAAGATTTCTAAGATTACTGAGCTTTCTTAAGTTCTGCATTTGTCAGAGGATACAGAGTTCTATATTTCACAAAGTTCTTAGAATCATGGCTCAACTGGAATTATCAAGAAACTGACATAGTCTCTAGACAACAGCTATATTTTTGGTTAAAAATACCGCCAGGACTCGATAGCATAAAAGTAAGCATCATCATTCATTCATCATTCCAAGCATTCAAGCATCATCACAATCATTCAAGTATCTTCACAAGTAATTCTGGAATCATGCCATATGTTCATTTCCACAATCATTAAACATCACCTCAAGCATTTAAGCATCTCAAATGTCTATTCATCAAAATAGTCGACAAGAAGTCACTTTAAGCATCTCGGAATCATAATCATATAATAATGTAGGGGAAATATGCTACTAGATTGTACTCCCTTCAAAAAGGTTTTACCTCAGCTATTTCATAACTATATCGATCTTGACATGTGTTTGGATATCCCATGGTTTGGGGTGACTTCATACTATCACGTCATAACTTACTTGCTAACCACTTGGCATGTATTAAAAGCTTAACATATATTAAGAGCACATAATTGTGGGAATTTACAACCATCATATCTCGACTTGTTCACTAGGGTCTTTCAACAACCACTAGACATGACCGATTTTACACCTACTTGGGAATTTCATGCTATCTTGGCACATTTTACTCACTAAGGTATTTTATCAAACACTAGGCATGCATAGACTAGCTCACAATTTGGGGTTTCCTATTTAACATACTATAGTGGCACTTATGCTTCACCTATGCTCTTTATCAAACCTATGGGGAACGTTCTTCACTTATTAAGCCATTTCTACACCCAAAAGTCATGAACACATCACATGGAAACACAACTTCAAGAGGGTCTATCACAAACATCACTTAAACTCCACATACTAGGGTCAAAGCTCATAAATTTTGTAGGGAAAAATAAATCAAAACTCAACAACACATTAAACATCCATTTCAACTCATACAAATCGTTAACTACTCATAAACATAAAAATCTTTTAGTTTCAAAAAGGGTTCTTGAGCTTCTTGGATGAAAGGGACCCAAGAATCAACATCTACATACCTTAACCTTTGAAATTGGATGAACTTTAGTGCTTCAAACTTTATCTACACTTGAAATAAATAAATTCTTGAAGCCCACAATAGGAGGAACTTTATTCTTGAAGAATTTATCATTGAATTTTGGAAGATTAGGGTTCTTGAAAGAAACCCTAGATATTCTTGAGAGAATTGGAAAAAAAATGATTGAATTAGCGTTTGAATGAGGGTTTCTCATATTTAAAGAGGCTCAAAAAGGGTTGGAAATGACCAAAATACCCTTGCAAAAATGCCATTGAATTGCTCGAAAAATATACTTGACGCCATCCGTGACAAGCCATCACGAATGGTCGTCACAAATGGGGTCAAAATTCTTAATTTTCTACCAAGGGCTGATGCATCGTCAGAAATGTCGTCAGAATGTGACGACGTCGTCAAAAAGGTCGTCAGATACGTGATAGCCTATCAGAAACGTCGTCACCATTTTCCAGCTTGACATGCTGGAATAAAATGGGGATAACTCTTTGCTCCAATATCGGATTTAGGCGAATTGGTATATTTGGAAAGATAATTCAAAGATCTTTCATTTCATATATAGAAAGACACCCAGTTCTTCATATGCAACGAGTTAGGGTCGATTGAAGTTGACCCAAATTTTTACGATCACTAAAACTTGAACGATAGAAAAGCTTTGAACTCGACCATGAGTTAGGGGACCTCTATGATCTTAATTCATGCTCAAATAGATTCCCACATGATTCAAAGTATTTCATACTTGGGAGGATATTTCTGAAACATTTTAACTCAGATTTTCGCATTACCAATTACGCTCTAAGGCTCTAATTAGAAGAGGATTTTGCGGGGCATTACAGTTTAAAGAGAATAAACCCTAAAATGTATGAAGCAGCCTCCTAAATTGTCCAAAGTCATCAAAAAGATGATCCAAGATAGTCATCTATATTATGCATTTATAGTACCCAATCACATGCCATCTAGGACAAGGAACCGACCAAGAATTGAGCACTAAAATTGAGGGGACTCCGCGAGCTACATTGCACTAAAATAGAGTAGGCACCGTGGTCTCCATTTCAAAAAAATTGAGGGGTTTCCGTGGGCTCCATTGCACCGCTGTTGAGTGCGTGACACATCCATATCGCGGGCAGCCACTAGAAATTATCTTTGAAATTTTCATTAGGTGTTCGCGTCCGTTCTTTCATACAAGCCTTTTGTAGGGTGTTTCTTTTAATTTCCAGCTTGTTCAAAATCCATATATCACAATAATCAACTCCACAGGCATCCTAAATCATCAAACACCATGGATTAGAGCTCAATACAACAACACGTCAAGAACAATACCATTTACATTCAAATTTATTGTTGACTCTTGGCTCATTCTAATTGAAATTTGTACACTCTAAACAAGTTGTTCCACATATATTTACACATTTAAATCATAATGAACTCATAAAACATATTAGAATCAAACGCCACCAACTACACATACATCTAGCTCAAGCTAGTAAAACTAATTTTCTTGATAGAACTCTAAATAACTCAATTAAATACAAACTTGTTTGGAATTTACTTTGAACATTGTAATCACGTCCTTGAACACTTTTTTTCTTGTTTCTATAATAATTAACACATTAAGAACCCAAATTTCTCTAAAAACAAGGATAAATAAGCTAGAATCGTAATACTAAAGTGAATAAATACACCCAACATCACCACCCCATACATAAATCCTTGTTCGTCCTCGAACAACCCTTAATTATAGGTATCATAAATTGAAGAGACTCTAACCTTCTACCACATGCAAGAAACTCAAGCTAGTCCTATAATCATTACTCAGAATGCAAGTTTCTACACGAAGCATGTCATTTACACTATTGATAGATTATGAACACTACTTATAAATATCCTACCCTTAAGAATTTAATCACCTAAGTGGAAAACTCATGAATATTGTTCAATCAAGTACATCACACAAATCACTCACTTTCATCAAACATGTTCCCCTCACAAAAAGAGAGTTACCCATAATCACTCCTACGATAGCCGCCCTCAACTTAATAAATTTACCTTAGTTGAGGTGCACAATGTTCAATAACGACCAGGGCCAAAACAGGTTCATTGTAACACATCCAAGCTAAATTTGGGAACTGTTTCAAATAATTTTTTGAACCCCTTACCAAAACAACTACACATGCCAAGAAGTATACTCTGGGGCTTCAATTTCACATTTCTCCTCTTATTTTTCAAACTTTTTACTTTCTCAATTTTTCATTAACGTGCCTAGGAGCTTTGGATCTCATAAAGGTCTATCAAAGAAGGGATTAGGCTACTTATGCAGCTTCCAAAGAAGAAATCTAAACGCTCAACTAGGATGACTAAGATTAAGCACAAAAGGTAGGTCAAAAGAAGGTATAAAACAAGGTTGTCAATGAAATTCCCAAATTATCTCCTTAAATCACACTTTTTTTTCTTTGTACAGACACGCATTATGCAAGTCCTTAAAATCACATGCAATAAGGAATATACAATACCTTACACGTACATAGCACATGCTCAACTTCAAGTAGGATCATCTTAGACTCTTAACCAAATAATAGTATGAATTCAAATTAAGCCAACAAGTACAAGAGTCATAAACATGATCCTACTAGTTTAGAAAGTAGTAATTCTCGAAATCGACAAGCTTTTAAAACTAAAACACTTATACCATGCAATAAAAAATAGCACCAATAAGAATATCTTACACAATTTTTTTTAAATTGAGCCTAAAATTAGGAATTTTTCCACCCCACACTTACAAATATACTTTGATCCAATGTGAACTTAAAAGTAAGAGATAGAAATACTCCCTCAGGACACTAGGCCTAGCTTGTAGAATCTTTAAGAATAAAGGGTCTGGGTACCCCACACTACTACCCTTTGGGAGCTATTTTTTCTTTAGTTTCTAACCTCTTGGGTGTAAAATCTCAAGATCAACATCTCTCTCAACTTTACCCTTCTTAGGGTCATCAACCTTCATTATGTTTTGAAGTAGTGGTTTCAGCTTAGGTCACTCAATGTAGTATTCCAAAGAGGTTCTTCGTGGAATAGGCTCCACTATCCGACACTTATCCCCCTCAATAACAGAAATCATGCACAAGTCTTTATAATGGGATAGTGTGTTGAGAGGTTTGTAGACGTTGAAAACAACCTCTTCATCCTCCAACCTCATTGTTAGTGTTCCCTCTCTTACATCAATTAAACCTCCTCCTATTGCTAAAAATAGATGCCTGAAGATGATTAGTACCTATTTGTCTGCCTTAAAATCAAGAACAGTAAAGTAAAAAAGAATAACGAATTTACCAACCTTTATGAGGACATCTTCTATGATTCTAGCGGGATGGTCTATGTTCTTATTTGCAAGCTGCAGTAGTTCAGAGCTTGGTCATGGCTTTCCCAGGCCCAATGTGTGGAACAAAGAGAGGGGCATCAAGTTGACACTTACCCCTAAATCACTCAGAGCATAGACCACTTCACTATTACAAATCTGAATGAGGAGGGTGAACCTCCCTGGGTCTTTAAGATTCTTGGGCATTTTTTATGTCATTACAATGCTACAATTTTCAATGAGTGTTGTTGTTTCCACATCTTGGAACTTTAACTTATTGGCAACTAGATAATTCAAGTACTTAGCATACTTGGGCATACCCTATAAAATATCTTACAAAGGTAAGTTAATGTGAAGCTCTCTGAATATGTTAAAGAAGATCTTAAAACATGAATCATCCTTCACTTTTTGTTGTCTCAAAGGAAAGTAAGTTTCGTCATCTTCTCCATATTGCTAATTGACCGATTTTGTGAATACTGTTGCTATGGTTCTTTCCATGTATGAAGTGTTGGCTGAGTCTGCCACTTTATTTTATAGGATTTACGATAATTAGGCCTTTGAACATTACCCATATATATTATTGATTCAAGATTTGCAGCACTCATAGCTGCTAAATAGACACTGTTACCTCAATCTTCAAACCAACCTACAGTTTTTTTAATTGTATTGACTGTGGCTGCAAGCTATGCTACTCCTAACTTCAAACTGCTTATTTTATTTTTCAATAGATAGATCAAAGTAGATATGGCAGGGATTTAGTCAACCACTATTACTCCTGCAACTCTTTTTGTAGCGTTCCTCGAATCTGAATGCCATTCTGGATTTTAATGAGCTATATGGTTTAATAAAGTGTATAGCTCATCATATGTCATCTCAAGAGCTTGTCCACCTGCAGTAGAATGTAGAAATACTTTTGTATTGTGATCAAGAGCCTCTACAAAAGTATGATCAAGTACCTCATTAAACTATAGATGGTGTGGACAGTCCCAAAAAGTGTCTTGAAGCGCTCCTAAGCATGATAAAGAATCTCATCTTGCTTTTTTTTAAGCACACAATCTCATTGAAAAGTCTCGCAGTCTTGCCAGATGGGAAAAATTGCATAAGGAATTTTTGAGCCATGCTGTCCCATGATGTGATTGAATTTGCTGGCTCCAAATTAAGCCACTTTTTTGCTTCCCCTAAAAGTGAAAATGGTAACAAAGTAATCCTAACATAATCTACATTCACCCCCGTAGGAATAAATATGTCACTCATTTCAAGGAAATTTTGCAAGTGGACCTATAAATCGTCATGTAAAAGTCATGTGAACTGTCCACTAGTAATTAAAAGTAGTACCGTATTCTGTTTAAGATCAAAATCGCCTGCAGTTTCAGGCTTCTAAAATGGGGAGGTCAAATTGGTTGGAAGTGGGATTTCCACTTCTCTGACTGTTCTGCAGGCTACTTGTTCTTCAAACATTTGAGTAGGATTTTTTTATTCTTATGCAATTTAAGGAATGCAGGAGAGAAGGTTTGCTTATCTCCTTTATTGATGGAAAATTTGCTCAGGTTCGGAGATTGATTAAGTCATGATCCCTTGCCATCTTACTACTTTATTAACCTATTTCCTAAAAATACACAACGAAGACCAAGTGTAAAAACACCAAAGAAATCTAAAAAGAAAAACTAAAGACAAAACAATTGCCAAATTACAATTCCCTAGCAACGACGCCAAAAACATGACAGCGCACATGCAAGTGTATGTGGTCTATCAAGTAGTTAAGTGGCCTTTAAGAAAGCCGATTATCGATCCCACCCTGACTTGATTAAACAACGATTTAATTCTAGCTTACAGTTTAGATTAATTTAGTGCATGAGTAAACAAAAGAGAGATTGTAATTTGTAACTAAAGAAAAGTAAACAATGCGTAAAGTAAAATTTTGAAAAATTCAGTGGAATAAAGCCCAAGGTTAAAGAACTTCAAACAATTATATTACATTATTGAACTTCATTCGTTAAATCATTTATCGTGGTTGTTGATTCATAGGGTTAATTACATGATTATGGTCTCCCGACCTCTAACCGTTTACCTAACTTGGACATTAAAACTACATCATTGAGAGAGGATTTAATAATCCAATTAAGTTAATAAATCTATCGTCCTATGTTTGAATCAAGTAAGGCTTTTAGGTACATCCCTATCCTAGATGCTAAATAAAATTCTTTATTTCATAAAATAATAAAAACCATACTTTGTTCATCCACATGTTCTATCTCCATATTCCCTCTCATGAGATCACAAGGTTGAAAATATATGTATTTCACGAGTGATCAATCCATAAAATAGTTAAAACAAAGATGAACAAGCAACCAAATATGATTAGCAATTTAAACGAAAACAATTCAAAATAATAATAATTATGTTCTTCGCTTTAACCTTGAAAAGGGAGTTTTTAGCCAATATATTAATAATCACGATCCAATATGAATACAAGATATATAAAACATAAAAATCTAAAGAAAAACATTATAAAACCTAAAGAGTAGTAGCAGCCGCTTCCATTATATTCCACTACATCCAAAAGATCCCATGAATCAAAGATTGTCTAATATTTTCTTATAAAGTGAGCAAAGTGTGTATATATATATCATAAAATAATTCTAATCCTTGTAGGATAAAAATATATCACATGCTTTTAAGCACCAAAAATATAGCACTAAACTAAAGCATACGATGCACACATGGAAGCACCAAAATCTAGCATATGTCGCAGACCTTTTTGCACCAAAATATAGCACACGTCGCGGGATCGCTACCATGCCCTCACTGGAATTTCACTTCAAAAATTTCTCTATGGAAAAGAGGCACTGATGTGTAGCAAGTGTCACAGGCTATTTGCAGGCAGCCCCAAGAAGTTGCATCAAAAATATATTCTAAGTGTTCTACGTCCAACTTTGTTTTATGCCTCGTGGTATTCTTTTTCTTTTAATTCCATCTTGTTCAACATCAAAATATCATCATGTTCAGCTCACAAAGCTTCCTACATAATCACAAACCACAAATTAGAGATTATAACAACAAAATATCCATGATGATGAATCAAAACAAGAGCTATGACTAGGTTAGTTCATGAAAATATTCAACTTATTATTCCACCTCTACACATAATCAAATTGAACTTTGCACATTACCAACAAGTTATTCCACTCATAATTACACATTTAAATCATTTGGAACTCCTTTAGCACATTAGAATCAAAGGAAACCAACTAGACACACAACTACCTCAAGCTAGTAAAACTTATTTTCTCGATTGGACTATAAATGACTCAATTAAGTACAAACTTGTCAGAAAACACTTTAAACCATTGTACTCACGTACTTAGACAATTATATGCTTATTTCCATCATATTAATATATAAAGCACCCGAATAATCCTCAAAACTAGGATAAATAAGCAAGAATAGTAACACAAGACTGCATAAATACAACCAACATCACCCAGAAGATACAAAAAAGAGATACCATAACCCTTAAGCAACTCCATCCATCTATGCTTACTAAAATTAAGTTTTCTCTAGGTCATATGATATTGGAGGCTAAGATTATTCATGATGATTTTGCAATGCATTCCATAAAGATAATGTCTCCAAATCATATGCGCAAAATCAAAATCATAAGTGGGGTTGTTGAGCTCATGCACCTTTAGTTTCCTTGATGCATAAGAAATAATTTAGCCCTGCTGCATTAACATACAATACAAACCAACAATAAAAGCATCACAATATATGAAGAATCCCTCAACCTCACTAGGAAAAGCCAATAAATGTGATGAAGTGAGAAATCCTTTCAAATTTTCAAAGCTCAATTCACACTCCTCAAATAACCCGAAAGGAACCTCCCTTAGAGTCAATCTAGTCCTCGATGTTGCAATAGTAGCAAACCTCTCAATGAATCACCTACACTATCTAGCCAAACCAATGAAGTTATGAATATTAGATGGAGATGTATGCTTAGCTAAATCACGAATAGCCCTATTCTTTGTATATATAAGATAATCCCTTTCTTAGACACCACATGCCATAGGAATCTCATAAACTCAGGCCAAAACATACACACAAAGAATTTGGCAAAAAGTATATGATCTCTGAAAGTCCAAAGCTCAATACTCAAATATTCCATGTGCCCCTCTCTACTACTGAATACACAATGATATTGTCGATGTACATATTCAGTAAGGAATCCTAATAAATCCTGAACATGCGGTTCACCAAATCCATAAATGTCGCTGGGAATTAGGCAACCTAAAAGACATCACTGGGAACTCATAATGACCATAACAGGTCCTAAAGTTTGTCTTTGGGATATCCTAACCTTGAATCCCTAACCCATGGTAACCAAACCTCAAGACAATCTTAAGAACTCTATTTTTCCCTAAAGCTAGTCATATAAGTCATCAATGTGGGACATAAAATATTTTGTCTTTATTATCACCTTATTCATTTTTCTATAGTCAATACACATATGAAAGTAAACATTTTTCTCCTTCACAAAGAAGACATGTGCTCCTCATGGCATCGAGCATGTTCTAATAAAGTCCTTACCAAAAATATACTTAGGTTGAGAACTTAGTTCCTTAAGCTCAGAGGAGCCATACGTTAAGGTGTCATAGAGATAGGTCAGGTGCCCAAGTCAAGATCAATAACAAACTTATTATTGGGCTCAAGAGAAAGACCAGGTAGATATTAGGGAAAATATCAAAAAACTCATGAACTATAGAAATAGTATAAAGTGAGGGGCTCCACATACAAACATTATGAATATAAGTGAGATAAGACTCACAAATCCTAGAAATAAATATCCTAGCTAGAATATAATAAATAATCCCCATAGGCTCATGGCTAATATATTTATGTTGGACAACCGGGGGTATGCTAGGCATGACTAAGGTAATGATCTTGGAAACACAATCCAAGACTACATGATAGTGGGATAACTAGTCCATGCCTAGTATTATATAAAAATCCACCATATCTAATACAATAAAGTTAGCCTTAAGTATCAAACTCTCAAACTTTCATAACACATAAACTATATACCTAATCCAATACTAAATAATCACCCACAAAAGTAGATACACATAATGAAACAAGCAAAGTATCCCAAGATAACTCTAACCATAGAACATAGTAAGCAGACACATAAGAATAAGTGGATCCTGGATCAAATAAAGAAAAAATTGATTGATGGCATACCGAAATCATACATGTGACAAAGAATCTGAACACTCAGACTCGAGTACAGAAGTTCTGTAATAAAACTAACCACGCCCACCAGGAGCACCATAGGGACTATCTTGATGACTATGTGTACCATCTCAAGGTGTGGAATTAATTTCCCTAATTGATGAAACACTTTAAGTTGAAGAAACTATCCCTCCATGAATGGTCACTCTAGAGAAATGGAAAAAAGCCCTACAACCATAACACACCCTTGATATTGTATTATTTAATCTCTGTTTAGTTTAAGGCCAATTGGTTGTTAAGGTTGAGTTATGGGTATTTGCAAAGTAAAGTAAGAAAGTTTGTAGAAAAGGGATTCCTATAACAAAATCACATGGGATAGTTCTTTATACTTAGAAGTTATTTAGAGAGACATTCTTGGGGCATGCAAACCCAGTACCTCATTCATAAGAGCTTTTTCTACCCATTGTCTTTCATGGAAAAAAGTCCTTTAAGTACTCGACATTGTAATGACCTTACAGGTCATTTCCAAAATTTTTGTACATTTCCAGCATTTTAGCTATCCTACAATGGCTATATTTTTTAGTTGTTTAACCTATTGGTTGGTTATCAGGAAAATCATTTGGATTTTAGGATTATTTTTGTGGTTTGGAGCTATTGTTATTGATAAATTCATCTTTAACCAAAACATTTAGTGAATTGCCTTGGATGAGTAATTTGATAGCGTCATCAGCTCCGGTACATCTATTTTAGTTTAACAGGACCCTTTGATCGAGTCTAGAGGCTTCTGAACTTATTTTGGACTATTAGGTAGATTTTGGTTTGAATGACCCTTTGGGTATGGGATCCACACCTGATCTAAATGACCTCAGATGAAATTTTTTGCCATTGATTCCAAAATGTCAAATTTCATGTGGTAGCATAGTTAGTGTCACAAACCAATTCTTAGGTCATGATGGCGACTACTATAACCCACCAGTAGGTAAGCAAAACCTGTAGTCTAAAATGGCTAGTAACAAACTACCAATTAGATAAAAGAAAGAAATGCGAAATAGATATAAGAAAGGATCAATACATAAAAAAGTCTAAAAACCCGATGGTATCCGTTCAAGAGTTTCTACAGAATATGATTTCAAAGTGAAGTACAAATGACACTAATACGACTAATCTCCGCCATAGAGACTATTTTAGTACATAAAAGAGATATAACTAATAGTTGAATGTTAAGCACTCACTAAAAGTATTTGAACCATGGATACTCCGTACTATGCACACAATAATGATGATAAAGCATAGTATAGTCTACAGGCTACAGAAGTGTAGTATGAGTACCAAATATGTGTCACTCAGTAGGCAACTATTGACTGAGCATAAAAGATAAAGCAGATATATACAACATCTAAATAGAATGAAAACTACACCCAAATGTTCAACCACAATATAAAACAACCAATGAGATAATAAGGATAAACTATCCTCTTTATATCCAAGAGACTATCATATTAAGGCTAAGGAAGTAGTAAGAATACATTATCCTATTCCATCCATACTTAGGAATCTCAACACTATATCGTATATCTCTAGCTAATATGAAATTAAAAGCGGGAAGAATATATATATATATATATTGTATATATATATATATACAGGGCAAAGAAATGAGTATATAATCTGAGTAAATGAAGGAAATAAGGGATACACGGTAATATCATAGCTATATATAGGTAAGTATGCATAAGTATATATAAGTAAATAGCCAAGGTCTACTTGAAGTACATCTTAAGTCATCAGAATAGCTATTAAAACTTTATAATCATAGTAGGAGCTAGTTCTGGAATGCTCAGTGTTTTAATCCATATATCACATCACTAGAAAGTCATGCATAGTAATTTAATCATAAGATAAAAGAGTTTTGAATCATACCTCAAGTCTCGATACCTAATCAATAACCAATCTATCATAAACTAGCCATAACCATGATCATAAAAATGATAACAAAAGTAATAATAACAATGTCTATAACAATGCAAGTGACCAGCAGTCCGAAAATCCAAACACCTAATCGAGCCTATCACGTGCCCCCATCGCCTCAGGGTCAGGTTCAATCAACCAAAAACACACCATAAGGATTAATCATCACTCATATCTATGTAACCCTTCGAGCTAATAGATATAGGCATATGTTGGTAATAGGTGATATGCATGCAGGAATGAATGCAACCAAATCCATAATATCATAACATCATTATCACAACCATTCCTATTATATTCATCATAATCATGACCATCCTTCATCCTTTCTGGGTATATATGTAAATAATTTCCATACATAGGGCTAGACATACTCAAAACGGTATATGAAAATATAGGCACATTAATATTATCATCCTTCAGCCTTATCATGTATTAATGCATCATTATAATATCCTCCATCCTTGCCGGGTATAATCACATCACTATAATATCCTCGGGCTTACAAGATATCATCACATCATGACAACATCCTCTGGCCTTACTAGGTATTATCACGTCATCATAATATCCTCATCAATGTCAATAATAGAGAGCAAGCCCCACAAGGTCTAAAGTAAAGAAAAAGCCCCATGAGAGATAAACTAAATAAGCATGAAAAGAAAAGCTAGGTAGAGTATATTTCCATATTTCATTGTTCATTATCAATGTCACATATAATTATCATATCTACATAACATGAATACTATAACTATCATTGAGTTTACCAAGAATTTATATCATCAATACAACATCTTCCTCCATCCCATACCGATGAGATATATATTTAAATATACAATAGGGGCACAGGCTTAAGTCATGGTAAAAAGATTGAAAATCCATCAGTCTATTACCCGGAGTGTACTTTGCGACTAAATTGTTATAAAAGTGTAGAAAGTGTCAGAGTCTCACATGACCAGAGTAATTTGAAATATCAAATCATAAACTAGAATTTTTCTCTGTCAATTCTTTAAAGCATCATTAGTAATATCTTTTATATATAAGCTATTCATTGAAACATGCATTTATTATTATGAAGAAATCTGATTTAAGGTTGAAAGTGAGATTTAATGTATAATTAACAACAACAATAAAAAGGTCATTATGTAATTGGAATTGTATCAATCACTAATCCAACTCATAAATGTACAAAGTTGGTCCATGCCATCACCAGTATTCAAAAAATTGAACCATAACCATTAATATATCAAGGAACCATAATCACACCCTTTAAAAAGATAAACACTTCCTGGATGGTCATCTCATATCATAACGCAACCTTGGGCTGAATAATGTGACTTAAAAAATTATAGAATCATAATCATGAGCTTTGTCCCACATATATATTTGCAAGCTATAGCATATTATGAGGTATAACATCACCATAAGCCATAAGGCATATCTACAATCATCTCACATCTAGGAGGCATAATATATCAATAAGGCCTAATTTGTAACAATGAGGCATATCACATCTATAAGACATCTCATATCTATAGGTCATGCATATCAGAACTATGAGGAAATATAATCTCTAAGAGGAACATCATCCTTATAGGCCAAATATCACTTCTAAGAGAAATATCATCCTTAGAGGTACATTATCACTTCTAAGAGAAATATCATCCATATATGCCAAATATCACTTCTAAGAGAAAATAACATCTCTAAAGGAAGAACATCATAGTCATAAGCCTTTAATCATTATGCAAGGAAAAAATATTTCATGACATGCCATATGACAATGTAACCTTATTCTAATGACTTATTAGTCTCAATATAAGCCTAATATCCAACAATAAGTCTATATGGGCTAACACAAGTATTGGGTTAAAGTGGGTTTGAGGAAATGTCTTCTTGTCCTCAATTTTCATATTTAGGAAATTTATACCCCAAACTAGGATATAGATGTCAAGTAATCCATAACCAACCCTAAGATAGAAACATCGTCTATAAACATAGGCATTTAAGTCAACTCCAACTAAATTAAGTTTCAAGATCACAACAATAGACCAACTAAGTTTAAATATACCAACGATACTTCCAATGATAAAACCACCTCCCAAACCTAGCATTATACTATATCCATTCTAACAATTAGTTCAATCTAAGGAGAAGTCAATAGGATTCAAAAAGGGTATTAAGCATTTCAACATTTGAGTCAAAACACACATCTAATCCCTAAACGTCAATCATAAAGACTAAATCATTGTACTCATAATTAAAATTTACATTCACATTCGGAATCCATACATAACACACATAATCTAATGAGAAAGTATAGACAAAATCCTACCTCAAAGATGAACCGCAATTCCTTTCGTCATTCATCAAATGTTCATCTTTATTTCACAATCCCAGAATTCCATCACACTATCTAAATCACAATCTACTCCTTAATAGGAGAATAATGATACCTATATTACACCATTATGCTTAGGGTCTGAAAATGACACCCAAAAACTAAAGTAGATCCCAATTGTGGAAATCATATTTCTGAGGTCAACCCAACATTAATTCATGATAAAAGAACCATAACCCTCAAGCAATGGGTAAAAAGCAAGCTATCTTGGGGATAAAATCAAGCCCCAATCTATTTGCAATTTTGGGTCAAGAACTAAGAAATTCATATAAAAAGTGATAAAATATTACCTTAATTAGGATGATAATCTTGATAATAGACGTTAATAAAGATCCCTAGACACCCATAAAGATTTAATTTGAAGTTATCACACCCTTTTATGGTTTAGCTTTCAAGGATGAAGTGAAATTTTTTTAAAAAAAATACGGCTAAAAGGGCCATTTTTTACCCATACCAAGTATAGAAATGTTCCTCTAGACATTTATAGATTGAAATCATTATAGGGAAATTTCCATACACCTTGTGTGATGGCCATAGGTCAATTACAAGTGGACCTTGTGCCATCAAAATGCACAAACACCAACAAACTTGGAAAATCTTTCCATGTTTCCAACAACGCCTAAGGCTTCATTCAAAATCTAATTTTCACAAATGAATTATTTAAACACACTAAATTCGATGGTGGCAATGCATTGGTAAAGTCATAGTTTCCATATAGGGTCGCTTCAACCAAATATGGATCCCACATCCATATTTCTAATTTTCCAACTTTTCTGCCTATTGGTCGACATGAGCTCTTGGGCATTGGAACCCAAACCAAAGGTATTCCTAGAAAACAATTGATATTCTGGACCTACTAGAACATTCAGAATATGCATTCCAGATCATTTTCCTAAATTTTTTGCCCAAAGTCCATTTGGAACCATCAAAGACTTCTAAACAGGGAATTGTTTCTTAAAACCAAATGAACTATCAGTTCCAACAAGTCATAAATAACATGGGGTAGTTATAGGAAAGCTTTAATGAAGAACATAAATAGAAATATAAAAAATGACCTAAAGGGTCATTACAATATCCACTACTAAAAGGACTTTTATCCCCTAAAGTCAATGGATAGAAAAATGTCAAAACATCATTAGGATGAGGTACTGGGCTCGCATGCTCCAAGCATAACTTCCCAGAAAACCTCAACTAAGACAAAACACTTTAGAGGGATTTTTCCATATATATCCCTATTTTAAATGGTTTTTCACTTAACTTCCACACTTTCAAAAATCAATCTCAACCACCAACTAGCCTTTCACTAAGCAAAAAAAGTCTAATGAACATAAATCTAACAAATAACACATTGATACAATTTTGACACCTTTATGAGTGGTAAATTTACCAATCATATACATCTAAAACTATGCATGCTACTATAATTTAAAGGTGTTAATAAGACTAATTTATCATTTCAATATACTAATTCCCATATTTTCCAGATATATAGGTGATGGGAAGAAAGAAAGTGAAATAAGATGAAAAAATGTCAAAAAGGGAAAAGTTAGTGCAAAAGTTGGAATAAGCCTTAGCAGGAATGAACCCTCATTGATCGTTATTGCAGTCTGAGGGTCGCGATCGGATTATGTCGAACTTAGTTAAATATGGTGATCAAGATATGTTTTAAATATCCTGGAAGCCGTAATCGGGATGAAGATCTTCAGATAGTGTGTGAGCAGAAAATATCCTAGGGGCAGAATTATCATTTCTAGGGATGGCAATGAGGCGGGGTGGATGTGGTGTGGTGCATGTTTTAAGCTATACAGGGCAGTCTGAGTTTTAAATTATGTGGTTCGGGGCAGGTGCCCTTTTTGAATGCCATTTTAGAACCTGGCACAACACGCTAATATCATGCTAGGCTACTGGAAACTAACAATTGGGACATTACCCTTCTCCATGATGCACTAATGTAATGCCCTGAGATCCTATCCTAAGACGTCACACGGTGCTTATGGACCCAAAGGACCATAAGCTAACCCTTTTTCTGATATCTGTACTTGTACACTACATACTATCTAAAATAAATATAGAAACTGGCCATAAGGTTCAACACATCTATATATACTCAAACTGAAAATTGAATACTAATACATCAACTTCCATCTGAAAAGTCTATAAACTGTCTAAACTGTGGAGTTGATGGGACATGTCCCCAACTAACTTTGTCAACTGATAATATAAACAAAATCTTATGCAATAATAGTAAACTGAGATTCATCCTCGAAGAAAGAGGACTCACTGCTACTATATCTAACTAAGACTGAACTGCTAAAGAAACTCTTAATCCTGTGCCTCCGAAACTATGGTGTCAAATAAAACACCATAGTCCAAATGCGTCAGTACAAAATGTACCTAGTTTGTAGATGAAGTAAGGCTAAATGCAAAGGCTCATGCATGCACCATGTGTAAACTTAATAATCATGAAAACATCGCATGAGAACATATGCATGAATTCACAGGTCATAATCACAATCATCAAAACTCTAGAGACTAGAGCTCAGATACCACTTTCCTGCAAACTCAACACACTATTGACACTGAGATACTGAATAATAAACTCATCTGATATTGATAACTAAGAAATATGAATTCACTTTCATCAAGGAGTGAGTTTTGAAATCTCTGGACATACTGAGATTACGAGTATCTGAAGCTTCTGAAATGGATAGCAACCCTATCTAACAGGTTGTCTTTGAGTCTGTGGATAATAATACTTCTTCATAAATGATTTTGAGATCGGCCTATCTAGCAGTGGATCTTCAAATTATCAAGTAGTCATACTTAATGGCCTATATCTAACGGCCTTAAATTCTGTACACTGAACTGAGCTTTTTCTTGAAGTTTGAGACTGATTCTAAACTGAGATTGTGGGAAGTAGTTAATTGACCGATATACCCCTTCTATCTCTTAGGGGTCCAACCTCTAACCCCGATTGGGAGGGTGTCAATACCGTGCCACAGGTAAAGTCATTATCTTTATATGACCCTCATCTATCAGGTCCTCATAACATCAATATATCCTCTGGAATCACCGGGCATCATCATAATATCAATATATTATTTGAATTCACAAGGCATCATCAAAATATCAATACCTCTTCTAGATTCTCTGAGAATCATCACATCATTAATAACCACCAAGACTATAAAAAATACATACATATGTACCCAAATAAAAAACAAGTACAAGCTCATAATAAAAGAGTACAGGAAATATAAAAAAACATATACCATAGTATCATACCATTAATCATCACTATATCATAAAATTCGATGCATGGGCATGCATATTTAAATGATATAAGAATTACCATTTTTTTATGGTTAACACGATTATTAGCAAGTCAATTATAAATCATGGGTATGCTCTCTATATGCCTCTTTTACCTACATGGTTTACAATATTATCACAAGGGGATTCATTCACGCAACATTAGTTTAGTCATTAAGCTTAAATCATAAAAAGTGTGCTAGCATAATTAGAGGTCCACATAATGAACTGGTTGATAAGATAAGTGATAGCATAAACATAGATTATATTCACAAGATTTTACAATGCTATCCATATAAGGACAATAAGATAATCAATCAAGTATACACAATATTCAAACATTGACCTCATTCATAAATGAAAAAACGGGTTTAGCCATCATTTTGCAAAAAGTAGAATCTAGGCGTTCCTCAAGTATCTGGGTCACTAAAGAAATTACATAGTTCAAGCTTAAGGCGCATCAAGTTTTGCTTCTAATAATCCCCGTAGTTGTCCTTCACAAGACTAAATTCTACCATAAATAGGCTAAATTATCTAAATCTGTCCTTAAGGGCTTACTAATCTTCACTAGATTTAGAGAAAAAATCTTCTTCAAGTATTCTTCCTAGGTCATCCCAAGAATTAAGGCCATTCCACAACTAAGCATATCTAGGTCCACATACCCTCAAGGTGTGTGAACAAGGTCACTTGTCTTCTACTAGACCAACTAAAGTATTCTCGTGCTACTCATAAGATTACAAATCAAGCTAACAAAGGTTCTACACTTCAGGTGAAGCATCACACTTTGCAAGTTCAATAGATTAAGTTATTCAAATGGACCAATGCATTAAAAGCTACCAATTCAATATCTAAGGCCCCGAAAAATCTTATCAAAATAACATAATTATACTACAATGAAGCTCAATCTAACTATAAGTAAGTCTAACCTAACTTGAGTCCAAATTTCTCATGAAACAACAAGCTTTTCTTTCCCTTTTCTTAAAGCTTCTTCCACGAGACAAGCTATCAACAACATAATCTAAGCTTTATTATAAGAATAACAACACTCATGTTTCACTATTATGCCATGGGTCCAAAATAACACCAAAAACCCCTAAGTGGGTCGCACATACGAAAAACATGTTTCTAATACCAACCCATCATTCAAAAATCATTAATGAGTTATAACCCTTAATAAATTTGATCAAAACAATCATATTAGGGGCTAAATCATGTCTCAAGAACTTTGGATCTACAAATCAAGAAATCAATAATAAAACTTGAAGGAATCTTACCTTAGATTCATAGAAAACCATGATTACCCGAGCTATTCAAGTTCTCAATCAACCTACAAGACTAATTTTTAGGATTATACACTCTATTACGGTTTTAGAGATCAAGAAAGAGGCACAAATGGCTATAATTTAGATCAAGATAGAATTTAAATAGGCCTTGCCTAGATCTCTAGAAATGTGATCGCACACATCTGCTACGCCACGATCGCAGCTCATGTGTTTGCACCTCACCCAATATAATTGCAGTATATCTCTCTTTTAGAGGGAATAGAAAAAGTTTAGAATTTAGTTTTAAGCTTCGGCCAATGCCTCGGGTTGCATCTGAAGTCCAATACGAGAAAAAGCGACATGTAACCATTTATATATTAATGATTTGGATGAACTAGCAAAGTTAGAATTTCCATCTGATATCATTTTATTGAAATTGTTTCTCGATGGCCATTGGAAACTAATGAAGACTTCAAAAAGGGAAAATGGTCCTAAAAGACAAATAAACCACCATCTAACCATACTGTTGGTTCCAGCAAGTCAAAATTGACTTGGGGAAGCTATGGAGAAGTTCTAATGGTGAAAATAAGTAGAAACATAGAAAATTACCTAAAGGGTCATTACAGATCCACTCTATATCCGTTGGATGGCATGAACTATAAAAGCATACATAAAAACTCATAATGGCCACAAATCATACTAGTAAAGGCAAAGACTCTAGAACTCAAAAAAATGCAACTCAATCCAGAAACTAACCTACCCAACACTTCATCTAGGCAAAGAATAACCATAGGCACATATCAGTAAGGAGAAACACTCCACCAAGACTCTTTAGGCTAAACAAACTCTGAAGTAGGGATTTCATGAATTCTCATAAGTAGGACAATCATCACTCGATCCATCATGAAACACATTATCAAAGAGGAAAAATATGAATTTCAAAATGAAGGTAAATGTCAAGATCATCGCAAGAAAGTCAACAACTTAAGATATTGAATTTCTAATTTTCCAACTTAAAAAGCAATCATAGGCAAGGCCACCTACCTCTATCTCTCTAACTCTACGGAAGACAAGAATCACATCACGATGAGAACGGAGTATCAAACTCCATATTATAACAAGTACAAACCATCACCAGGGATTAATCCTAAAAATCTAAGAGATGAACTCTAACCATCTCAATATCTATATCAAACCACTATTAGGAAATAAACTTGCCACAAACGAAGAACAAACCTAAAATGAGCCAACCTAAAAATGGGATATATAGAAAAGGAATAAACAAACCAACAACCTTCACAACCAGAAGGAATGTCCAAGAATACCAAGCTTAAAAATTGATGATATAATTAAATTACTAATCTTAGAACCATATAGAACCATAAAAGGTCAACTTACCTTAGAAACTATAGTGCATTTCCTAATTAATCTAACACATCTAACCAATTGGGAAAATAATCAACCTCACCTTGGTATGGGAAAGAAATCATTAAATTCGGCTAAATCTACTCAAGCCCACAAATAAGATTACAAAGAATAAAATTCAAACTAGAGAACACTAGTCTAAATTTTTTCCTAATTGGGATTATACTGAACAAAATATAATATAAATGATATCAATAACTTTAAGAAGTAATAGTTTAATGCCCCGAGTTTGTATCCTGAACACTACACGGTGCTTACAACCCCAAAGGACCACAAGCTAACCCATGACTGATATCTGCTATGAGCACTTATTAATAATAATATAATAAATACAGATAATCGGCTGAAATGACATAAGGTTCAAAATATAAAATATTCGTAAATAATAATATCTGATAAACATCTGTAATATTGATACTGTTTGAATAAGTCTAGTCTGAAAAAACTCTAACTGAACTGTTTGAAAGTGGAGTTGATGGGACAATCCCCCAACTAACTCCAACTAGTGAAATACAAAAAAAAACATATCCTTAATAGATGAGGACTGACTACTAAATCTAGCACTGTTGGATGAATCTGAATCTTTCTTTACGTGGTTGGGAACCTAAGCATGCAAACCTATGATATCAGACATCATAGCACAAAGAAAGCGTATGTGTTAGTACGTGGAATGTACTGATATGCTAGATGAGGTAAGGCTTAATGAAAGGGTTCTATTCATGAATAATAACTGGCTAAATGATATACAGTAACTAAATATAAGAGAACATGGATAATTGAAACTGCTGTAAATACTGAGTTTACAATACTGTGCATATACGTGTATGTTGTAACTGAGCTTTTACTGAAGCTGAGTTCTGATAATTGTATAACTAATAATATGAGATTTTTGATAATTGAACTACTGATAATAAAGTGAATGTATCTGACAATCCTGATTCTGTAGAACTAAACTGAGTTTTATACTGAGACTGAAACTAAAATTGTGGGAGGTTATCATTTAATCGACATGCCCCAAATAAGATAATTGAGTTGGGGTTCAACCTGTAACCCCATATATAAGGGTGCCAGTAGTATGCCATGGGTAAAAACGAGCTGAAGAGTTACCCTCATCTGGTAGGTACTCTATTTGAGTAGCTTTTTAGTTGCTAGCCCAAGCTGTGACAATTGATCAGAGGAATCGTCAGGCTGCAACCACACCTTGGTAATATGGGGACTTATCCGCAACTAAAATTAGAAGTTTCATGAAAATAAACCTACCCAAATTCTTTGGTTCAGTAGTAGGTGAGGACCCACAGTTTTAGCTAGAGGAGGTGATAAAGATCACCAAGATTATGAATGTTTTTAAGGATGAGAGTGTTGATTTAGCATCTTATTGGCTAAAAGATATTGCTCATCATTGGGTAGTGATGTAGGGAGAAGAGTAGAGGGGAGAATACAGCTCCTATGACTTGGCTAGAGTTTCAGAGTGCCTTTTTAGATAGGTTTTTCCTGCTAAAGATGAGAGAGGCTAAGGTAGAAGAGTTCATGATCCTAAGGCAAGGTTCCATGGCCATGAAATAGAATTGTCTTAAGTTTAACAAATTAGCTAAGTATGCTCCTAACTTGATAGATGACCCTAAAGCGAGTATGAGTAACTTTGTGAATGGTGTATCCGGGTTAGTCTTTCAAGAGTGAAGGAATGTTATGTTTCATAGAGATATTGACCTTTCTAGACTGATGATGCATGAGCAACAAATTGAGGTACATAAGATGAAGGCGAGAGATAGAGTAAGTAAGAAAAAGCAAAGATAGGTTGTCGTAGTTTCTCGCAGTCAGGGTCTCAAGGTCGTAGTAGTTCTCTGTATGGTCAGATATTTTTAGTTCCAGATCCATCTTCAGCTAGTGTACACGGACCTATGTTTGGGGGTGGCAGATCTGAGTTAGTGCCAATCTCCAAAGCCCAGAGTAGTGCTAGTGGTGTTCGTACCCATTTGAGTTGTGGGGAGTGTGGAAGGTGCCACCAAGGTGTATGTAGAGCCAGTAGTGATGTATGCTTTAGGAGTTGTGATCCAGGACATAGAATGCGAGAATGTAGAGTGCTGACTCAAAGGGGTAGACTTCATGCATTTCAAGCTTGCCTTAATTGGGAAGGATTCCCTAAGATATACTCGAGTATGTTATGAGCCCTTTATCTTTATGACATGCATTGCTAGATCCTTTGCTCCCATTTTGATCGTATATGTTAGTATGAGTCATGCATGAGTTTCAGATCTTAATCGATCAATTATAACCCAGTCTGTAGGTGCCACGTGCACCGCTCCAGTTTTTCAGCGAAGTATGTTTAGAAGGACATAGAGTCCTAAGGGGGAGATACCCCATAGTATTACAATGTTGGATTCCATTAGATTCTTCCCGATGCATGTTCATATTTTCTTTATGGAGTTAGCATTAGTTGTCATTGCATTATTAAGACATGCTTTCAAAAGTCAGCTTAGCTGGACATTCATACATTAGAGATGCACATTTAGTAGAAAGATTTCAGCTTGTCAGTGTGTGTTTAGTTGTGTATTCATGAGATCATCCCATTCATGAGTCCATGCATTAGATATGTATATGTATTATAAGAATACAACTATGAGTATCATCAGTCGAGTTTTCCATGCATCAGATATGCATACCCAGTGTGAGAATTCTACAAGTCAGTCGTTCTAGTTGTGCAGTCCTGATCTGAGATGTTCCATTTCTTGAGTAAGTTCTATTGATCTGTATTCTCAATCTATCAAGCGGCATTCGAGGATTAATATTCTTAAGGAGGAGATAATGTAATGCCCCATAAAATCCTCTTCAAGTCTGAGCCTTAGAGCATATTTTGGTAAAGCAAAAATCTAAGTCTAAATGTTTCAGAAATATCCTCCAAAGTATGAAATACTTTAAATCTTGTGGGAATCAATTTGAGCATGAATTAACATCATAGAGGTCCCCTAACTCATGGACGAGTTGAAAGCTTTCCTGTCGTTCAAGTTTTAGTGACCATCAAAATTTGGATCAAATTCAATCGACCATAACTCCTTGTATATATTGAATTAGATGACCTACTAAATATAAAATAAAATCTCTTTGAATTATCTTTTCGAATATACCAATTTCCTCCAAACCCGATATCGGAACAAAGAGTTATGCTTATTTTACTCCAGCATGTCAGCCAGGAAAATTCGTGATGACCTTTTGTAATGAATTATCACAAAACTTATAGCCCTTCACAAAATGTTGTCACCTTAAGGATGAAAGTCACAAAATTCACCCTTTTTATGATAAAAATTCATGATGGCCTATCACGGGCCTGACGGCTTGTCACGGATGTCATCAACTATTTTTTCAGAAATTTTAGACCATTTTTGCAAGGGTATTTTGGTCATTTCCCACTTTTTGGGAGCCCCTATAAATCTGAGAACCCACTTCCAAAGCCCTAATTTTATTATTTTCTCGTCTAATTCCCTTAAGAATATCTATATAGGGTTTCAGCATCAACCCTAATCTTTCAAAAATCATCCATAAATTCAACAAAATTTCTTTAAGAATCAAGTTCCTCAAAGTATGGGCTTCGAAAATTATTTATTACAAGTGCGGATAGAGTCTCAAGCATTAGAGTTCATCCAATTTCAGAGATTAAGGTATGTACATGTTGATTCTTGGGTCCCTTTCATCCAAGAAGCTTAACAACCCTATTTAAATTTAAAAGATTTTTATGTATATGAGATGTTAATGATTTGTATGAGTTTAAATTGATGTTTAATGTATTTTTGAGTTTTGATTTATGTTTGCCTACAAAATTTATGAGCTCTGACCCTAGTATGTGGAATTCGTGTGATGTTTGTGATAGGCCTTCTTGAAGTTGTTTTCTATCCGATCTGTTCATGACTTTTGGATGTAGAAATGGTTGAATAAGCAAAGCATGTCCACTATAGGTTTGATAAGGAGCTTAGGAGAAACATAAGGACCATTACAGTATGTTGAATAGGAAACCCCAAATTGTGAGTTAGTTTGTGCTTAGTGTTTGATAAAATACCCAAGTGAATCAATTATTCCATGGTAGTAGGAAATTCCTAAATAAGTTTGATCCCGTGTATACCTAGTGTTTTTGTTGAAGGACCTTAGTGAAAAAGTGGAGATGTGATATTAGTAAATTTCCCCAATTATGTGCTCCTGATATATGCTATGTTTTAATAAATGCCAAGTGGTTAGCAAGTCGGTTGTGACGTGATAGTATAAAGTTTCCCTAAGCTATATGAAATCCAAACACGTGTCAAGATTGATATAGGTATGAAATAGCTGAGGTAAAACCTTGTTGAATAGAGTACAATTTAGTAGCATGTTTCCCAAACATTATTATATGATTATGATTTCGAGATGCCTAGAGTGACCCCTCGGCGACTGTGAAAATGCTTTAATAATTATGAGATGCTTTGATGATTTTGATGATGCATGAATGATTATAATGATATATGAATGAACGTGATGATAAATGAATAATTATGCTTTAATTTTATGTCATCTAGTCCTAGGGGTATTTATACCCAACAATAGAGCTGTTGTCTAGAGCCCGTGTCAGTTTCTCGATAATTCCACTCGAGCTATGATTCTCAGAACTCAGTGAATTATAGAATTCTAAATCCTCAGACAAGTACAGAACTTAAGAAATCTCAGTAATCTCAATTATCTCTATAAACATTGTATCACTAGTAATCTAGCCTCAGTCCTGTAATCAGCTCAGTTCTAATAGTATTCAAGTGATTCAATTCTAATCTCAGAAGTGATTCCAGTAATCTATTCAAGCTGTGTATTGTCATTCTGATACCATGATTCGATATCTTTTTCATCAGATACAGAACTAAGTAATCTCAGCATAACTCAGTCAGATCTTTTGAGAAACTTGATCAGTATCAGATTTAGCTTTTTCTAGTACAGTCTAAGAATCAACCCTGAGTCTTTTAGTTGGGAGTAGGATTCAGCACCGAGCGAACCCAAGGATAGGAACTCACCATCTAGTAAAGGGTGTGAATCTTAGAAGTGATTCTTCCATTCCAGAACTGTGTACCCAGCACGGAAAAAGGAGTCACCTATCAAGAAAGCTTGATGACCTGTTGATGGTCACCACCAGAGAGCCTGACCTTAGAGAAAATATAATGTCTTTATTTGTGGCACAGTATTGGCACCCTCCCAACTGGGGGTAGAGGTTGGACCCTACCTGTGGTAGGTTGGGGCATGTTGGTTAGATGACTATTTCCCACAATTTTAGTTTCAGATTCAGTCTCAATTTCAGAATTAATCTTTAAAAATAAGGACTATGTAGTACATTCGTTTATCTCAGTGAGGAACTCAGATAGTTCCATTGATTTATGGACCATCTCGTCAGATAGGCTTGGTCTTATATACAGTTGTTTGATATCATATTCAGAGTTATACCACCAGAAAGTCTTGATCATAGCATCAGATTTCTATTTAATATTCTTATCGTCAAATTCAGATATAATCATATTTCTTATCATTGATAAAGCTTCCAAAGTAATCCGTTAGAAAAGTTGATCTCAGTCTCAGGCCAAGATGAGTATTCTTATTATTATATCTAGAGATCTCCCGTCATATAGGCTTGGTCTCTATCTCAGAATTTATTAAGTATTCATGTTGTTAGATTCGGACATGATCATACTTCTTATCATTGAGAATTGCTCCAGAATTATCTATTAGAAAAGTTGATCTCTAATTCTGTCAGTGAAAAACAGTAAGCTCAGAGTTCAGTCATTGATATAAGTACATCCAGATCGTTAGTTGTTAGTATAAGATGAGTCAGTGATTTAGTATCTAAGTTTTAATAGTGAGTTCAGTCTATAGTAAGGTGGTATTCGAGTTTCAGTATCTTTAGTTGAGATGATTATGTGTAATACCCCGTATGTTTCTAAGCTAGGAAGTGAATAAGTATTCCTACGTATGAAATCTCCTATCCTATGTTTCATACTTGAGTACATGACTTACAATGAATATCCTAGTGATAGGATAGCTTATGATGCATTAATCATGTTTATACGGGTCACTTAAGGTAATACAAGCTAAGAGTATTGAATCCATCAAGTTTTAGCATTTGATTTTGCAAGGTTCATCTTTCAACGAGTACAACTCTATGAGAGTGTCATATTTTGGCTGATTTAGACCCACCAAATTGTAAAGAATCGAATTATCTTTCAAACAATACCGATTTTGCCTTAATCCAATACCCAAGCAAAAAGTTATACCTATATTCGGGAGAGACAGTAAACATAGGCGATTGGTTAGGCGCCGCCCAACCCAAGCGTAGGTGATTGGTTAGGTTCCACCCAACCCAATCATAGGCGATTGGTTAGGCCCAACCCAACCTAGCTTAGGCAGTTACTTGGGTGTCGCCTAAGTCTGTTCCAGGTGCCAAAAACACTTCGTTTTGAGTTATTTTAAGGGTAATTAAGTCTTTTAACACTCCTTACATGTCACTAAACTTAAACCTATAAAATATATATATTCTAAATATATTACAATCCTATTATCATCTCAACGCTCATCATCCAAGACCACAAAAAGAGAAAAACAACTACGGTTGCGTAACTAAGCTTGAAGATCTGATTTCAAGGAAATTACTCCGTCAATCATCAAGAATATTTCTTCTAATGTATGTGTGAGTTGATTTATGTATCCCTTTCATCCATAAAGCTCAAAAACCCTATTTTTCATTATAAAGTATGATTTCTATATTGTTCGTTGTTGATAATCATGTTGTTGATATTGGGTGATTCCCAAGATAGAATCTTTATATGTTTTTTTTTAAATTTCATGATATCACATGAGTTGGAAACATGTAAATTTGGTTGTTCATGATGTATAATTTGACGATTTCACCTATTCTTAAGATGTGCATGTAAGGTGCTTGATAAAATGCCTAAAAAACTAGAAATCATGTAATATAGCTAAATTGTGACTAAGTGAAGAATTCATGATATGCCCTTACGTTCCAATGACTTCTATGTTGATAATGTGCCTTGTAAATGTTGTTGGAATACTCATGAACTATTCTTATGAGATTATGTTGTGTTTACTTGCAAATCCTACTTATGAACAAGATGTGTGATAACCATCCAATCCACATGAACTTCCATGCTATTGGTATGTGTTACCAATATGATTATGCAATGAAGATGATATTAAGATTGTGCAAGTACTTCCATGTGATATGAAATCATTTCCATGCAATACATTAGTGATGATAATGCTTAGTATGAGATCCCTACTTATGATATTATAAATTATGGACTCTACTCTTATGATCAAGTCAGTCATGTGTGTCAGTTTCCTTCCATCGAGTCCAGGGGGTACTTGTACCCAAAAACTATAGTCGTGTTCCTAGATCCATGTCATGTTTCACGATATCCGAACTCAAGCTATGATTCCATAGACTTCACTCAGTCATGTGACTCAGGAAAAACTCATGATCTTAGTCAGTTGTCAGATATTAGTAACATTTCGCCAGTTAATAGAATTCAGCAAGATTAAGTCATGTACAGTCAGTTTTTTATTTCAAGTCCCTCCAGATGGGAGTAGAGGTTAGCACCGAGTGAACCCAAGGATGGGAACTCACCCGCCAGTTCATGGTGTGATTCGTAGTAGTCATTATTGTGTTCCAGAACTACGTAGCTAGCATAGGTTGAGATATATTAACCCATCAGATTAAAGTTGATGAGGTTGCTTAACCTGTCAGTTTAGGGTTCCTACCATTCTCATTGATTACCCACTAAATAATAGTCACTCAGAGGTTGTCCTTACCCGAGGCACAGTATTCACACTCCTCCAGTCGGGGTAGAAATTGGACCCCAGCTTAGCCATAACGGCATACACTTGGTTAGACATTACTTCCCATAGTTTTAGTATTAGTCTAAGTAAAAGAAATCAGGGAATTCTTCAGATTTCAGTATATAGAGGACTGTCAGATATAGTCGCCTATCTTATCAGTTTTAGTATTAGTCATGACAGTTATCAATAAACCATGTATTAGCTTACAGGTCATGCTATAACGTATTCATGCTCCCAGTTTCTATATATGTGTGATTGCACTCCCACGTTCATATTAGTTAGTCAGTGTTGTTCATGCATGAAACCCTTAATGTTCAGCCTACCTTCCTCATATACTCAGTACTCCTATTATACTAACGCATTTGTGCTATGGTTCTTTCTTTTCATATTACACTATAGGTTCTGAGACACGAGCTCCAGCCCAGCAGTAGCGATAGCATTCCAGTTGTAGAGACACAGTGAGTCCTCATTGATTCGAGGACAATATGATTTGATTCATTTATTTATTTCTTCAGTTCAGTTTTATAGAGTTAGTTGGAGACGTTCCTTCAACTTCTTATTCAAATAGCTTAGAGGCTTTCAGATTTATGTTTAGATTTACGTTCAGATTGAGTTGTTTTGGGTATTTTCACCCATATGATTGTATTCAGTTGAACCTTATGGATTTATAGTTCTGTGTATTCCACATTATTATATCATCATTTGTAGTATATAGGTATAGATATCAGTCATGGGTTAGCTTGTGGTCCCTCGAGGTCATGAGCACCGTGTAGCATTCTGGTTCAACAAGTTGGGGTGTTACAAACTTGGGGCTATAAGATGTTTTAGGAACAATCCTCTTTCTTCATTATTAATGTCATGCTAGTGAGAATAATCACAAGTTAAACTCTCAGTCTAATCCATTCTTCTCTTATTCCAGACCATGGCCCCAAAGAGAAGAAACCAGCCAGCTCTACAGCCCAAAGATCCTTTGGGCAAACGTGTTTCCCATACAGAGTTTAGAGCCATATTTACCATACTTGCTCAGTCTATGGCTGCACAGAATGAATGGCCAACAGTTATTCCGGCCAATCCAGTGGCCAATCCCAATGCAGCTAGGGTTTGGAGCTACCCCCGAATGAACCCTCCATCATTCCATGGGTCTAAGTCTGATGAGGACCCTCAGGAGTTCATTGACCAAGTCCAAAAGGTCATTGACATCATGGGTGTTACTTCTATTAAGAGTGCTAAGTTATCTACCTACCAGTTACAGGATGTTGTTCATGATTGGTACAAACAGTGGAAGTTATAGAGGTTAGATGATACAGGCCCTATTGAGTAGGAGGAATTTGTCACGGCCTTCGTAGACAGATTCTTTCCCCAGAGCTGAGAGAAGCCAAAGTTCTTAAGTTCATCAACCTCAGGCAGGGGAATATGACGTTAGGGAGTATTCTCTGAGATTTACTCAGCTAGCCAAGTATGCTCCTTATGTGGTTGTAGACAATAAAGCTAAGATGAGCAAGTTTGTGTCAGGGGTCAATGATAGCATGGTAAATGAGTGTAGGTCTTTGATGCTGATTGGTGATATGACCTTAGCCAGACTCATGACCCATGACCAATAAGTAGAAGAGCAGAAGTTTAAGACTAGGGAGAGGCAGAACAAGAGACCAATGTCAAGTAATTTCAACTTTTCTCACCCCAAGTCAGATGGAGCAAATCGTTCATAGTTTTTCTCCAAGTCAGCCGTTCCAGCTCCTTTCCCTGCCAGTGCTCCAGTACCAAATTTCATAGATGGCAATAGAGACAAAGTGCCAGGCTCTAAATCTCAGGGCAGTGTTAGCAGTGCCCGAACGAATCCCCTTTGTCAAACTTATGGTAAGAACCACAAGGGCATTTGTAGAGCTGGTAGTGATATCTATTTTGGTTGTGGCAAGCCAGGCCACAGGATTAAGGAGTGTCTGCAGTCAAGTCTTCATGATCAACAAAATCATTCTATAGCTCTGTCCAGTGGCCCGAACCAGCAGGGTGCCATTTCCAGTGCTACCAGTAGGCAATGCCCAAACAGACTCTATGCTTTTCTATCTTGACAAGATCAGGAAAATTCTCCTAATGTCATTACTGGTTCGTTATAGATTTTCCATGTTCATGTTTATGCTTTGCTAGACCCAAGTACATATTTGTCTTTTTTTACTCTATACATAGCAGGCAATTTCAGAATCAGTTCCAAAGTCCTAGTAGAGCCCTTTTTAGTCTCTACCCCAATGGGCGAAACCATCATAGCCCAACGAGTATACAGGAACTGCCCGGTTATGATACCTCCAAAATCTACGTTAGCAGATTTAGTGGTCTTTGAGATGACTAATTTTGATGTCATTCTCATCATGGATTGTCTTCATTCCTGCTATGCCATAGTCAACTGTAGAAATAGGATAGTTCAGTTTCAGTTCCTAAATGAGCCCGTCCTAGAGTGGAAGGGTAGCATTTCGGCGTTCAAGGGTCAACTTGTTTCCTACCTTCGAGCAAGAAAAATAATTTCTAAGGGGTGTATGTATCATCTCGTGCATGTTAAAGATTCTAGTTCTAAATATCCCAGCCTCGAAATAGTCCCTATTGTTAATCAATACTCAGATGTCTTTCTCGAAGATCTTCTAGGCGTTCTTCCTGAAATGGAAATAGACTTCGGCATAGACCTTCTTTCGGATACTCAACCTATTTCTATTCTGCCATACAGAATGGCGCCAGGAGAACTTAAACAACTGAAAGATCAGTTGAAGGATCTCTTAGAGAAGGGATTCATCAGACCCAGCATTTCCCTATGGGGTGCGCCAGTATTATTGGTGTGCAAGAAAGACGGTTCTGTCAGGATGTGTATTGATTACCGTCAACTCAAAAAGGTCATGGTCAAGAACAAATATCCTCTTCCTATGATTGATGATCTATTCAACCAACTTCAGGGTGCCAGTTACTTCTCCAAGATAGACCTCAGATCAGGCTATCATCAGCTCAGCGTTATTGAATGTGACATTTTGAAGATAGCTTTCTGTACTCGATATGGTCACTTTGAATTTTTAGTAATGTCATTTGATCTTACCAATGCCCCTAAAACTTTTATAGATTTTATGAACCATGTGTTCATGCAGTACTTGGATATGTTTGTCATAGTCTTCATAGATAATATTCTGGTCTATCTCGCACAGAGCGTGATCATGCAGACCATCTCAGGATTGTTCTTTAGACTCTCAAGGATCACCAATTATTCGCTAAGTTCAGCAAGTGTAAATTTTGTCTAAGAGTAGTAGCATTCCTTGGTCATATTGTTTTCGGTGATGGCATTAGAGTAGATTCTCAGAAAACCGAGGTAGTAAGAAACTGGCCTAGACCCATATCTCCATCAGATATTAGGAGTTTCTTGGGCTTGGCTAGCTATTACAGATGGTTTGTTGAGGGATTTTCTTCTATTGCATCTCCCATGTCCAGATTGACTCAAAAGAAGATTAAGTTTTAGTGGTCAGATTCATGCGAGAAGAGCTTTCAAATATTGAAGACTCGACTCACTTCCGCTCCAGTTCTAGCTTTTCCAGATAGTTCAGACAGTTTTGTAGTCTATTGTGATGCATCCAGAGTGGGTTTAGTTTGTTTCCTCTTGCAGCATATTAAGGTCATAGCCTACACCCCAAGCAGTTAAAGCCACATGACAAGAACTATCGTACTCATGATCTTGAGTTAGTAGTGGCAATTTTTTCCTTGAAGATTTAGAGGCATTATCTCTATGGAGTTCATGTAGATGTTTTCACAGACCATAAAAGCCTCTAGTATGTATTTTCCTAGAAAGATCTCAATCTTCACCAGAGAAGGTGGTCAGAGCTCTTGAAGGATTACGACACGAGTGTTCCTTATCATCTGGGCAAGGATAATGATGTGACCGACTCTCTCAGTCGACTCTCCATAGGTAGTATCTCTCACGTTGAGGATAGTAAGAAAAAGATGGCTTAGGAGATCCGTCAGCTTGCCAGACTAGGCATTCGCTTGGTCAATTCTTCAGAGGGTGGTGTATGTATTCCTAGTAGTTCAGAGTCATCTCTAGTTTCTGAGGTGAAAGAGAGACAAGAAAGGGATCCTAGCCTTGCCAAGCTTAAAGAGTAAGTTCAGAATCAGAAAGTCAAGGTTTTCTCCCAAGAGGGAGATAGTGTTTTTAATTGTCAGGGTCGTCTATGTGTTCCAGGTGTAGATGAATTGAGGCAGCAAATACTTGCAGAAGCGCATGTTTGTGCGATACTCTATTCATCCAAGGACCACTAAGATGTACCATGACATGCAGGAGATCTATTGGTAGAGTGAGATGAAGAGAGATGTTGCAGAGTTTATGGCTAAGTGCTCTATATATCAGCAGGTTAAGATAGAGCATCAAAAACCTAGTGGTTCCACACAAGAGTTAACCATTCCTACTTGGATGTGGGAAGAAGTTAACATGGACTTCATGAGGGGTTTTCCAAAAACTCGTCATCAGCATGATTCAGTCTGAGTCATTATAGATAGAATAACCAAGTCATCTCATTTCCTTCCTATTCATACTTCTTATTCCGTCGAGGATTATCCCAAACTCTATATTAGGGAGTTAGTTAGGTTACACGGTGTTCCACTATCTATCATCTTAGACAGAGGTACCCAATTCACTTCTCACTTTTGGAAAGAATTCAAAAAGGGTCTTGGTACCTAAGTCCATCTTAGCACAACATTTCATCCTCAGACAGATGGTCAAGTAGAGAGGACCATTCAGACTCTTAAAGATATGCTAAAGGCATGTGCAATTGACTTCAAGGGAAGTTGGAATGACCACTTGCCTTTGATTGAGTTTGCATACAACAATAGCTATCATTCTAGTATTCAGATGGCTCCATTCGAAGCTCTCTATGGTAGGAGATGTAGATCTCCGATTGGTTGGTTTGAAGTTAGTGAGGCCTC